>NC_069441.1:36174331-36312779 GCF_026875155.1 Cherax quadricarinatus
GGCTGTTACTGCTCGCCGCACGTAGTCCAACGTACGAACCACAGCCCGGCTGATCCTGTACTGAATTTAGTTATCTGTCCAGCTCCATCTTGAAGACAACCGGGGGTCTGTTAGTAATTCCCCTTATGGCTGGTGGGAGGCTGTTGAACAGTCTTGGTCCCCGGACATTTTCGTGTTTTCTCTTAGTGTGCTAACGGCGCCTCTACTTTTCATTGAGCTATGTTGCATCTCTTGCCAAGTCTTTTGCTTTCGTAAGGAGATATTTCTGTGTGCAGATTAGGGACTAGTCCCTCTAGGATTTTCCAGGTGTAGATTATGATGCATCTATCTAGCTGCGCTCCAGTGAGTACAAGTCAAGTGCTTCCAAGCGTTTCCAGTAGTTAAGATGTTTGATGGAACTTATATGTTCAGTAAAGGTTATCTGTACATTCTCTAGATTTACAATGTTCAGCAGTATTCCAGACTACAGAGAACAAGTGATTTAAAAAGGATCATCATAAGCTTGGCATCTCTTGTCCTGAATCTTCTCATTATCCATCCTATCACTTTCCTCTCAGATGTGATAGTGACATTGTTGTGATCCTTGAAGGTGAGATCCTCAGACATTACCATTCCCATGTCCTCTACATTACTTTTCCGCTCTATTGCGTGATTAGAGTTTGTAGTATACTCATTTCTAGCTATTCCTCTAGTTTTCCATAACAGAGTAGTTGGAATATGTCTTCATTGAGGATCATATTGGTCGCCATTGCTCACTGCAAAACTTGTTTTACATCTTTGAGATTTGCCGTGTCCTCAATGGATGACACTCTCATGCAGGTCCTAGTGTCGTCTGCAAAGGATGATACGGTGCTATGATTTACATCTCTGTCTGTGTCTGATATGAGGACGAGGAACAGGATATGGGCGAGTACTGTGCCATGTGAAACAGAGCTCTTCACTTTAACAGCTTCCGATTTGACTCTGTTTACCATTACTCTTTGTGTTAGAAAGTTGAAGATCCATCTGCCCACTTTGCCAGTTATCCCTTCAGCACGCATTTTGTGTGCTATTTCACCATGACCGCACTTGCCAAAGGCTTTCGTAAAGTCTGTGTATTCCACATCCGCATTCTGTTTGTTTTCCAGTGCATCCAAGACCACATCATAGTGGTGCAGTAGTTGCGAGAGGCAGGAGCGACCTGCTCTGAACCCAGGTTGCCCTGGATTGTGCAATTGTTGAGAGTCCAAGTGGTTTACAATCATGGTTTACAATCATGCTTCTTAGAACTCTCTCAAAGATTTTTATGAAGTGGGGCGTTAAAGCTATTGGTTTATAGTTCTTAGTAATTACGTTGCTGCCACCTTTATGGAGTGGGGCTATATCAGTTTTTTAAGTGACTGTGGAATCTCACCTGTGTCTATGTTCCTTTTCCATATCATACTTAGAGCCTGTGAGAGGGGTTTCTTGCAGTTCTTAATGAACACAGAGTTCCACGAGTCTGGGCCCGGGGCTGGATATATGCGCATGTTGTCAATGGTTTTCTTAATGTCTAATGGAGTTAGGGTTATGTCAGGGTTTTGAGGCTCATTCATGAAATAATAATTTGGATTGTCAATCTTTAGACTGATTAGTGGCTCGCTGAACACAGAGTCATATTGAGATCTCAGTACCTCACTCATTTCTTTTTTGTCATCTGTGTAGGATCCGTCTTGTCTGAGCAGGAGCCCTATAATAGATGTGGTTTTTGCCTTGTTTTTGGCACATGAACCGAAATATTTCGAATTTCTTTCAATTTCACTAATTGCTTTTAGTTCCTCTTGTCTCTCCTGGATCCTGTATGAGTCCTTTAACTTCATCTCAATATTTTCCACTTCCCTGAGTAGCACTTCCAGTGGATGTCTATTTATTTTTGGGTCATCTGTTGTAGACTGGGCATTCTGAATGTTAAACTTTAATTCTTTCCCATCCCACCTTTCAAGGTAGGCAAAATTGCCGACCTAGAGAGTGTACAAAGAATTTTCACGGCACACATAAGTGCGATAAAGCTCCTAAACTACTGGGAAAGGTTGAAGTCCCTGGAACGCAGGCGAGAGAGATACATGATAATATACACTTGGAAAACCCTAGAGGGACTAGTACCAAACCTGCACACGAAAATCACTCCCTATGACAGCAAAAGACTCGGCAGGAGATGCAACATTTCTGCAATGAAAAGCAGGGGCGCCACAAGTACATGAGAGACAACACAATAAGTGTGAAGGGCCCAAGACTGTTCAACTGCTTCCCAGCACACATAAGAGGGATGACCAACAAACCACTGGTTGTCTTCAAGAAAGCACTAGACAGGTACCTAAAGTCAGTACATGACCAGTAGGACTCTGGTTCGTACGTCAGTTCACGTGCAGCCAGCAGCAACAGCCTGGTTGATCAGACCCTCATCTACCACGAAGCCTGGTCTCAAACCGGGTCGCAGGGCCCTTGACCCCCGAAACCATCTCGAGGTATACATAAGAATATAGGAATTGATTAACACTGCAGAAGGCCTACTGGCACATACAAGGCAGGTCCTTATCAAAACCCCCCCTCCCCAAAGATACCCAAGAATTTACTCCCGTACCCACGACACCAATCAAACCCAGCCCCTCTCACTCATATATTTGTCCATTCTCTTTTCAAAGGTACCCAAGGTCCTAGCCTCGATCACCCTACTCGGAAGATTGTTCCACGCATCCACAGTTCTCTTCAAAAACCAGTACTTACCTATGTGCTTCCCAAATCTAAATTTATCCAACTTAAATCCATTATTTCTGGTTCTTAACTGGTTCGACACCCTCAAAACTTTATTAATATCACCTTTGTTTATGCCTGTCATCCACTTATACACTTCATTGATATCTTCCCTCATTCTACGTCTCTCCAGAGAGTGGAGATTCAAGGCTCTAAGTCTGTCTTCATACGGGAGATTCCAATGGGAGTATATCCATCCTGTAATAAGGACACCAAAACTGAGTGGCATAATCCAAATGAGGTCTCACTAGTGATGTACAGAGCTGTAAAATAACTTTTTGAAACTGTTACTTATACTTCTTGAAATAAATCCTAGTAATCTGTCAGCCATACTCTGCACCACACTTAGGCACTGGTGTCTTGGCTTTAGATTACTGCTTACAATGACTCCCAAGTCTTTTTCATATTCTGTATTACCAAGCTCTACTTCACCTAGTTTATAACTTCGAGGGTTATTTTCATTACCAAGGACTAGTGCTTTACACTTGCCCACATTGAACTACATCTGCCATTTTTTCAGACCAAGACATTAATTTGCCTAAATCCTCGTGGAGTTCATTGGTATCCTTCTCAGAAAGAATCATTTGGCTTATTTTTGAATCATCATCAAATTTGCTTATGTCACTTGTAATTCTTTTGTCAAGGTTATTAATGTAAATCATGAATACAAGAGGACCATAAACTGATCCTTGTGGAACGCCACTAGCGGCTAATCTCCAATCAGATTTGACATCATTAATGGAAACTCTCTGCTTTCTATTGGTAAGCCATGCCTCTGTCCATGCTAGAACTTTTCCTCCTATACCATGAGCTGCCACATTTCTTAAGAGTTTTTTGTGAGTTACTCTATCGAAGCCTTTACTGAAATCCAAATAAACAACATCATATTCTTTACCACTGTCTACTGCCTCAAATGTTTTTTTGAAGAGCGTCAGTAAATTTGTGAGGCAGGAACGACCTCTCGTGAACCCATGCTGAGATTCATTAATCAAATTATGCTCTTCAAGATGGCTTCTAAAAATATCAGCTATAATTGATTCTAATAATTAGACTACTATAGACGTCAGGCTTATTGGACGGTAATTTGATGTAAGGGACTTATCCCCTGATTTAAATATAGGAACTACATTAGCTGTCTTCCACATCTCTGGCACAACACCAGTTAGGATGGACGCATTAAACACGCTCGTTAATGGCTGACTATGTTCCATCTTGCATTCTTTAAGTACCCTGGAAAACAACTCGTCGTATCCCGGGGACTTATTTTGTTTCAGTTTATCGATTTGTTCGATAACTATGTCCCTCGTGACAGTAATATTTGCTAATTTGAATTCTTCAGGAACTGAATAATTGTTAATTTCTCGAATCTCATTAACGTCTTCTTGTGTAAAGACTTACAAAAAAATAATCATTAAATGGAGAACACATTTTCAGTTTGTTATCAGTCAGCTGTCCATTCCCAATTTTCAGAGGTTCTACTTTTTCCCTCACCTTCGTCCTATACACTTGATAGAACACTTTTTGGATTAGTTTTTGATTCATTAGCAACTCTAATTTCATAATCACGTTTAGCCTTTCTAATCCTCTTTTTTACTTCTCTTTTAAACTGAATATATCGATTAATAAGGTTAATCTCTCCTCTTTTGATGTGCTTATAAATTCCCCTTTTCTCTCCTACTAGATGCTTTAGCCTCCTGTTAAACCATTTGAGATCGCTATTATTTGACCTAATTTCTCTTTGGGGAATATATATACTCTGAGCACGGTATAAATTATTAAGAAAAAAATCATAAATGCAGATCCCTTCGTCATCGGAAGTATGATGATCATCAATAAAATTATTAGCTAGATAACCCCAATCGAGATTAGATAGGTGTTCCCTAAGTCCATTATAATTGGCAGAAAGAAAATCAGGGACTTTTACCGTATTATCATTATTCTCAGATTCCCGGGTATTGTTAAAAGTAAGGGATTTGTGATCACTTGCGCCAAACTGTTCAGCGATCTCCAGAAAGTTTACAAGTGTTTTCTAATTTGACAAGACCAGGTCTAGCAAATTATTACCCCTGGCAGGCTCTGTTACACACTGCTACAGAAACAGCCCTGAACTACTTCCATAAAGTCACTGAACTCCAGATTACCGGTCAAAGAATCCAGTCAATTTGACTAAAGTTAAAATCCCCTACTATCACTACGTTATTATGTCTAGAATCCATAACAATTTCGTCCCAAAGAAGTCTCCTTCTATTGTGATCCAAGCCTGGAGGTCGGTAGATTATACCTAGAATTAGTTTTTCTTGACTTAGAAACTCTACCCATGCTCTTTAGATTTTAGGTGGACTATCCAATAGTTACTATTTGTTTTCATGCTTATTATATATTAACCTCCTGAATACTTTCCTGATACCTGTCCATAGTTCCACATCCTTATTGCAGATCCAGAAAAACCTTTCTAGATGGATGTCGTTTTTGGATACAGTGTTTATTCTTGCACCGGAGACATGATCTTTGATAAGTCAAATGTTGCATTTGATTCTGGAGTTTTCCCAAGACTTTTTTCACATGTCCCACAGGCATATTGTACTCCCATCCTGCCTGTATCCTACTTGCAAACTGGGTACCACAAGAGCCTAATTTTCACTTTACCTTTCTACACTCAGGTGGTGGGGTGTTAGAGGGTCACTGCATGAGCATGTGGGATGTATTTAATATGGAAACTTACTATACATTAAAAAAATTTTTGGTGTAAAGCATCACACAGACTTTTCCAATTCAGGTACATTTCTGGAGCACCCCACATACACAAGTGCATGTTTTCTTGCTAAGGTTGGGTTATTGTGGTGTGGGGTATATGGTTTATTATGGTGGTGTATGGTGGGCCTGTGTGGTTGCCTGATAGCCCTGCCAGACGTATGGTTGTAACACACCATCCCAGGGTACATAGAATTTCTCGCATACGATGGCACATTTTAGTTTAAAAACTCATCCATTATATTAATCGCTATTCTTGAGTTCCACTGACAATTTAGATTCACAGGTCTTTCCACAATGTATTTGTATCCTAATCATTTCATAATGAGTGGTAACTCAAACCTATGTGTTTAACATGTCACATGTCAACACCAGGACTGGTATTGTCCCACACTGCCACATTTTGCTATTTTTGTTTCTTTGATTTTATCACTGATATTTTATCACTCTTCTGTACAGTGGTTATTACAAAGGATGTTCATTATATTTCCTCAAGAATCTCTTTTCTTGACACTGCACTATACTGGAACTATGCTATTTTTTCCCTTACGCTTCCATTTAAATTGATTTCATGTTGATTTCTCAGTGTTGGTACCTTTTTGTGATATTTTTTTCTAGCTAGTCTACTCCCTTCACTAATGGTAGTCCAGGTTTTTCTAAATTCACTCAACAGTAACACAATTTATTGTTTTCCTCCAGTGACAACACTTCCTGTTTCACAACAACACTGGGTTTAGTTTGGGTCCTTGGATCTTACAATATTTTCTTTAATTTCCACTTAAAGAATGCATGGATCACGTATGTGTTTATCACAGTCAACAGATTACCCATTCACGGCCTCAATGTTTCTTTTCCACCGTCTTTTACGTTTTAGGTACCACTGCTAATGCCTAAGGAAATGTGCCTACGCAAACACGTGTGCGAGCCTACCGTGCCTTCAAACTGCAAATTTTTATCTTTGTCACCTTTCTCTTTCCTATGTTAACTACTAATTTCTTACTTTTACATAGCCTTCCTACTTCTGTAACTTCTCTTCAGAATCTCTCAAAAGCAGAGTGTCATCAGCAAAAATCAACAGTGACAACTTCCAATTTATGCCAGAGTCTTTATTTTTTAATTAATTAACCCCACACCTCTCGCCAAGACCCGAGCATCCACTTCTCTTACAATCACATCTATATATATATATATATATTGAACAACCATGGTGTCATCACGCATCACTGTCTAAGGCCTACTTTACTAGGAAATATTCTCCCTCTCTCCTGCATACTCTAATCTGAGCCTCACTATCCTCGTAAAATCGCTTATCTGCTTTCATTAACCTACCACTTATTCCATACAGTTGCACCATCTGCCACATTACTCCCTTATCACCCCAATCATATGCTTTTCCCAAATTCATAAGTGCAACTAAAGTCTATTTACCCTTAGTATCTAAATACTGTTCACTTATACGCTTCAGTGTAAACAGTTGGTCTAGACATTCATTACCCATTCTAAACTCTCCTTGTTCATCTGCGATACTACTTTCTCTTACCCCTAATTATTTGAATAACTCTACCATGCCAGGTACATTCAACAGGCTTATTCCCCTATAATTTATACACTCTCCTTTCTTCCTGTTGCCTTTAGGTAAAAGAACAATACAAGAGCCATGCCACTTCCTAGGTGCTTTTCCATCTTTCATACATTTCTTAAATAAAAGCACCAAGCACTCGAATCCTGAATCCCTACTTGCTTTAAAATAAATGTTGAAATCCCATCAGTTCCAGCTGCTCTACCACTGTTCATTTTGCGCTCAGTCTCACTCACCTTCCTCACTCTCAAATCTTGTTCTTCCTCACTCTCAAATCTTGTTCTTCCTCACTCTCAAATCTTGTTCTTCCTCACTCTCAAATCTTGTTCTTCCTCACTCTCAAATCTTGTTCTTCCCCACTCTCAAATCTTGTTCTTCCTCACTCTCAAATCTTGTTCTTCCTCACTCTCAAATCTTGTTCTTCCTCACTCTCAAATCTTGTTCTTCCTCACTCTCAAATCTTGTTCTTCCTCACTCTCAAATCTTGTTCTTCCTCACTCTCAAATCTTGTTCTTCCTCACTCTCAAATCTTGTTCTTCCTCACTCTCAAATCTTGTTCTTCCTCACTCTCAAATCTTGTTCTTCCCCACTCTCAAATCTTGTTCTTCCTCACTCTCAAATCTTGTTCTTCCTCACTCTCAAATCTTGTTCTTCCTCACTCTCAAATCTTGTTCTTCCTCACTCTCAAATCTTGTTCTTCCTCACTCTCAAATCTTGTTCTTCCTCACTCTCAAATCTTGTTCTTCCTCACTCTCAAATCTTGTTCTTTCTCACTCTCAAATCTTGTTCTTCCTCACTCTCAAATCTTGTTCTTCCTCACTCTCAAATCTTGTTCTTCCTCACTCTCAAATCTTGTTCTTCCTCACTCTCAAATCTTGTTCTTCCTCACTCTCAAATCTTGTTCTTCCTCACTCTCAAATCTTGTTCTTCCTCACTCTCAAATCTTGTTCTTCCTCACTCTCAAATCTTGTTCTTCCTCACTCTCAAATCTTGTTCTTCATCACTCTCAAATCTTGTTCTTCCTCACTCTCAAATCTTGTTCTTCCTCACTCTCAAATCTTGTTCTTTCTCACTCTCAAATCTTGCTCTTCCTCACTCTCAAATCTTGTTCTTCCTCACTCTCAAATCTTGCTCTTCCTCACTCTCAAATCTTGTTCTTCCTCACTCTCAAATCTTGCTCTTCCTCACTCTCAAATCTTGTTCTTCCTCACTCTCAATCTTGCTCTTCCTCACTCTCAAATCTTGTTCTTCCTCACTCTCAAATCTTGCTCTTCCTCACTCTCAAATCTTGCTCTTCCTCACTCTCAAATCTCCCTCTTCCTCACTCTCAAATCTTGTTCTTCCTCACTCTCAAATCTTGTTCTTCCTCACTCTCAAATCTTGTTCTTCCTCACTCTCAAATCTTGTTCTTCCTCACTCTCAAATCTTGTTCTTCCTCACTCTCAAATCTTGTTCTTCCTCACTCTGAAATCTTGTTCTTCCTCACTCTGAAATCTTGTTCTTCCTCACTCTCAAATCTTGTTCTTCCTCACTCTCAAATCTCGCTCTTCCTCACTCTCAAATCTTGTTCTTCCTCACTCTCAAATCTTGTTCTTCCTCACTCTCAAATCTTGCTCTTCCTCACTCTCAAATCTTGCTCTTCCTCACTCTCAAATCTTGTTCTTCCTCTCTCTCAAATCTCGCTCTTCCTCACTCTCAAATCTTGTTCTTCCTCACTCAAATCTTGTTCTACCTCACTCTCAAATCTTGTTCTTCCTCACTCTCAAATCTTGTTCTTCCTCACTCTCAAATCTTGTTCTTCCTCACTCTCAAATCTTGTTCTTCCTCACTCTCAAATCTTGTTCTTCCTCACTCTCAAATCTTGCTCTTCCTCACTCTCAAATCTTGCTCTTCCTCACTCTCAAATCTTGCTCTTCCTCACTCTCAAATCTTGTTCTTCCTCACTCTCAAATCTTGCTCTTCCTCACTCTCAAATCTTGCTCTTCCTCACTCTCAAATCTTGTTCTTCCTCACTCTCAAATCTCGCTCTTCCTCACTCTCAAATCTTGTTCTTCCTCACTCTCAAATCTTGTTCTTCCTCACTCTCAAATCTTGTTCTTCCTCACTCTCAAATCTTGTTCTTCTCACTCTCAAATCTTGTTCTTCCTCACTCTCAAATCTTGCTCTTCCTCACTCTCAAATCTTGCTCTTCCTCACTCTCAAATCTTGCTCTTCCTCACTCTCAAATCTTGTTCTTCCTCACTCTCAAATCTTGCTCTTCCTCACTCTCAAATCTTGCTCTTCCTCACTCTCAAATCTTGTTCTTCCTCACTCTCAAATCTTGCTCTTCCTCACTCTCAAATCTTGCTCTTCCTCACTCTCAAATCTTGTTCTTCCTCACTCTCAAATCTTGTTCTTCCTCACTCTCAAATCTTGTTCTTCCTCACTCTCAAATCTTGCTCTTCCTCACTCTCAAATCTTGCTCTTCCTCACTCTCAAATCTTGCTCTTCCTCACTCTCAAATCTTGTTCTTCCTCACTCTCAAATCTTGTTCTTCCTCACTCTCAAATCTTGCTCTTCCTCACTCTCAAATCTTGCTCTTCCTCACTCTCAAATCTTGCTCTTCCTCACTCTCAAATCTTGCTCTTCCTCACTCTCAAAGCATGTTATACCTCCCTGACCAGTGCATTATATCCCAGCTTCTCTGTCTGCATCAAATTTAATAGTTCATAAAAATATTCCCGTTTCTTTCTGGCACTTCCAACTTTCCAACTAATAACTCTCATCTTATGTTTCTAAGTGTCAAATCCATCCATTTCGTAGTAATTCTTAACTTATTAATCTCATTATAATATTTTTTCTTATTTTCATCATACCTTTTCAGCTTCATTAATGATACCTCACTAACCCATCCTTCAATTAGTAGTTACTTAAATCTTACCCTAATTAAATCCCCATTTAGTTGATTAACTCTCATATCTATCTTATTTATTGATGTCATCTACCTTTTACCTTCAATGTTGTTACAAATAAAAGATAATCTGATATATATGTTGTCCCCTCTGTAGACATGCTCATCCAGAAGTCTATCCATCAGCCTTTTATCCACAAATACATAATCCAACAAACTACTGTCATTACGCCCAGTGTCATATCTCGTATAAGTATTTATCCTCTCTTTCTTAAAATACGTACAACCCATTATCAAAGTTCAATCAACGGTCCCCTATTATCGTGTGGCCCGGTGGCCTGGTATGTGGCCCGGTGGCCTGGTATGTGGCCCGGTGGCCTGGTGGCTAAAGCTCCCGCTTCACACACGGAGGGCCCGGGTTCGATTCCCGGCGGGTGGAAACATTTCGACACGTTTCCTTACACCTGTTGTCCTGTTCACCTAGCAGCAAATAGGTACCTGGGTGTTAGTCGACTGGTGTGGGTCGCATCCTGGGGGACAAGATTAAGGACCCCAATGGAAATAAGTTAGACAGTCCTCGATGACGCACTGACTTTCTTGGGTTATCCTGGGTGGCTAACCCTCCGGGGTTAAAAATCCGAACGAAATCTTATCTTATCTCTTATCTTATCACTCATACCTTGCACAACAAACTTGCGTATAACGTCTCCTTCAACCGGTTTTCCCGATTTATCATTCAGGTCCCCAGCCACATTTAGTCTTTCACTTCGTCAACTTAACACGTTCCAAACGTTTTTTTCTCAAGTCACATTACCTGTTGTAGGTGACTAGAAGAAGCTTGAGGCTGGCTATTGTATTTTCTAATTTCCTATACATTGAGCACTGTAAACCCAGAGTCCGTCTCATGCCCCATGTGTGTGTAGGAGGGGAGTTAGAACGGAGAGGGTCGTAGGGCAGGTGGCACACAGACAGTTGTCTCACATTCACAGAGATTGTGGCTGGTGTTAACAAGCACTGCGCTACTGTGTGAAAAAACGTCACTCAGTCCTTCAGTTGCTGCCTTGCAGCATTGAATAGCTCCTGATAACGCACTGAGAAGTGTATATATATATATATATATATATAATATATATATATATATATATATATATATATATATATATATATATATATATATATATATATATACATATATATATATATATATATATATATATATATATATATAAAGTTTTTCTTCTCTTTTTTAGTAAATGTCTACAGGAGAAGGGGTTACTAGCCCATTGCTTCGGCATTTTAGTAGCCTCATACGACACGCATGGCTTACGGAGGAAAGATTCTTTTCCACTTCCCCATGGACAATAGAAGAAATAAATAAGAACAAGAGCTATGTAGAAAAAGGAGAAAAACCTAGATGTATGTATATATATATGCATGTGCGTGTCTGTGAAGTGTGACCAAAGTGTAAGTAGGAGTAGCAAGATATCCCTGTTATCTAGCGTGTTTATGAGACAGAAAAAGACACCAGAAATCCTACCATCATGCAAAACAGTTACAGATTTCTGTTTCACAGTCATCTGGGTGGTTGCTGTCTAAGAACCTACTACCTATGGTTTCTTTTTCTGTCTCATAAACACGCTAGATAACAGGGATATCTTGCTACTCCTACTTACACTTTGGTCACACTTCACAGACACGCACATGCATATATATATATATACATACATCTAGGTTTTTCCCCTTTTTCTTAATAGCTCTTGTTCTTCTTTATTTCTTCTATTGTCCATGGGGAAGTGGAAAAGAATCTTTCCTCTGTAAGCCATGCGTGTCGTATGAGGCGACTAAAATGCCGGAAGCAATGGGCTAGTAACCCCTTCTCCTGTAGACATTTACTAAAAAAGAGAAGAAGAAAACTTTATAAAACTGGGATGCTTAAATGTGCGTGGATGTAGTGCGGATGACAAGAAACAGATGATTGCTGATGTTATGAATGAAAAGAAGTTGGATGTCCTGGCCCTAAGCGAAACAAAGCTGAAGGGGGTAGGGAGTTTCGGTGGGGGGAAATAAATGGGATTAAATCTGGAGTATCTGAGAGAGTTAGAGCAAAGGAAGGGGTAGGAGTAATGTTGAATGATCAGTTATGGAAGGAGAAAAGAGAATATGAATGTGTAAATGCAAGAATTATGTGGATTAAAGTAAAGGTTGGATGCGAGAAGTGGGTCATAATAAGTGTGTATGCACCGGGAGAAGAGAGGAATGCAAGATATGATGTAGGGCGAAATGACAGTAGTTTGTTGGATTGTGTATTGGTAGATAAAAGACTGTTGAGTACACTTCAGGATGTACATGTTTATAGAGGGGCCACAGATATATCAGATCACTTTTTAGTTGTAGCTACACTGAGAGTAAAAGGTAGATGGGATACAAGGAGAATAGAAGCATCAGGGAAGAGAGAGGTGAATGTTTACAAACTAAAAGAGGAGGCAGTTAGGGAAAGATATAAAAAGCTTTTAGAGGATAGATGGGCTAATGAGAGCATAGGCAATGGGGTCGAAGAGGTATGGGGTAGGTTTAAAAATGTAGTGTTAGAGTGTTCAGCAGAAGTTTGTGGTTACAGGAAATTGGGTGCGGAGGGGAAAGGAGCGATTGGTGGAATGATGATGTAAAGAAAAGGAGTAAGGGAGAAAAAGTTAGCATATGAGAAGTTTTTACAAAGTAGAAGTGATGCAAGGAGAGAAGATATATGGAGAAAAAGAGAGAGGTTAAGAGAGTGGTGAAGCAATGTAAAAAAGAGAGCAAATGAGAGAGTGGGTGAGATGTTATCAACAAATTTTGTTGAAATAAAAAAAAGTTTGGAGTGAGATTAACAAGTTTTAAAGGGAAACCTAGAGAACAAATGATTTGTCAGTTAAAAAATAGGAGAGGGGGGTTTATTAAATGAAGAGTTGGAGGTATTGGGAAGATGGAGGGAATATTTTGAGGAATTGTTAAATGTTGATGAAGATGGGGAGGCTGTGATTTCCTGTATAGGGCAAGGAGGAATAACATCTTGTAGGAGTGAGGAAGAGCCAGTTGTGAGTGTGGGGGAAGTTCGTGAGGCGGTAGGTAAAATGAAAGAGGGGTAAGGCAGCCGGGATTGATGGGATAAAGATAGAAATGTTAAAAGCGGTGGGGATATAGTTTTTGGAGTGGTTGGTGCAATTATCTAATAAATGTATGGAAGAGGGTAAGGTGCCTAGGGATTGGCAGAGAGCATGCAAATTTTCCTTTGTATAAAGCAAAGGGGACAAAAGAGAGTGGCAAAAATTATGGGGGGATAAGTCTGTTGAGTGTCCCTGGTAAAGTGTATGGTAGATTATTATTGAAAGAATTAAGAGTAAGACGGAGAAAAAGGATAGCAGATGAACAAGGAGGCTTTAGGAAAAGGGTAGGGGGGTGTAGACCAGTTTTTACAGTGAAACATATAAGGAACAGTATTTAAAATAAGGCTAAAGAGTCTTTGTGGCATTTATGGATTTGGAAAAGGCGTATGACAGGGTGGATAGGGGGGCAATGTGGCAAAAGTTCAAGTGTATGGTGTAGAGGTAGGTTACTGAAAGCATGAAGAGTTTTTACGAGGATATGAGGCTCAAGTTAGAGTATGTAGGAAAAAAGGGAAATTTTTTTCCCATAAAAGTGGGCCTTAGACAAGGATGTGTGATGTCACCGTGGTTGTTTAATATATTTATAGATGGGGTTGTAAAGAAGTAAATGCGAGGGTCTGCAAGAGACATGGAGTTAAAAGATAAAGAATCACAACAAAGGGAGTTGTCACAGCTGCTCTTTGCTGATGATGCTGTGCTCTTGGGAGTTTCTGAAGGAATTGCAGAGATTGGTGGATGAATTTGGTAGGGTGTGCAAAAGAAAAAATTAAAGTGAATACAGAAAAGTAAGGTTATGGGGATAACAAAAAGATTAGGTGATGAAAGATTGAATATCAGATTGGAGGGAGAGATATGGAGGAGGTGAATGTATTCAGATATTTGGGAGTGGACGTGTCAGGGGATGGGTCTATGAAAGATGAGGTGAATCATAGAATTGATGAGGGGAAAAGAGTGAGTGGTGCACTTAGGAGTCTGGGGAAAACAAAGAACTTTGTCCTTGGAGGCAAAGAGGGGAATGTATGAGAGTAAATTTTACCAACACTCTTAACGGGTGTGAAGCATGGGTGATGAATTTGCAGCGGGAGAAGGCTGGAGGCAGTGGAATGTCATTCTAGGGCAATGTGTGGTGTGAATTATAATGCAGAGAATTCGTAGTTTGGAAGTTAGGAGGAGGTGCGGGATTAAACCAAACTGTTGTCCAGAGGGCTGAGGAAGGGTTGTTGAGGTGGTTCGGACATGTAGAGAGAATGAGCGAAACAGAATGACTTCAAGAGTGTATCAGTCTGTAGTGGAAGGAAGGCGGGTAGGTCGGCCTGGGAAAAGGGTTGGAGAGAGGCATAAAGGGGGTTTTTGTGTGCGAGGGCTGGACTTCCAGCGGGCATGATGAGCGTGTTTAATAGGAGTGAATGGAGACAAATGGTTTTTTAATACTTGACGTGCTGTTGGAGTGTGAGCAAAGTAACATTTATGAAGGGGTTCAGGGAAACCGGCAGCCGGACTTGGTCCTGGAGATGGAAGTACAATGCCTGCACTCTGAAGGGGGGTGTTAATGTCAGTTTAAAAACTGTAGTGTAAAGCACCCTTCTGGCAAGACAGTGATGGAGTGAATGATGGTGAAAGTTTTTCTTTTTCGGGCCACCTGCCTTGGTGGAATCGGCCAGTGTGATAATAAAAAAAAATATAGTATATATTTATATAATATATATATATAATATATATATATATATATATATATATATTATATATAAATATATTTATATATATATAATATATATAATATATATATATATATATATATATATATATATATTTATATATAATATAATTTTATAGGTTGGGTAGACAGAAGTACTACCGTCCTGCCAGATGACTGTGAAACAGAAACCTGTAACTGTTTTGCATGATGATACGATTGCTGGTATCTTTTTCTGTCTCATAAACACGTTAGATAACAGGGATATCTTGCTACTCCTACTTACACTTTGGTCACACTTCACAGACACGCACATGCATATATATATATATACATACATCTAGGTTTTTTTTCTTCTTTTTCTAAATAGCTCTTGTTCTTTATTTCTTCTATTGTCAATGGGGAAGTGGAAAAAATCTTTCCTTCGTAAGCCAGGCGTGTCGTATGAGACGACTAAAATGCCGGGAGCAATGGGCTAGTAACCCCTTCTCCTGTAGACATTTACTAAAAAAGAGAAGAAGAAAAACTTTATAAAATTGGGATACTTGAATGTTCGTGGATGTAGTGCGGATGACAAGAAACGGATGATTGCTGATGTTATGGATGAAAAGAAGTTGGATGTCCTGGCCCTAAGTGAAACAGAGCTGAAGGGGGTAGGAGAGTTTCGGGGGGGGAAAAATAAATGGAC
The DNA here is from genome assembly GCF_026875155.1 of Cherax quadricarinatus. Taxonomy (NCBI): domain Eukaryota; kingdom Metazoa; phylum Arthropoda; class Malacostraca; order Decapoda; family Parastacidae; genus Cherax; species Cherax quadricarinatus. The sequence goes on from NC_069441.1 coordinate 36,189,845, forward strand.
TAAATCTGGATATCTGAGAAGTTAGAGCTAAGGAAAGGGGGTAGCAGTAATGTTGGAGGATCATTATGGAAGGAGAAAAGAGAATATGATTGTGTAAATTCAAGGATTATATGGATTGAAGTAAAGGTTGGATGCGAAAAGTGGGTCATAATAAGCGTGTATCACCTGGAGAAGAGAGGAATGTAGAGAGAGAGAGAGATTTTGGGAGATGTTAAGTGAATGTATAGTAACCTTTGAACCAAGTGAGAGAGTAATTGGTAGGGGACCTAAAGCAAATAGGAGAAACTTTTAGAGAGGGTGTGGTAGGTAAGTTTGGGGTGCCAGGTGTAAATGATAATGGGAGCCCTTTGATTGAACTTTGTATAAAAAGGGGGTTTTTAGTTATAGGTAATACATTTTTTAAGAAAAAGAGGATAAATAAGTATACACGATAGATGTAGGGCGAAATGACAGTAGTTTGTTGGATTGTGTATTGGTAGATAAAAGACTGTTGAGTACACTTCAGGATGTACATGTTTATCGAGGGGCCACAGATATATCAGATCACTTTTTAGTTGTAGCTACACTGAGAGTAAAAGGTAGATGGGATACAAGGAGAATAGAAGCATCAGGGAAGAGAGAGGTGAAGGTTTATAAACTAAAAGAGGAGGCAGTTAGAGTAAGATATGAACAGTTATTGGAGGATAGATGGGCTAATGAGAGCATAGGCAATAGGGTCGAAGAGGTATGGGGTAGGTTTAAGAATGTAGTGTTAGAGTGTTCAGCAGAAGTTTGTTTACTTTCGTAAACAAGGAAGTAACATCAAAACTAACCATGTTAAAATCATTTAAGTCAGTCAAGGAGCTTAATTTATCAACCAAGTCTATGTTGTTTTTAACATTAAAGTTAGAAATTTTGCCAACAATAGGGCTCAAAATATCAACAAGCCATTTGGATAATTTATATGAAACTGACCCTATGGAGCTAATAATTGGTCTGACTGGATTCCCTGGTTTGATAAATTAAGCTCCTTGACTGACTTAAATGATTTTAACATGGTTAGTTTTGATGTTACTTCCTTGTTTACGAAAGTTCCTGTTGATGATTTATTAAGTTTCTTATCTGAAGAACTCGTTAACTATGATTTACCATTGCCAGTTTCTACTATCATTAAACTTATTAAACTTTGCATTGTTGATGCAAAATTTGTATTTAATGATAAGTTTTACACTCAGAAGTTTGGTATGGCAATGGGAAATCCTCTTTCACCTGTCTTAGTAACCTATACATGGAATTTTTTTGAAATAAGGTTACTTAACACAATCCTCCTAATAGAGCTAAATGGTTCAGATATGTTGATGATATTTTGTGTCTTATGCCCAAAAATGTAGATATACACCATTTCCTAGGGAAAAATTTAAATACCTTAAGCCCATTCTATAAACTTTACTGTTGAGTTTGAAGAAAATAACTCATTGCCTTTTCTAGAGTTTTAATTATTAAGGGTAATAATGAATTCAAATTTAAAATTTACAGAAAACCTACAAATAACTGTTTTCCCATGTCCACTATTATTCCTCACATCAAGATAGAGTCAAACTGTCGTTTTCTCATCAATGTTTTTGAGAGCTTTACGAATTTGTAGTCCTGAGTTCATAGATGAGGAAATTTCCAAATTTTTTGAAATAGGTAATGATTTAAAATACCCAAGAAATGTAATTGATAAATCTTTTAAAGTTGCTAGAAATACTTTTACAATCCAAAAAGGGACAACCAGCCTTTTTCAACTAAAAAAATGTTGGTTTCTCCCTTACCATCAAAACTTGGTTGATATGCCTTCTCTTCTTAAGACTTTTAATATATAAAGTTGTATTCAAAAATCTTGAAACAGTAAAAAAACTTTTGATAAAGAATTCCCCCCAAAATGCGATGGATGTGTCTATAAGATTCCTTGTAAAATTTGCGATAAAGTTTATTTTCGGTCAAACGGTAAAAATCTCGAACTAAGATTAAAACAACATAAATATAGCATTAGAACTGGACAAGATTCCAATGCTCTATTATTCATGTAAGAGATTTTAACCATCCAATTGATTTTCAAAAAGTTGAGAAAGTAGTATCAAGCAAGTCCATGGTCGACAGGAATTAATTGAATCTTGTTTTCATAAAAAGCAGTTTTGGGCAATAATATGAATATTTCCTTGGTTTATATAAATTAATCCATTTATAATTAATAGAATTTGGAAAGAATTTTAAAAATACACTGGACAAATAATCTTTAAAATTTCTTATTTCTTGGGTAGAATAGTTTGTGGGGTGAGTTGTGCCAAGGACCTATCCCAAATTGGCTCGCCGCGCGTCAGGTGTTTAACCGTTGTGGGATCTGATAGTGAGGTGCCGGCCAGACCCCTTATATAGCTTCCTTGGATGCTTTACTTTCATAGTTCCTTGATAATGTGAGTAGTCACGAAAGCGCTTGGGAAATTTCTCTATTCTTTCAGAGTGGTTGTTTTGCATATTCTGAAATCACCTGTTTACGTGATCTATTGCATATATATATATATATATATATAAAATATTTTATATATATATATATATATATATAATATATATATATATATAAATTTATAAAAATTATATATATATATATATATTATATATATATAATATATATATTTTTATATATATATAATATATAATATATATAATATATATATATATATATATATATAATATATATAAGCAAAAAAATCACATTAAACAGGTGATTTAAAATATGGGAAAACAACCACTGTGAAAGAGTAGTGAAATTCCAAGCGCTTTCGTGACTACTCACATTGTCAAGGAACTATGAAAGTAATACATCAAAGGAAGGAAATTAAAGGGCTTAGACTACACCTCACAGTCAACTCCCACATCAAAGAAACACCTGACGTGGGAGTTGACTGTGATGTGTAGTCTAAGCCGTATAATTACCTTCCTTTGATGTATTACTTTCATAGTTCCTTGACAATGTGAGTAGTCACGAAAGCGCTTGGAATTTCACTACTCTTTCACAGTGGTTGTTTTGCATATGTATATATGTGTGTGTGTGTGTGTGTGTGTGTGTGTGTGTGTGTGTGTGTGTGTGTGTGTGTGTGTGTGTGTGTGTACTCACCTAATTGTACTCACCTAATTGTGGTTGCAGGGGCCGAGACTCAGCTCCTGGCCCCGCCTCATCACTGATCGCTACTAGGTCCTCTCGCTCTCTGCTTCCTAGCTGTATCATACCTCTTCTTAAAACTATGTATGGTTCCTGCCTCCACTACTTCACTTGCTAGGCTATTCCACTTCCTGACAACTCTATGACTGAAGAAATACTTCCTAACGTCCCTGTGACTCGTCTGAGTCTTCAGCTTCCAGTTGTGACCCCTTGTCCCTGTGTCCCCTCTCTGGAACATCCTATCTCTGTCCACCTTGTCTATTCCCCACAGTATCTTTTATGTCGTTATCATGTCTCTCCTGACCCTTCTGTCCTCCAGTGTCGTCAGTCCGATCTCCCTCAACCTTTCCTCGTACGACATTCCCCTGAGCTCTGGGACTAGCCTTGTTGCAAACCTTTGTACTTTCTCTAACTTCTTGACGTGCTTGACCAGGTGTGGGTTCCAGACTGGTGCTGCATACTCCAGTATGCATACTCCAGTGTACAGTGTCTTGAACGATTCCTTATTAAGGTATGGGAACGCTATTCTCAGGTTTGCCAGGCGCCCGTATGCTGCAGCAGTTATTTGGTTAATGTGTGCCTCCGGTGATGTGCTCGGTGTTATGGTCTCTCCAAGGTCTTTCTCCCTGAGTGAGGTCTGTATTCTTTGTCCACCTAGCCTATACTCTGTCTGCGGTCTTCTTTGCCCCTCCCCAATCTTCATGACTTTGCATTTGGCTGGATTGAATTCGAGAAGCCAGTTACTGGACCACATGTCCAGCCTGTCCAGGTCTCTTTGCAGTCCTGCCTCGTCCTCATCCGATTTAATTCTTCTCATCAACTTCACATCATCTGCGAATAGGGACACTTCATGTCGTTCACATATATCAAAAATAGCACTGGTCCTAGAACTGACCCCTGTGGGACCCCGCTCGTCACAGGCGCTCACTGTGATACTTCTTCACGTACCATGACTCGTTGCTGCCTCCCTGTCAGGTATTCCCTTATCCATTGTAGTGCCCTCCCTGTTGCATGGGCCTGATCCTCCAGCTTCTGCACTAGTCTCTTGTGGGGAACTGTGTCAAAGGCCTTCCTGCAGTCTAGGAAAACGCAATCTACCCACCCCTCTCTCTCGTGTCTTACTTCTGTTACCTTGTCATAAAACTCCAGAAGGTTTGTGATACAGGATTTGCCTTCCATGAACCCATGCTGGTTTTCATTTATAATCTTGTTCCTTTCCAGGTGTTCGACCACTCTCCTCCTGATAATCTTCTCCATGACTTTGCACACAATACATGTCAGAGACACAGGTCTGTAGTTTAGCGCCTCGTTTCTGTTTCCTTTCTTAAATATGGGGACTACATTAGCTGTCTTCCATTTCTCAGGTAGTTGCCCAGTTTCAAGGGATGTTTTGAAGATTGTGGTTAGAGGCACGCACAGCATCTCTGCTCCTTCTCTAAGGACCCATTGGGGGATGTTATCCGGTCCCATCGCCTTTGAGGTGTCAAGGTCACTTAGGAGCTTCTTCACCTCCTCCTCAGTTGTTCGTATGTCATCCAACACTTGTTGGTATATTCCCTCTTGATGTTCCCTTCTGTGCTGTCTTCCCACAGCCCTTCCTGTCTCTACTGTAAAAACTTCCTTAAATCTCCTGTTCAGCTCCTCACATACCTCCTGATCATTTCTTGTGAGTTCTCCACCTTCTGTCCTTAATCTGATCACCTGGTCTTTGACTGTTGTCTTCCTCCTGATGTGGCTATACAACAGTTTCGGGTCAGTCTTGATTCTCGATGCTATGTCATTTTCATACTGTCGCTGGGCCTCCCTCCTTACCTGTGCATACTCATTCCTGGCTCTGCGACTGATCTCCCTATTTTCGTGTGTTCTCTGCCTTCTGTACTTTTTCCATTCTCTATTGCACTTTGTTTTTGCCTCCTTACACCGTCTGGTAAACCAGGGGCTCGTTCTGGTCTTCCCGTTGTTACTGTTGCCCTTGGGAATAAATCTTTCCACTGCCTCCTTGCATTTTGTTGCTACATATTCCATCATTTCATTTACTGGCTTTCCTGCCAGTTCTCTGTCCCACTGGACCTCCCGCAGGAAGTTCTTCAACCCTATGTAGTCCCCTCTTTTATAGTCAGGCTTTTCCCATTCAACTCCTGTTATTCTCTCCACTTGCAGCTCTACTATGTGTTCAAAGTACAGAACCACGTGGTCGCTAGCTCCTAGGGGACTCTCATACTTGATGTCCTCAATGTCTGAGCTGCCCAGGGTGAACACAAGGTCCAATCCTGCTGGTTCATCCTCCCCTCTCACTCTGGTAGTGTCCTTAACATGTTGGTGCATGAGGTTTTCCAGCACCACGTCCAACATCTTGGCTCTCCATGTTTCGGGACCCCCATGTGGCTCCAGGTTTTCCCAGTCAATCTCCCAGTGGGTGAAATCCCCCATAACCAGCAACTTTGCTCTGCTGGAGTGAGCTCTTCTTGCCACCTCAGCAAGTGTGTCCACCATTGCTCTGTTGCTCTCTTCATATTCCTCTCTTGGCCTCCTGCAGTTCTGTGATGGATTATACATCACTGCAATGACCACTTTGCGTTCCCCAGAGCAACCCCACCTCTTCCCCAGCCCCTTCTATCTTTCCTCATGATCTGGTATCCTGGTGGGAAGATTGCATCTGTTATTGTCTCCGTGAGTTTTGTTTCTGTAACTGCTATGATGTCTGGGGACTTCTCATTGATTCTTTCTTGCCATTCCTCATGTTTATTCGTTAATCCATCTGCATTTGTGTACCAAACCTTCAACTTCTGTTCTAATACTGTAACTGTGATGCGGGGGGTGGGAACAGAGGGATGGGTGTGTGATGGTTGGTTTGGATTGTTCACTTGCAGGTGTTTCTGGGGGGTGTGCTTGTCCTTCCATTTGATCCTGGGTTATTCTGCTCTCCTTTTTCCTGTGTGTGTGTGTGTGTGTGAATGTGTGTGTGTACTCACCTATTTACTCACCTATTTGTGGTTGCAGGGGTCGAGTCATAGCTCCTGGCTCCGCCTCTTCGCTGATTGCTACTAGGTCCTCTCTCTCCCTGCCCAATGAGCTTTATCATACCTCGCCTTAAAACTATGTATGGTTCCCGCCTCCACTACGTCACTTTCTAGGCTATTCCACGGCCTGACTACTCTATGACTGAAGAAATACTTCCTAACATCCCTTTGATTCATCTGAGTCTTCACCTTCCAATTGTGACCTCTTGTGTCTGTGTCCCATCTCTGGAACATCCCGTCTTTGTCCACCTTGTCTATTCTGCGCAGTATTTTATATGTCGTTATCATGTCTTCCCTGGCCCTCCTGTCCTCCAGTGTCGTCAGGCCGATTTTCCCTCAACCTTTCTTCGTATGATAATCCCCGTAGCTCTGGGACTAGTCTTGTTGCAAACCTTTGCACTTTCTCTAATTTCTTGACGTGCTTGACTAGGTGTGGATTCCAAACTGGTGCTGCATACTCCAGTATGGGCCTGACGTAAATGGTATACAGTCTTGAACGACTCCTTACTGAGGTATCGGAACGCTATCCGTAGGTTTGCCAGTCGCCCGTATGCTGCAGCAGTTATCTGATTGATGTGCGCCTCAAGAGATATGCTCGGTGTTATACTCACCCCCAGATCTTTTTCCTTGAGTGAGGTTTGCAGTCTTTGGCCATCTAAGCTATACTGTGTCTGCGGTCTTCTTTGCCCTTCCCCAATCTTCATGACTTTCCATTTGGCAGGGTTAAACTCAAGGAGCCAGTTGCTGGACCAGGCTTGTAGCCTGGCCAGGTCTCTTTGTAGTCCTGCCTGTGTATGAGTGTGTGTGTGTGTGTGTGTGTGTGTGTGTGTGTGTGTGTGTGTGTGTGTGTGTGTGTGTGTGTGTGTGTGTGTGTGTGAGTGTGTACCTCACCTGCCCCCCCCCTTTTTACTATTTGCTACTGGGTCCTCTCTCTCTGTTTCATGAGCTTTATCAAGCCTCGTCTTAAAACTATGTATGGTTCCTGCCTCCACTACGTCACTTTCTAGGCTATTCCACTTCGTGATAATTCTGACTGAAGAAATACTTCCTAACATCTCTTTGACTCATAGGAGTCTTCAACTTCCAATTCTGACCCCTTGTTTCTGAGTTCCATCTCTGGAACATCCTGTCTTTGTCCACCTCGTCCATTCCTCGCAGTATTATGTATGTCATTATCATGTCTCCCCTGACCCTCCTGTCCTCCAGGGCCGTCAGGCCTATTTCCCTTAATCTCTCATCATTGGTCAATCTTCTTAGCTCTGGGACTAGTCTTGTTGCAAACCTTTGCACTTTCTCTAATTTTTTGACGTGCTTGACCAGTATGGGGCTGACATAAATGGTGTACAGAGTCTTGAACGATTGCTTAGCGAGATATCGGAGCGCTAGTCTCAGGTTTGCCAGACTCCCGTATGCTGCAACAATCTGATTGATAAGAACATAAGAAGATAAGAAAGAAGGAACACTGCAACAGTCCTACTGGCCTATGCGAGTCAGGTCCAATTCTCCCGCCTTGACCTAGTGAGGTCAGACACGTCCCTTGAGGGAGGAGCACGGCATCCGACCTACTAGCACAAGCTAGTCAGGTCCAATTCACACCCACTCACACCCACTCATGTATTTATCCAACCTATTTTTAAAACTACACAATGTTTTAGCCTCAATAACTGTACTCGGGAGTTTGTTCCACTCATCCACAATTCTACTACCAAACCAGTGTTTTCCTGTTTCCTTCCTGAACCTGATTTTTTCCAGTTTAAAGCCATGGCTGCTTGCCCTGTCTATGTTAGATATTTTTAGCATGCTATATACATCCGCTTTATTAATTCCTGTTTTCCATTTGTACTCCTCAGTCATATCCCCGCTAATTCTACGCCTTTCTATGGCCTTCAGACTATCCTCATATGGAAGATTTCTGGTACCTGAGATCAACTTTGTCATCCTCCTTTGAGCGTTTTCCAATGCATTTATATCCATTCTGTAAGACGGTGACCAAAACTGTGCAGCATAGTCTAAATGAAGCCTAACCAAGGATGTAGAGTTGAAGAACAACCTGAGGACGTCTATTATTTATACTTCTTGCTATGAAGCCAAGGATTCTGTTAGCTTTATTACGAACACTAATGCACTGTTGTCTTGGTTTTAGGTTACTAGTAACCAGACGTTCTAAATCCTTTAAGATTTCATTATTTAGTTTATATGTGGCATGGTTATTTTCGTGTCCAACATTTAGAACTTTGCATTTTTCTATATTAAACTGCATCTGCCACTTCTCCGACCATTGCATCAGTCTGTTCAAATCATCCTGGAGTGCTCTAGTGTCCTCATTCGAATGAATTGGACGGCCTATTTTGGTGTCATCAGCAAATTTGCTTATGTCGCTATTTATTCCATCATCTATATCATTTATGTAGATTGTGAACAACAATGGGCCCAGCACTGACCCCTGTGGAACACCGTTTGTGACGTGCCCTCATTCTGATTTCTTCTCATTTATGCACTCTCTGCTTCCTATTTGTCAACCATGCCTCTACCCAGGAAAAAATTCTCCTTCTATTCCGTGTGCCTTAAGTTTCCTCAATAGTCTCTGATATGGAACTTTATCAAAAGCCTTACTTAAGTCCATATATAAAATATCATATTCAATACCATGATATACCTCCTCAAATACCTTAGTGAAGAAAGTTAGTAAATTCGTAAGACAGGAACACCCCATAGAAAAACCGTGTTGAGATTCATTAATCAATTTATGCCTTTCAAGATGTCTACGAATTGCTTCGACAATTAGTGATTTCATACATTTTCCCACAATGGAAGTAAGACTTATTGGTCTATAGTTCGAAGCCAAGGACCTGTCACCTGCCTTGTAAATAGGTACTGCATTTGCCATTTTCCACTTATCAGGCACTATGCCAGTTTGTAGGGATATGTTAAAAAGATTAGCCAAAGGTATGCTAAGTTCCTCTTCACATTCCTTAACATCCTTGTAAACACTTCATCAGGGTCTGGGGATTTGTTAGGTTTTAATTTCTCTATTTATCTGAGAACCATATCACTAGTTTCCTCAGGAGATGTGCCTGGTATTATACTCGCCCCAAGATCATTTTCCTTGAGTGAGATTTGCAGCCTTTGGCCACCTAGACTATACTCTGTCTGCAGTCTTCTTTGCCCTTCCTCGATCTTCATGACTTTGCATTTGGTGAGGTTAAATTCAAGAAGCTAGTTGCTGGACCAGGCTTTTAGTCTGTCCATGTCTCTCTGTAGTCCTGCCTGATCCTCGACCGATTTAATTTTTCTCATAAACTTAACATCATCTGCAAAGAGGGACACTTCCGAGTCTATTCCTTCCGTTATGTCATTCACATATACCAAAAACAGCACAGGTCCTGGGACTGACCCCTGTGGAACCCCGCTCATGACAGGCGCCTACTCTGACACCTCGTCACGTACCATGACTCGTTGTTGCCTCCCTGTCAGATATTCTCTGATCCAATGCAGTGCTTTTCCTGTTATGTGTGCCTGCTCCTCTAGTTTTTGCATTAACTTCCTGTGAGAAACTGTGTCGAAGGCCTTGCAGTCTAAGAAAATGCAGTCTATCGACCCCTCTCTCTCTAAGTTTGTGACACAGGATTTTCCTTCCCTGAAACAGTGCTGGTTGTCGCTTATAAGCTTGTGTCTTTCTAGGTGCTCCACCACTCTCCTCCTGATGATCATCTCCATGACTTTGCATACTATACACGCCAGTGACACAGGTCTGTAGTTTAATGCCTCTTGTTTGTCTACTTTCTTAAAAATTGGGACTACATTTGCCATCTTCCATACCTTATGTAATTGCCCAGTTTCATTGGATGTGTTTAAGATTTTGTTAATGGCACACACAGCATCTTTGCTCCCTCTCTAAGGACCCACTGAGAGATGTTGTCTGGTCCCACCGCCTTTGAGGGATCAAGTTCACATAGCAGCTTTTTCACCTTTTCCTCAGTTGCGTGTACCTCATCCAGCGCTTGTTGGTGTACCTTCCTATTCTGAATTCCTTGAGTCCTTCCTGTCTCCACTGTAAATACTTCTTTAAATCTCATGTTCAGATCCTCACATATTACTTTGTCGTTTCTTGTAAACTCCCCACTTTTTTTCCTCAATCTGATTACCTGGCCCTTTACTGTTGTTTTCCTCCTGATGTGGCTATACAACAACTTCAGGTCAGACTTAACTTTTGATGCTATGTCATTTTCGTATTATCGCTGAGCCTCCCTTCTTATCTGTGCATATTCGTTTCTGGCTCTTCGGCTAATCTCTTTATTTTCCTGGTCCTTTGTCGTCTGTACTTTTTCCATTCTTTCGTGGAAGCAGTGGAGATGTCCTATTTAAGGGCAATGTGTGGTGTAAATATTATGCAGAAAATTCGGAGTGTGGAAATTAGGAGGAGGTGTGGAGTTAATAAAAGTATTAGTCAGAGGGCTGAAGAGGGTTTGTTGAGGTGGTTTGGTCATTTAGAGAGAATGGATCAAAGTCGAATGACTTGGAGAGCGTATAAATCTGTAGGGGAAGGAAGACGGGGTAGGATTCGTCCTCGAAAAGGTTAGAGGGAGGGGGTAAAGGAGGTTTTGTGGGTGAGGGGCTTAGACTTCCAGCAAGCGTGCATGAGCGTGTTAGATAGGAGCGAATGGAGACGAATGGTATTTGAGACCTAACGAGCTGTTGGAGTGTGAGCAGGGTAATATTTAGTGAAGGGATTCAGGGAAACCAGTTATTTTTATATAGTCGGACTAGAGTCCTGGAAATGGGAAGTACAATGCCTGCACTCTAAAGGAGGGGTATGGGATATTAGCAGTTTGGAGGGATATGTTGTGTATCTGTTGTATTCTAATCACCTCTGCAAAAACAGTGATTATGCGTGAGGTGCAAGTGTTGAATGATGATGAAAGTATTTTCTTTTTGGGAATTTTCTTTCTTTTTGGGTCACCCTGCCTCGGTGGGAGACGGCCGACTTGTTAAAAAAAATATAGTTATTTATTCATTTATTTATTTTTCTGCTTACATGCTACCAGCTTATATAAACTACAATAATCAAACCTGTTTTAAGTTTGGGAGTCTTGAGAGAAGTTCCATCAAATGCGATGACCAGAATGTTTGATCAGCAGCCACCACAAGGACACACTTCTCGAGCTCCTTAGTTACAATGGCGTTCATCAGCTGTGCCAGGGACTCCTCGTTTTCCTCGCAGTAGTTCGTGATCCAAGTACTTAGTTTTAATAAGAAAGCCTGTGTTGTGGAAGTGGAACCTATATTCAGTGGGTTGGTGGTATCTGTATTCACATCATATTTAATAACATGTTGATTTAGTGTTGTTATACTGACGTTAAGATTATCAGTGTACTTCGAAGGTTGAAACTTCAAATGAACCGGAGTGTCGGAATGATCTTGATGACTTAGCGAGGCAGCAGCCAGAAGTGTGGTCGGATATTCATTATTGCTGGAGCATACCCAATGTAGTGAGGCTGCACATGTCAGTAGAAGAATATGTGGTATTTTAATACCCATTTCGATGACTCGAATCTGAAACACCCAAGGGAAAAATTCGTAAATAGTCATCCTAGAACAATGTGATCAAAACTTTTTCAGCAGCTAATACATATGTTATCACATCGTGAAAAATGTTCAGTGTTACTGGGTACATGATGTTCGTAAGACTGATGGCTCAGTGATCAGAGACTCGTGGGTTTTGACTGGCTTCCCACGAGGCAAGCTAAAATAACATATTCTCGATATATATTCAACAGATGGTCCATCTCCCATCAAGGCAGGTGACACAAGAAACATTTTCATCATCATTAATACATGATCACTGTGTTTGCAGAGGCACGCAGATATGACAGTTCACATGTCACACAGCAAATATCTCTTACACCCCCTTTAAAGTGCTGGCATTGTACGTCCCACATCCAAGACTCAAATCCGGCTAACCGGTTTCACTGAATACCTTCACAAAATATTGCCCTGCTCACACTCCAACAGCTCGTCAAGTCCCAAAAACTATTCGTCTCCATTCACTCCTATCAATGCTCACACGTGCCTGCTTTACGTCCAATTCCCTTGCACACAAAACCTTTTTAAATCTCTCCTTCCATCCTTTCCTAGGACAACCCCAACCCTTCCTCCCCTCCATAACAGATTTATAGACCATCAAAGTCTTCATCCTCTCTAAATGACCAAACCACCTCAACAACCCTCCCCCAGCCCTCGGAATAATATTTCAAAGTCAATCCACACCTCCTCCGGATTTAAACACTACGAATTTTATGCAGATATTTACACCACACATTTCCCTTAAACACGACATCTCCACTGCCTCCAGACTTCTTCTCGTTATAGTATTTACAAGTCATGCTTCACATCATATAAGAGTGATAGTGCCACTATACTCTCATACATTCCCTTCTTTGCCTGCATGTATAACATTCTTTGCCTCCACAGGTACATCACTGCACTGCCCACCTTCTTTCTTTCATCAGTTCTATGGTTTAACTCGTCCTTCATAAACCCATAAGCTGACAAGTCAACTCCCAAATATCTGAGCGCATTTACTTCTTCCATACTCCCTCCATCCAATGTGATATCCAATTTTTCTTTACATAACTCGTTTGATACATTTAACACCTTACTCATATCATCAGCAAAGAGTAAAGGTATTAACTCCCATTTAAGAGCATAAAAAGGAAGGAACACTGCAAAAGGCCTACTGGCCCATACGAGGCAGGTCCAGTTCCCCTACGCTCACTGACCGTCTGACCTCACTGACCTAGTGAGGTCAGACACGTCACTTAAAGGAAAAGCATAGCATCCGACCTAGTAGCACAAGCTAGTTAGGTCCAACTCACACCCACCCACACCCACTCATGTATTTATCCAACCTATTTTTAAAACTACACAACGTCTTAGCTTCTATGACGGTACTTGGCAGTTTGCTCCACTCATGCATAACTCTATTACCAAACCAGTGCTTTCCTATATCATTCCTGAATCTGATTTTTTCCTATTTAAAACCGTTGCTGCGAGTCCTGTCTATGTTAGATATTTTTAGCACGCTATTTACATCCCCTTTATTAATTCCTGTTTTCCATTTATACACCTCAATCATATCCCCCCTAATTCTACGCCTTTCTAGAGAGTGCAGATTCAGGTCCCTCAGTCTATCCTCATAGGGAAGATTTTCTATACATGTGATCAACTTTGTCATCCTCCTCTGTACGTTTTCCAATGCATTTATATCCATTCTGTAATACGGTAACCAAAACTGTTCAGCATAATTTAAATGAGGCCTAACCAAAGATATATAGAGTTGAAGAACAACCTGAGGACTCCTATTATTTATACTTCTTGCTATGAAGCCAAGGATTCTGTTAGCTTTATTGCGAACACTAATGCACTGTCTTGGTTTCAGATTTCTGCTAACCAGAACTCCTAAATCCTTTTCGCAATCCATAATATTAAGATCTATATTATTTAGTTTATATGTGGCATGGTTATTTACCTGTCCAACATTTAGAACTTTGCATTTGTCTATATTAAACTGCATCTGCCACTTCTCTGATCACTGCATCATTCTTTTTAAATCATCCTGGAGTGCTTTAATGTCCTCATTAGAATGAATTGGACGGCCTATTTTGGTGTCATCACCAAATTTGCTTATGTCGCTATTTATTCCCTCATCAATGTCGTTTATGTAGATTGTGAACAACAAGGGGACCGACACTGACCCCTGTGGAACACCGCTCGTGACGCTTCCCCACTCTGATTTCTCCCCATTTATGCAAACTCTCTATTGCCTATTTGCCAACCATGCCTCTACCCAGGAAAAAATTTCTCCTCCTATTCCGTGTGCCTTAAGTTTCCTCAATAGTTTCTGATGTGGAACTCTATCGAAAGCCTTACTGAAGTCCATATACACAATATCATATTCAATACCATGATCTACCTCCTCAAATACCTTAGTGAAGAAAGTTAGTAAATTCGTAAGACAGGAACGCCCCTTTGTAAAACCGTGCTGAGATTCATCAATCAATTTATGCCTTTCAAGATAGCTACGAATTGCTTCGGCAATTATTGATTCCGTAAATTTACCAACTATGTAAGAGTTATTGATTTATAGTTCGAAGCCAAGGACCTGTCACCTGCCTTGTAAATAGGTATTACATTTGCCATTTTCCACTTGTCTGGGACTATGCCAGTTTGTAGTGATATATTGAAAATATTAGCCAAAGGTATGCTAAGTTTCTCTTTGCATTCCTTTAAAACTCTTGCAAACAGTTCATCAGGGCCTGGGGAGTTGTTAGGTTTTAATTTCTCTATTTACCTCAGGACCATGTCACTAGCTACCCTGTTCGTGCATAGTTTATTATCGTTTTGTCCTACGTAACTTATTATTTCTGGAATTTCGCTAATCTCTTCCTGAGTAAAAACTGTGAGGAAGTAGGTATTGAAAAGTTCACACATTTCCTTATTCCTGTCAGTGATCTCACCTGAGTTACTCTTTGTATTTGATTCCTCATAATTTAATCCCACCCCTCTCGCCAACACTCTAGCATTTACTTTTTTACAACTCCATCTATAAATATGTTAAACGACTATGGTGATATTACACATCCCACTCTAAGGCCTACTGTTACTCGAAAGTAACCTTCCTCTCTATTGCACACCTTAATATAGCCTCCCTCTCCTCATAAAAGCTCTTTACAGCAATTATTAGCTTACCACCTATTCCATACACTTGCAACATCTACCACATTGCTCCCCTATCCACCTTAACATATGCTTTTTTTAAATACATAAATGCAACGAAAACTTCCGTACCTTCATCTAGAAATTGTTCACTTTTATGCTTCAATGTAAACATTTGGTCTACACATCCTCTATTTATTCTAAAGCCTCCTTCTTCATCTGGCACCCTACTCTTTTTCTTGCCTCTAATTCTTTCAATAATAGCCCTACCAAACACTTTAGTAGTATACTCCAGTAAACTTATTCCCCTATAATTTTTACACTCCTTTGTCTCCTTTACCTTTGTATAAGGGAACTATACAAGCTCTGTGCAAGTCCCCAGGTATCATCCCCTATTTCATAAATTTATTGACCAGTATTACCAACCACTCCAAAACTCTCTCTCCACTTGTTTTTATTTCATTATCCCATCAATTCCAGCTGCTTTACCCCTTTTCATTATTCCCAGTGCCTCATGCACCACCCCCATACTCACAACTGGGTCTTCTTTATTCCTAAAACATGTTATACCTCCCTGGCCAATGCATGAAATTACTATCTCCCTCTCCTCATTAACATTTAACAGCTTCTCAATATATTCCCACCATCTTCCCAAAACCTCCAATTTATCATCTATTACCACCTCTATTCTGTTTTTTAAAAGTCAAATTCATTTGTACCCTAGGTTTTAACCTATTTAACTCCATTTTTTTTTTCTTCTCAGCAAAATTTGTTGACAAAGCCTCAAATTTGTTAACAGCTCTCCTTTAGCAATCCCTCACCACTCTCTTCATCTCTCTTTTACTCTCCATATACTTCACCCTTCATATTTTACTTCTGCTTTGTAAAAATGACTCATAAACGAAATTTTTTTCCCTTACTACACTCACTACCTTTTTATTGCACCAATCACTTAATATTATATTGCCAATATCTTCATTAATAGCTAAAATAAAGATATCTTGCTTCATATTATCTGACCTTATATTATTATCTATTTAGGTAAGATATTATATTGCCAATATCTTCATTAATAGGTAAAATGAAGATATCTTGCTTTATACTATCTGACCTTATATTATTATCTATTTAGGTAAGATATTATATTGCCAATATCTTCATTAATAGCTAAAATAAAGATATCTTGCTTTATATTATCTGACCTTATATTATTATCTATTTAGGTAAGATATTATATTGCCAATATCTTCATTAATAGCTAAAATAAAGATATCTTGCTTTATATTATCTGACCTTATATTATTAGCTATGTAGGTAAGATATGTTTTTGTTGAAATACGGTGATTGGCTATCCACTGATGGAAACAGCCTTGCTAACTACTGCGAGGTTGAGTCGGGGGTCGTTCGGGTGCGTACCATGATCCAAGCTGATGTAAGGCATGAAGGTGTTGCTTCAGTCAGCTCCCGCCTGCTTCGAGCCCTGGGAACATCTCTCTCTCTCTTCTGGCTGTCTGATCAGAGTCGAGTTTTGGGTAGAAGATGGTTTCGTTGGCGAGCCAAAACCTACCTCTCATAACTCCGTGCATCGGTGATGAACAGAATCATTCTCGGACTTCGTGATTTTGATGTTAACTAAAGTTGCGAGTCTCTCTGACTCTCTAAACAAAAGCTTATGATTTAATTTTTGTGGCAACCAAGTATTGCTGCAGTCGGGAATTGTGCAAGACCGAACTTAGGTTCAGCATGAAGGGATTTGTATAGCTTCTATAGAGATCCTATTTAAAGGTCCCTGTTAGGTTTGATAAATATATCTCCTCGTTCCTGACCCGCTGTGATTGTTTGTTACTTTCTGATGTTTCAACGTATGTCTATATCTGTATGCAAGCTTCGTTGGTAATTATGGTCGAAATGATAGATTATGCGAGGAATTATGATTAATCTTGTTTGGCTTTATTACGAGTCTAGTTCTGTCCAGACATTACTGGTACTTGAAAATTACGAAACCTTTCATGTACATGTATATATAAATGTGTTTACGTTTATGTAAGACTCGTTTTTTTTTATTATTATTATTATTATTATTATTATTATTTTTTATTATCACACTGGCCGATTCCCACCAAGGCAGGGTGGCCCGAAAAAGAAAAACTTTCACCATCATTCACTCCATCACTGTCTTGCCAGAAGGGTGCTTTACACTACAGTTTTTAAACTGCAACATTAACACCCCTCCTTCAGAGTGCAGGCACTGTACTTCCCATCTCCAGGACTCAAGTCCGGCCTGCCGGTTTCCCTGAATCCCTTCATAAATGTTACTTTGCTCACACTCCAACAGCATGTCAAGTATTAAAAACCATTTGTCTCCATTCACTCCTATCAAACACGCTCATGCATGCCTGCTGGAAGTCCAAGCCCCTCGCACACAAAACCTCCTTTACCCCCTCCCTCCAACCTTTCCTAGGCCGACACCTACCCCGCCTTCCTTCCACTACAGATTGATACACTCTTGAAATCATTCTGTTTCGCTCCATTCTCTCTACATGTCCGAACCACCTCAACAACCCTTCCTCAGCCCTCTGGACAACAGTTTTGGTAATCCTGCACCTCCTACTAACTTCCAAACTACGAATTCTCTGCATTATATTCACACCACACATTGCCCTAAGACATGACATCTCCACTGCCTCCAGCCTTCTCCTTGCTGCAACATTCATCACCCACGCTTCACACCCATATAAGAGCGTTGGTAAAACTATACTCTCATACATTCCCCTCCTTGCTTCCAAGGACAAAGTTCTTTGTCTCCACAGACTCCTAAGTGCACCACTCACTCTTTTCCCCTCATCAATTCTATGATTCACCTTATCTTTCATAGACCCATCCGCTGACACGTCCACTCCCAAATATCTGAATACATTCACCTCCTCCATACTCTCTCCCTCCAATCTGATGTCTATGAGAATATCATTATAGGAAAGTATTCTCGAGTTGTACTATTATACTAAGAGTACTTCTCTGTATTACTCATCAAGAGAGAGAGAAAAGCTTTGTATCACACTCCATACTAATCTTTTACATAGACACTATTATATTAAAAATATTAAATTTTTATCTCATAGGATCATTGCCTCTTAGTTACAATCTCAAATCTCAAGTAAGATTATATTTCTGTCGAAGGATAACTAGACCTGACCTTGATCCATCTTTTTTTTTTTTTAACAAGTCGGCCGTCTCCCACGGAGGCAGGGTGACCCAAAAAAGAAAGAAAATCTCCAAAAAGAAAATGCTTTCACCATCATTCAACACTTTCGCCTTATTCACACACAATCACTGTTTTTGCAGAGGTGCTCAGAACACAACAGTTTAGAAGTATATACGTATAAAGATACACAACATATCCCTCCAAACTGCCAATATCCCAAACCCCTCCTTTAAAGTGCAGACATTGTACTTCCCATTTCCAGGACTCAAGTCCGGCTATATAAAAATAATCAGTTTCCCTGAATCCCTTCACTAAATATTACCCTGCTCACGCTCCAACAGATCGTCATGTCCCAAATACCATTCGTCTCCATTCACTCCTATCTAACATGTTCACGCATGCTTGCTGGAAGTCCAAGCCCCTCGCCCACAAAACCTCCTTTACCCCCTCCCTCCAGCCTTTTCGAGGACGACCCCTACCCCGCCTTCCTTCCTCTACAGATTTATACACTCTCCATGTCATTCTATTTTGATCCATTCTCTCTAAGTGACCAAACCACTTCAACAACTCCTCTTCAGCCCTCTAATACTTTTATTAACTCCACACCTTCTCCTAATTTCCACACATTGCCCTTAGACAGGGCATCTCCACTGCCTCCAACCACCTCCTCGCTGCAGCATTTACAACCCAAGCTTCACACCCATATAAGAGTGTTGGTACCACTATACTTTCATACATTCCCTTCTTTGCCTCCATAGATAACATTTTTTGTTTCCACATATACCTCAATGCACTACTCACCTTTTTTCCTTCATCAATTCTATGATTAATCTCATCCTTCATAAATTAATCCACCGACACGTCAACTCCCAAATATCTGAAAAAAATCACTTCTTCCATACTCGTCCTCCTCAATTTGATATCCAATTTTTCTTTATCTAAATCATTTGATACTCTCATCACCTTACTCTTTTCTATGTTCACTTTCAACTTTCTACCTTTACACGCACTCCAAAACTCGTCTACTAACCTTTGCAATTTTTCTTTAGAATCTCCCATAAGCACAGTATCATCAGCAAAAAGTAACTGCGTCAATTCCCATTTTGTATTTGATTCCCCATAATTTAATCCCACCCCTCTCCCGAACACCCTGGCATTTACTTCTTTTACAACCCCATCCATAAATATATTAAACAACCATGGTGACATTACACATCCCTGTCTAAGACCTACTTTTACCGGGAAGTATTCTCCCTCTCTTCTACACACCCTAACCTGAGCCTCACTATCCTCATAAAAACTCTTTACAGCATTTAGTAATTTATCACCTATTCCATATACTTGTAACATCTGCCACATTGCTCCTCTATCCACTCTATCATATACCTTTTCTAAATCCATAAACGCAATAAAAACTTCCCTACCTTTATCTAAATACTGTTCACATATATGCTTCAATGCAAACTCTTGATCTATACATCCCGTACCCACTCTGAAACCTTCCTGCTCATCCGCAATCCTAGATTCTGTCTTAACTCTAATTCTTTCAATAATAACACTTTTCCTGGTATACTCAGTAAACGTATTCCTCTATAATTTTTACAATCTCTTTTGTCCCCCTTCCCTTTATATAAAGGGACTATACATGCTCTCTGTCAATCCCTAGGTACCTTCCCATCTTTCAAATATTTATTAAACAAAAATACCAACCACTCCAACACTATATCCCCCTTCCCCTGCTTTTAACATTTCTGTCATGATCCCGTCAGTTCCAGCTGCTTTACCACCTTTCATTCTAGGTATTGCCTCACGCACCTCACTCACACTCACATCCTGCTCTTCTTCACCCCTACAAGATGGTATACCTCCCTGGCCAGTGCATGAAGTTACTGCCTCCCTTTCTTCGTCGACATTTAAAAGTTCCTCAAAATATTCCCGTCATTTACCCAATACCTCCAGCTCCCCATCTACTAACTCCCCTACTCTGTTTTTATCTAACATATCCATTCATTCCCTAGGCTTTCTTAACTTGTTTAACTCCCTCTAAAATTTTTTCTTTTCATTAAAATTTCTTGACAATGCCTCTCCCACTCTATCATCTGCTCTCCTTTTGCGCTCTCTCACCACTCTCTTCACCTTTCTTTTACTCTACATATACTCTACTCTTCGTATAACACTTCTGCTTTGTAAAAACCTCTCATAAGCTGCCTGTTTCTGTTTTATCACACCCTTTACTTCATCATTCCACCAATCACTCCTCTTTCCTCCTGCCCCCACCCTCCTATAACCACAAACTTCTGCCCAACATTCTAATACTGCATTTTTAAAACTAATCCAATCCTCTTCAACCCCCCCACTACTCATACTTGCACTAGCCCATCTTTCTGCCAATAGTTGCTTATATCTCACCCGGACTTCCTCCTTCCTTAGTTTATACACTTTCACCTCTCTCTTACTTGTTGTTGTCATTTTTTTCTTGTCCCATCTACCTCTTATTCTAACTCTAGCTACAGCTAAATATTGATCTGATATATCAGTTGCCCCCCTATAATCGTGTACATCCTGGAGCCTACCCATCAACCTTTTATCCACCAATACATAATCTAATAAACTACTTTAATTACGTGTTATATCATACCTTGTATATTTATTTATCCTCTTTTTCATAAAATATGTATTACTTATTACCAAACCTCTTTCTACACATAGCTCAATTAATGTCTCCCCTTTTTCATTTACCCCTGGCACCCCAAATTTACCTACTACTCCCTCCACAACATTTTTACCCACTTTAACATTGAGATCCCCAATCACAAGCACTCTCACACTTGGTTCAAAACTCCTCACACATTCACTCAACCTTTCCCAAAATCTCTCTTTCTCTCTCTCTCTCCTCTACACTTCTCTCTTCTCCATTTGCATATACGCTTACTATAACCCCATTTTTCACATCCAACCTTTATTTTACTCCACATAATCTTGAATTAGTACATTTATAGTCCCTCTTTTTCTGCCATAGCTTATCCTTCAACATTATTTCTACTCCTTCTTTAGCTCTAACTCTATTTGAAACCCCTGACCTAATCCCATTTATTCCTCTCCTTGTTATGGAAGAGAAAACTATTACAGGCTAAATAAGGAAAGGGATTTATTCAAGAAATCCCGGAAGTTATCTGCATATAAAATTTCTTTTTGTAACAACCCTGGAGAGAACACACTATTTGAAAAGAATAATTAGTGGCTTGGCATCCTTACTTTTGAAGGCTCTCATTATCTATCCCATCATTTTCCTAAAAGATGTGGTAGAGATACTGAAAGTGAGATTCTCTGACATATCACTCCCATGTCCTTCACATTAGTTTTTTGCTCTATTGTGTGGTTGGAATTTGTTTTATACCAAGATCCAGTTTTTATTTCTTCGAGTTTTTCATAGTGGAGTAAATGAAATTTGTCTTCATTGAATTTTATTTTGTTTTCTGAGGCCCACTTAAAGACTTGATTAATGTCTACTTTGAAATTTTCAGTATCCTCAGTGAATGACAGTCATGCAAATTCTGGTATCGTCAGCAAAGGAGGACACGGTGCTGTAGCTTACATCACTGTCTATGTCAGTTATGAGGATGAGGATAATAAAGGGAGCGATTACTGTACCTTGTGGAACTGAGCTTTTCACTGTATCCGTCTCTGACTTTACTCTGCTTACTATTACTCATTGTTTTCTATATGTTAAGAAGTTGTAGATCCGTCTAGGTACTTTTCCTGTTATTCCTTTCACACTCATTTTGTGTGCTATTATACCATGATTACATTTGTCGAAGGCTTTCACAAAGTCTGTGTATAGTGGTACAGTAGTTGTGAGAGGCAGGAGCGACCTACTATAACCTCATGCTACCCTGGGTTGTGCAATTGTTGGGTGACCAGGTGGATGTCGATCTTGCTTCTTAAAGCCTTTTCAAAGATTTTTATGGTGTGGGACGTTAGTGTTATCGGTCTATAATTCTGTACAATTGCTTTACTGCAACCTTTGTGGAGAGGGGTTATAACCACTGTTTTTAATGACTATAGTATTACCCTTGTTTCTATGCTCCCTCACCATAGAATATATAAAACACGTGAAAGAGGTTTCTAGCAGTTCTTCATGAACACAAAGTTCCACGAATCTGGGACTGGAGCAGAGTGTATGGGAATGTAATTTATTGCTTTTTCAAAGTCCTGTGGTATTAGGATTATATAAGAAATTCTTGAATTAATCAGATTTTGAGTCTCAGTCATAAAAAAAGATAGGTACCCAGAACCTGGGCATGCCAAACCTACTTCGAGCACATTCATAGCAGTGAATTACTACAAGAATAAATTCCATTTACTCACGTTCAGGATACTACTCTTATGAGCAGAGCACATAATAATGTATAAAAACACAAGTGGTTTTAATATAGTTAACGTGATGCAACTAGCTAGGGATCGAACCGTATGTGTGTGTGTGTGTACTGGCATATCTCTGGTGACGTTGTGACATAATGTCACAATAAACATTATTTAACTTACCCTTGCTTCTAGGTAATTAAGCTTCGAGAACAAGACGTACTGAAGTGTCTTAATGAGAGATTCACCACTACAGTTTATACTCTAGGAAGACAATGGTGGGACTGACACTGGTCAAGAGGAAGACCGTCATAAATAGTTGTAAGTTGGCGTGGCTTGATGTGCTGCCATCATTGCCGTTGATGAATTATTTCAGGCTGGAAAGTTGACAAAACAAATCTTTAAGAATAGTAAAATTTTCACCGAGATTTTCTATCAGTTATTTTCAGTGAGAATTAAACGATTGACGTGAAATTCAATTTAGAAGAAAATGGGACTAAAAAAAATGCGCCAGCCATTGTCGGCGTTCTTAATTTTAACTTTTATTTTTTTAACTTTTATTATAAATTGCAACATTAAATGACATTTTAAATTTGTTAGAATATATACAGAATACTTTATGTAAATATCTTTGTCCACCGGTCAATGTTCATAGTTATGTCAGTAGCTCTGATAAGATTCAGAAAAATATCTCCTAATTGAATTTTGAGTCATTTTTTAGAACTCCTTCAACCTTACTCCAGTCTTGTCCAGTTCTGATCATACTTGTCCAGTCCTGATCATACTTGTCCAGTACTGATCATACTTGTCCAGTCCTGATCGTACGTAATTCGTGTAAAGAAAATAAAAGACTCGAGGAAACAGATAGAACTGGACCATACTACTACCACACCGACGTACTCACCATCACGAAGTACCGTAACAATACTACCACACCGACGTACTCAACATCACGAAGTACCGTAACAATACTACTACCACACCGACGTACTCAACATCACGAAGTACCGTAACAATACTACTACCACACCGACGTACTCACCATCACGAAGTACCGTAACAATACTACTACCACACTGACGTACTCACCATCACGAAGTACTGTAACAATACTACTACCACACTGACGTACTCACCATCACGAAGTACCGTAACAATACTACTACCACACTGACGTACTCACCATCACGAAGTACCGTAACAATACTACTACCACACTGACGTACTCACCATCACGAAGTACCGTAACAATGTTCATGTAACTAGATATCACCGCACTTCGTAAGTAAACCAGCTAGAAGACAGCACCATAAATTCAATAGCCTGATCACTAAAGCTGTATGCTTCACTCGTCAAGGGTCCGCGTTCGATTCCCAGCGTGGGTAGATACATTGGATGTGCTTCTTTACACTGGTTCACCCATCAGGAAAATGGGTACATAGGAGTTAGTCGACTGGTGTGGGTCGCATCCTGGGACAAGGACCTAATTTGCCTGAAATGCTTAACATAACAAGCGGCTTTCTACATAGTAGTATGTCATTGATGTCAGCTATGGTCTATATACCTTGTACATGTACTTGTACTAAATAAAGATGTTATACTATTATATTATATTATAGTAGACAGACCCACATTAGCTAGTGAATTAGATGCGGAAAAAAGTTCCTATACTCTCCCTGCTGGGCAGAAGTGCTATCTGGCATCTCAGACGTAGTAAACACAGAAAGAAAGAATATTTTCATGAATGAATTAGCGCAGCTTGTAAAACAATGGTGATTAGTTGAGAAGATTAATTACTGATACTTTCTGTGTCTACATCAAAGAAGATTTATGAATGTTTAAGAATGGTATACAATACCGACAAGATGAAATTAAGACACATGTGCAACATCTGGGTATCTTTATTGTAGACGTTTTGCCAACCAGTGGCTTTATCAATACAAATTCCAGGACATAACTTGAAGACAGTAGAACTATGTACAGAAGATGAGGTAATCAGTCCCTCAACCTTGGAGTAAGTGCGAAGAGCACCGTAGTCGTGGAGATTCTGAAGCAGAAGCAAGGCGCCTGACGCTTAAATAGTAACGTCAGGTGGAAATGGGACGGGTAGCAGACGAGGGCATTGTCACTGGTAGGCGGGATTCCCCAGTGGAAGTAGGTCCTACCCAAAGAGATGGGTTAGTTGTAGTAGTAGTTGCCGTAGTCGGCAACTACTACGACGGTACCCTGGCTGGCACAACAGAATCTCTCCTGGAGGACATCAGTAAAATTAAAGACATGGGAGAAAGCCTGAGCCTTTCTTTAAACCCCACCAAATGTGAAATAGTTTCTACCAATCAACAGATGATCCAGAATATTAGTGCCATTTTACCAGGAGCACGAGCCATTGATCCAGCCAATAACACTCTCCCTGGTGCTCCTCTTGGGTCCAATGCCATCGATTTGATCCTAGAAAAAAAAGTCTCAGACCTCGGGACGATGGAAAGCAGGATGAAAGACATTGACACACATGATTCCTTCTACCTACTCACCAGGTGCCTGTCAATCCCAAAACTTACCTACTTTCTGAGAAGCTCCCCAGCCTTCAGCAGTCCAAAACTCAAGGAATATGACTTTCTCCTTAAGACCATGCTAGAGAGTGTATTGAATCTTTCCCTTGAAGATGGACAGTGGTTGCATGCCTCACTTCCGGTCAGGCTTGGAGGGCTAGGAGTACGCAGATCCTCCCAGATTGCTCTACCAGCTTTCCTATCCTCTTCCATAGCATCAAACGAGTTGATAAGACAAATTCTTCCTGATACCCTCAGAGACTCAGCAGGAATAGAAGACCCTAGCTATGCCAGTGCCATCACCGAATGGGAGACTCTTGCTGCTCCAGCACCAAACCCTAGTTCAGCACTGGCTTACAAACAGTCAAGCTGGGATGGACCAATCACTGAAAAGGTGCTTGCCAACATGCTCAGAACTGCAACATCAGATAGGGAGATTGCCCGTCTCCAGGATGTGAGCGCACCTCACTCCGGGGACTTCCTCCAAACAGTTCCCATATCGGCAATAGGAACACGACTCAACCCTAAGACCCTCCGTATTGCAGTGGCTCTGCACCTTGCTGCCCCTAATTCACACAGAATATATGTGTAATTGCGGCAAAGCGCAAGCACACCAATATGGTCTACATGGTCTTAACTGTTCCAAAACCAAGGGCTGGCATGCAAGACACAATGAGGTTAACGACATCATTAAGAGAACCCTTGCTACAACTGGATGCCCAGCCAAGAGGGAGCCCCGATCACTAGCAGCCAACAATACCCACATCTCAGCAAACCACCCCGACGGGATCACCATCAATCCTTGGAAGAATGGCAAGCTCTTAGCACGGGACTATACCTGTGTGGCCACACTGGCTGACACCTATATCCATCACAGTGTTGGGTGACAGGGAGGAGCTGCTGACCACAGGGAAGAGTACAAGATCAGCAAGTACAGGGACATAAGCCAACAGTATCAATTTGTCCCAGTGGGATCAAAGACCTTGGGATCATGGGGAAAAAAATGCCACACATTTCCTTAAAGAATTGGGTTCCAGACCCATCGACACCACCAGGGACCCAAGGGCAGCTGCTTTCATGTTCCAGCGCCTCAGTGTAGCCATCCAGAGGGAAAATTCTTGCTGCATATTTGGCTCGCATCCAGCCTCGGAGGAGCTGGAGGAAATTCATGATCTTTGATACATTGTGCCATTGTATTCATTTAGAATATAAAATATATAGGGGGTGGTAGGAGAAGAAAATATTCAAACAGCTCCGGAGAGAACCTTGAGTTTTCCCTGAGGTACGTTTATTGTCTTCTCTGAGGATGAGGATCCCCATTCTAGCTATAAAGGGGTGTTAATGTTGCAGTTTAAAAACTGTAGTGTAAAGCACCCTTCTGGCAAGACAGTGATGGAGTGAATGATGGTGAAAGTTTTTCTTTTTCGGGCCACCCTGCCTTGGTGGGAATCGGCCAGTGTGATAATAAAAAAAAAAAAAAAAAAAAAAAAAAAAAAAAAAAAAAAAAAAAAAAAAAAAAAAAAAATATATATACATATATATATATATATATATATATTATATATATATATATATATATATATATATATATATATATATATATATATGTATCACGTTATTTACAATACCTTTACTTATTCCTGTTTTCCATTTATACACCTCAATCATATTTCCCCAAATTCTACGCCTTTCTAAAGGGTGCAGATTTAAGGCCCTCAGTTTCTCCTCGTAGCAAAGATTCCTGATCAACTTTGCCATCCTCCTCTGTCCGTTTTCGGGCGCATTTATATCCATTCTGTAAGACGGTGGCCAGAACTATGCAGCATAATATAAATGAAGCCTATCTGCAGACTCCTGTTAGTTATATTTCTTGATATGAAGCCAAGAATTCTATTCTCTCTATTTCGAATACTTATGCACTGTTGTCTCGGCTTTAAATTACTGTTAACCAGAACTCCCAGATTTTTTTCGCATTCGGAGATATTAAGATCTACATTATTTAGTTTACAAGTCTCATGGCATTTACCTTTCCGAGGCTAGACTTTTGTATTTGTCTATGTTAAACCGCATCCGCCACTTCACCAACCACTGCATCAGTCTATTCAGATCTTCCTGGAGCTCTCTAGTGTCCTCGTCAGAATAAATTCGACTGCCTATTCTGGTGTCATCGACAAACTTGCTTATATCGCTATTTATACCCTCATCTCTATCGTTTATGTAAATTGTGTACAACAAGGGGCCCAACACTGACCCCTGCGGAACACCGCTTGTGATGTATCCCTACTCTGCTTTCTCCCCGTTTATGCAAACTCTCTGTTGCCTGTCAACCACACCTCTGTCCATGAAAAAATTCTCCACTTATTCCATGTGCCTCAACTTTCCTCAATAGTCTCCGATGTGGGACTGTCAAAAACCCTACTGAAGTCCATATACACAATATCACATTCATTACCATGATCTACCTCCTCAAATACCTTAGTGAAAAAAGTTAGTAAGTTTGTAAGGCAGGAACGCCCCTTTGTAAAACCGTGCTGAGATTCATTAATCAATTTATGTCTTGCAAGATGGCTACGAATAGCCTCAGCGATTATATATTCCATCAAATTTCCAGATCTCTGGTACTCTGCCAGTTCGTAGAGATATATTGAAAAGACTAGCATTACATTTCTTCAAAACCCTTGCAAACAGCTCATCAGGGCCCGGGGTATTGCTAGGTTTCAATTTTTCTATTTGTCTGAGAACTATGTCACTAGTGACTTGGATCGTGCACAACTTATCATCCTTCAGTTCTGCATAGTTCATTATTTCTGGAATTTCACTGGTATCTTCCAGCATAAAAACTGTGAGAAAATAAGTGTTAAAAATTCTATACATTTCCTTTTCACTGTCGGTGAGCTGACCTGAGTGGATATACTTCAAGAGACCTGCCACTTCTTAAATGTCTAGAACCTACATGTTCTAATTACTGCCATTCAGACTGCGTGCCAGAAAAAGTCTTTTGCTGTTGCCGGGTAATACATCTCAGGAGCTTGAAAGACATCCTAGTTTCTGTGACATATGTGCTTGATTCGAGTCTGGAGCCACAACAGGAAGGTGCAAAGGTACCTCAGGAACTCCACTCAAAAAATCAAGACTGCCCTGAAGAACTGTGTTCTAAACTTTCAGCTAAGATAACCAGTCAAAGGGAATTACTTCATGAGCTACTTAAATCATTATATGAGCTCCAGTGTATTGTGAAAGGCCACTACAGGTTTACGTCGAGGGACACAAGCTGCTCAGCTTATGCTGACATTGTTGACAAAGCCTGGAATACTGACAATGAACGTAAGCCATCAACAAATACCTGGAGGAAATTTGTCAGCACTAAGGCTCCACAGATCGAAAGAGCTCAAAGCACTGTATTTTGAAATTTTTTATACAACTCCTTTGTCCACCACAAAAGAAAAGAGGCAAAACCCAGCAACGAAACAAGCCTTGGATCTATCGGCTCTCCTACACCTGACAGCACAGCTACCAACACTACTCCAACACCTGCCAGTGCACTTGATATCACTGCTCTAACACCTACCAGTACACTTAATATCACTACTCCAACACCTGCCAGTACACTTGCCATCACTGCTCCAGTACCTGGAGGTAGTGCTCCACTTGCTAATACTGTGTTAGGATTTTCTCTACCAGAAAATGGTGCATCAAGCAATCTGGTGACTTCCAATAAATCTGAACAAGTGTTGGGCCAAAGCACGAACAGCAGGGACATATCTGGTAGAATTGGAAATGGGCATGGAAGAGGAAAGAACCCACCAAGCACATAATCGTCAGGCTCACCAACGGCAGAACCTACAGAGAAATCAGATGCTGAATCTGCAGCAAAACACAGGAAATGCAGTAAATAGAAGTCCACCCTCCCAGGCAGTGCTGCTGCTGTCAGTGGGGGGGACACACCACTAATAACTGCCTGCGAGATGCAAGGTGCAATTACTGACAAAAGATGGAACATTAGAAGGACCAGTGTCGAAAGGAAAAGGAACTTGACAGAAAAGATCATCTGTTCTTTAGCCTATTGACGCTGCCATCCCTACTCACCTAGAAATAATGTTCTTCAACCTATGCATAAACATTAGTACCTCTGTTTTAGAATGTGCAATGTACAGACCTCAGTGGCAACATGCAGACCCAATGAACTTCCTGATGGAAATTGTAGACTCCTTCCTGCTTCAACACAAATGTCAATATATCATAATTATTGATGACTTTTAACCACCTTATACAGCAGGGCTCTGATGACCATCTTGAAGTGTTTGACATGAGAAACTTTGTTTCTCTACACACATCTCTGGCTCCTCCCTCGACCCAGTAGTGAGTGATCTGTCGGAACGCATAGTTATTGCCATACCCTTGGCTATGTTGGATCATCTGACCACAAGGCTGTCTCTACGACATTGAAGATTCCAGCAGAACGAGGTGAAGCATCTACAGGCACAACCTGGCTGTGGGAAAGAGGAAACTGGCCGACCTTTCGCCCTGAGTTACCCACCTACGATTGGAATGCTCTTCTCCAAGGTGATGTTGACATCCAAGTGAATACCTTCAATGAACACATCCTCATTTGCAGTATGTGACGAAGACATGTGCAACTAACGTAAGAGATCACCTTTGGTTCGGCTTTCATCTTAGAAAGGTTGCTACTGCTAGTAAGTACAAGGCTTGCAGAAAATATAAAAGGCATCCCACTATCTATAAAATTAGCTTGCATAGGCAAGCCTGTTGGCAAATGGGAGAAGTCCAAAAGTAAGCCATCTCTCAAAGTGAGGCTGACAAAACAAAAGTAGGCTGACTCATGAAATCGTAATGACACGATTGCAAACAAACCATACCACGGGCGGGATTTGAACCCGCGGTCAGAGAGTCTCAAAACTCCAGACCGTCGCGTTAGCCACTGGACCAGCTAGCCACAATAAGATTCGTCCAACTAGGTATATTTCTACACCATTGGAAGGTTAGCATAGGCACCTCTGTGACCACAAATGCAAGTTTTTACAAACGAATCTCCATCTAGCGTGGCCGTGACGAACTCTAGCTCAAGTCC
This sequence comes from Cherax quadricarinatus, assembly GCF_026875155.1. NCBI lineage: Eukaryota > Metazoa > Arthropoda > Malacostraca > Decapoda > Parastacidae > Cherax > Cherax quadricarinatus. Next base: position 36,219,963 of record NC_069441.1, read on the forward strand.
CCTCAATGCCGTCAACATGACTCACGAAATCGTAATGACACGATTGCAAACAAACCATACCACGGGCGGGATTGAACCCGCGGTCAGAGAGTCTCAAAACTCCAGACCAGCTAGTCATTACGATTTCGTGAGTCATGTTGACGGCATTGAGGGGACTTGAGCTAGAGTTCGTCACGGCCACGCTAGCTGGAGATTCGTCTGTAAAAACTTGCATTTGTGGTCACAGAGGTGCCTGTGCTAACCTTCATATGGTGTAGAAATATACCTAGTTGGACGAATCTTATTGTGGTTAGCTGGTCCAGTGGCTAACGCGACGGTCTGGAGTTTTGAGACTTTCTGACCGCGGGTTCAATCCCGCCCGTGGTATGGTTTAAAAGTAAGCTGGTATCAGGTAGAGTGGGCTCCAAAACCTGGTGGTCCTTGGTCAAGGACCGGCGAAGTTATTCACCTGATGAAATTATTCATCCTCTAAATCGACTGAATGGGGCAATCTCTACTAGCAGCCAGGGAAGCTTACCTCTTTGCTGAGCACTTTACTGCAAAAGATGTTAAGTCCCTGATCCAGCTGGGAAAACTCCTTGCTAGCCTCGAGAACTGCGTTAAAATTGTCAGTGGTGACACTAAAGCAGGATGAGGTGTATCATCTCCTTAAATTGTTGGACCAAGGAAAGGTTGTGGGCCCATTTAAATTGAGCCCAAGATTGCTGAGTTGATGTGTAGGCAAGCTAGCAGTACCTCTAACTCGCATCCATCAGCAAATGGCCCTTACTGTGGAAGGAGGCAAATGTAGTCCTTGTTCATAAAGTGAATAGCAGAGCGGAAATCAGCAACTACACACCAGTATCACTTCTGTCAATCACTGGCACTATTCTTGAGACAATATTCTCACGACAGATGGCAGAGTTTTTAGATTATCACTCGCTTCTTTGTGACAGTCAATATGGCTTCAGAAACGATGACCCTGCTGCAGATCTGCTGTTAAACCTCTCCACTAATTGGCACTAGACACTGGATGAATCCAAGGTCAGCTGTGTAGTAGCACCGGACATTGCTGGTGCTTTTGATCGAGTATGGCATCAGGGCCTCTTGGAAAACTGCAAGCACTGGGAATAGCAGGCTCTGCACTATGTCTCGTCAGTGATTACCTTCAAGGTAGATGTCTAAACTTAGTTTTCAACGGGAGAGACTCAGTAAGACATCCTATTGGTGCAAGTGCTCCACGGGAAAGTATGCTTGAACCATTGTTATTTAGTGCTTAAATCAATGACCTTGATCTCATCCCAGAATCCCATGCACATGTAGACGACTGTACTCTGACATTTATTTATCCAAATGACAGAATGCCAGCTGGTCTAAGTTACATTAATCACAAGCTTACAGTTTTATCAACCTGGAAGAAACGATGGCAGGTAACATTTGCTCCTGAGAAAAAGCAAATGATGAGGGTCTTTATGCACCATGATGTTAATGCTGGAACGGTGTAAAAATGAACGGGAGAGTGTTAGTACTCGGGGACGAATCTGATTTCCTTGGGGGTAATATTTGACTTCAGATTGACCATGAAGAACCACGTTGTAAATCTTCCAAACAAAGCGGCCAGGAAGCTTACAGCACTTCAACGTATCTTTTATCTGCTCTACAGTAGAGGCTGAAAGATTATGTATGAAACACATTGAGCGTGCTCTACTTTCTTGGACTGCTGCCCTCCGCCTCATTTGCTACTTCTTGACAGAATATAGAGCAAAGCAAAATGCTCATCTCTCCTCTACCCAACCTAGAAAGATCTGTAATTTGAGCAGAGCCTTCAATACAGGATGGATGTGGGTGGCTAATACTGTCCAAGTACCACACTTGGCTCCACGCCGAGGACAGCGCGAAGTAAGCTTCAACACAATAAAAGGGGCAACAGGCAGCAACTTCACTCTGTCATTACCTCTCTAGTCAGCATTTAACCAGGTCTTAAATGATCTTAAGAAAGTGTTTGATCAATCGTAAACATCAATTTTTAATTTGAATCATGATAGACCATAATCAGTCGTTGTTACATATTTTTTTGTAAATAGTGTAAGCATAGTATATCAGTGTTCATAGCATATTAGTTTCTCTCTGAAATATTTTTACCAGTATACTCTAAATCAGAACCATGCTGTAGCACTAGAGCAACTGCCATTTCAACAGTAAGCATCCTTCAGCATGTAACCCAGGGCAGAATTTAGCTCTTGTCCCCATATATCACTCACGAGCAGTGTAAATATAAAGAATGCTTGTAACAATCAACAGGAGTTTCGTAGATTTGAACTGGGGTTTGTGAAATGACAGTCCATCTTTCATACCTCGGAGACAGCATCACTTCTGACAGCACACTCTCCAGGCCTCCACACACAGTGTATCACAGAGACAGCGGCTACTGTTAAGACCCCAGTTAAAGTCTTCAGAAAACCTGTACTAGTAATAGTTTTATTAACAGTAGAAGTTGTAGTAGTAGGGGTAGTAGTAATATTAACAGTAGTTCTAGTGGTAGTAGTAGCAATAGTAATACTAGTAGTAGTAATAGTAGTAGTATGAGTCGTATTAACAATAGCAGAAGAGTAACAGTAAAGTAAAAGAAGTAGCAGGTCTAGTCGTAAAAGTAATATTAGTAGTAGTATAGTAGTCATGGTAATAGCAATAGTAGTAGTAAAACTAGTAATAGAAGTAGTAGTAATATTAGTAATTCAGTAATATTAGTATTCAGCAGAACACTAGTAGTAGTAATTATTGGTTATTATATGATGGCAGAGGCAATATTTTGAGGCTCACTCTTTCCAATATTTTAGAGATGACGAAACTGTCTTCATTCTGTTGAATAGTTTTCAAAATGACGATTAAGAATGACTCAAGAAATGTTATGCCTATGATTTTTCACTTCACAATGTTACCTATGAATATCCTCTGTATTGCTGTAGTGTTCGTAAGGACTTGACTGAGCTCGTGGAGAGCAAAACCTTCCTACGATAAATGTCGCAACAGTTGTACGTGTCTCCTTTCATCTAACATATTGTCGGGAATTCTACCACTATCATTTTTTTATTTTATTTAAAATTTTATGTACAAATGATATACAAAGGAATATACATCAATTTGTAACAATGGTTCTGGTTAGGAGCAATAAATCAACACTGTCACTACATAAGAACGAAGGAACACTGCAGCAGGCCTACTGGCCCATGCGAGGCAAGTCCAAGTCTCCTACCGGCTTAAGCCAATGCCCCAACCTAGTCAGGTCAGGTCACATTCACTTAAGGAAGGAACATGGCATCTGACCTAGTAGCGCAAGCTAATCAGGTCCAACTCACACCCACTCACACTCACTCATGTATTTACACTACACTACACAACACTACAGTACAGTACACTACACAGTACACTACACAGTACACTACACAGTACACTACACAGTACACTACACAGTACACTACACAGTACACTACACAGTACACTACACAGTACACTACACAGTACACTACACAGTACACTACACAGTACACTACACAGTACACTACACAGTTTGTAGATGAATGGTTCAGAGAACCGACATGTTGATAAATTAGACACATGTGCAACACTTGGGTATCTTTATTGAGGAAACGTATCGCCACACAGTGGCTTCATCAGTCCATACACAGGAGAATCTTGACGAACAGGAGATGAACTGACCACATCGACTCAAGGTTGAGGGACTGATTACCTCATTCTCCTCCTGTTCTTCAAGATTCTCCTTTGTATGGACTGATGAAGCCACTGTGTGGCGAAACGTTTCCTCAATAAAGATACCCAAGAGTTGCACATGTGTCTAATTTATCCACACTACACAGTACACTACAGTACACTACAGAACACTACAGTACAGTACACTACACAGTTCACTACATCACACTACAGTACACTACAGTACACTACAGTACAGTACACTACACAATACACTACAGTACACTAGAGTACACTACAGTACAGTACACTACACAGTACACTACAGTACAGTACAGTACACTACACAGTAAACTACAGTACAGTACAGTACACTACACAGTACACTACACAGTACACTACACTACAGTACAGTACACTACAGTACAGTACAGTACACTACAGTACACTACAGTACACTACATAGTACCGTACAGTACAGTACACTACACAGTACACTACAGTACAGTACACTACAGTACAGTACAGTACACTACAGTACAGTACAGTACACTACAGTACAGTACAGTACAGTACACTACACAGTACACTACAGTACAGTACACTACAGTACAGTACAGTACACTACAGTACAGTACAGTACACTACAGTACAGAACAGTACAGTACACTACACAGTACACTACAGTACAGTACACTACAGTACAGTACAGTACACTACAGTACAGTACAGTACAGTACACTACACAGTACACTACAGTACAGTACACTACAGTACAGTACAGTACACTACAGTACAGTACAGTACAGTACACTACACAGTACACTACAGTACAGTACAGTACAGTACAGTACACTACAGTACAGTACAGTACACTACACAGTACACTACAGAACAGCACACTACAATACACTTCAGTACAGTACACTACACAGTACAGTACACTACACAGTACACTACAGTACACTACAGTACAGTATACGACACAGTACACTACAGTACTCTACAGTACAGTACACTACAGTACAGATGTTAAAAACAGGAACAGCTGTTAAAAATTGACCACTGTCTGGAAAATCTTCCAGCTCCTGCACCCAACATCTTGCTCCTGGGGGATTTCAACTTAAGGCACCTAAAATGGAGGAACATAGCAAATAATATTGTTGCAGTAATAACACCAGGAGGCAGCTCTGATGAAAACTCACACTCACACGAGCTTTTAAATCTCTGCACAAAATTCAATTTAAACCAGCAAATAATAGAGCCTACTAGACTGGAGAATACACTAGACCTCATCTTCACTAACAATGATGATCTGATAAGAAATGTCACCATATCAAAAACAATATACTCAGATCACAACATAATTGAGGTTCAGACATGTATGCGTGAAGCCCCAGACCGACATAATGAGACTAGTCACGAGGGAGCATTCACCAAATTCAACTTCAATAACAAAAACATAAAGTGGGACCAAGTAAACCAAGTCCTAACCGATATAAGCTGGGAAGATATACTAAGCAACACAGACCCCAACTTATGCCTAGAACAAATTAACTCGGTGGCACTCGATGTATGCACAAGGCTTATTCCTCTAAGAAAAAGGAGGAGTAGATGTAAAATAGAAAGAGACAGGCGCTCCCTTTACAGGCGACGGAAAAGAATAACAGAGCGGCTAAAAGAGGTCAATATATCTGAAATGCGTAGGGAGACACTGTTCAGAGAAATAGCAAGCATCGAACTTAAGCTAAAAGAATCCTTTAGGAGTCAGGAATCGCGGGAAGAACTAAAAGCCATAAATGAAATCGAAAGAAACCCATAGTATTTCTCTCCTATGCCAAATCAAAATCGAGAACAACGTCCAGTATTGGGCCCCTACTTAAACAAGATGGGTCCTACACAAGATGACAACAAGGAAATGAGTGAGCTACTCAAGTCCCAATATGACTCAGTTTTTAGCAAGCCGCTAACCAGACTGAGAGTCGAAGATCAAAAATTTAAATTTTTTATGAGAGAGCCACAAAATTTGATTAACACAAGCCTATCCGATGTTATCCTGACGCCAAATGACTTCGAACAGGCGATAAATGACATGCCCATGCACTCTGCCCCAGGGCCAGACTCATGGAACTCTGTGTTCATCAAGAACTGCAAGAAGCCCCTATCACGAGCCTTTTCCATCCTATGGAGAGGGAGCATGGACACGGGGGTCGTCCCACAGTTACTAAAAACAACAGACATATCCCCACTCCACAAAGGGGGCAGTAAAGCAACAGCAAAGAACTACAGACCAATAGCACTAACATCCCATATCATAAAAATCTTTGAAAGGGTCCTAAGAAGCAAGATCACCACCCATCTAGAAACCCATCAGTTACACAACCCAGGGCAACATGGGTTTAGAACAGGTCGCTCCTGTCTGTCTCAACTATTGGATCACTACGACAAGGTCCTAAATGCACTAGAAGACAAAAAGAATGCAGATGTAATATATACAGACTTTGCAAACGCCTTCGACAAGTGTGACCATGGCGTAATAGCGCACAAAATGCGTGCTAAAGGAATAACAGGAAAAGTCGGTCGATGGATCTATAATTTCCTCACTAACAGAACACAGAGAGTAGTCGTCAACAGAGTAAAGTCCGAGGCAGCTACGGTGAAAAGCTCTGTTCCACAAGGCACAGTACTCGCTCCCATCTTGTTCCTCATCCTCATATCCGACATAGACAAGGATGTCAGCCACAGCACCGTATCTTCCTCTGCAGATGACACCCGAATCTGCATGACAGTGTCTTCCATTGCAGACACTGCAAGGCTCCAGGTGCACATCAACCAAATCTTTCAGTGGGCTGCAGAAAGCAATATGAAGTTCAACGATGAGAAATTTCAATTACTCAGATATGGTAAAGATGAGGAAATTAAATCTTCATCAGAGTACAAAACAAATTCTGGCCACAAAATAGAGCGAAACACCAACGTCAAAGACCTGGGAGTGATCATGTCGGAGGATCTCACCTTCAAGGACCATAACATTGTATCAATCGCATCTGCTAGAAAAATGACAGGATGGATAATGAGAACCTTCAAAACTAGGGAGGCCAAGCCCATGATGACACTCTTCAGGTCACTTGTTCTATCTAGGCTGGAATATTGCTGCACACTAACAGCACCTTTCAAGGCAGGTGAAATTGCCGACCTAGAAAATGTACAGAGAACTTTCACGGCGCGCATAACGGAGATAAAACACCTCAATTACTGGGAGGGCTTAAGGTTCCTAAACCTGTATTCCCTGGAACGCAGGAGGGAGAGATACATGATTATATACACCTGAAAAATCCTAGAGGGACTAGTACCGAACTTGCACACGAAAATCACTCACTACGAAAGCAAAAGACTTGGCAGACGATGCACCATCCCCCCAATGAAAAGCAGGGGTGTCACTAGCACGTTAAGAGACCATACAATAAGTGTCAGGGGCCCGAGACTGTTCAACTGCCTCCCAGGACACATAAGGGGGATTACCAACAGACCCCTGGCAGTCTTCAAGCTGGCACTGGACAAGCACCTAAAGTCAGTTCCTGATCAGCCGGGCTGTGGCTCGTACGTTGGTTTGCGTGCAGCCAGCAGTAACAGCCTGGTTCATCAGGCTCTGATCCACCAGAAGGCCTGGTCACAGACCGGACCGCGGGGGCGTTGACCCCCGGAACTCTCTCCAGGTAAACTTAAGGAAACAATACACTACAGTACAGTACACTACAGTGCAGTACACTACACAGTACAGTACACTACAGTACACTACAGTACAGTACAGTACAGTACACTACAGTACAGTACACTACAGTACACTACAGTACAGTACACTAAACAGTACAGTACAGTACAGTACACTACAGTACAGTACACTACAGTACACTACAGTGCACTACACTACACAGTACAGTACACTACAGTACAGTACACTACAGTACAGTGCACTACAGGAAACTACAGTACAGTACACTACAGTACAGTACACTACAGTACAGTGCACTACAATGCACTTCAGTATAGTACAGTACACTACACAGTGCACTACAGTACACTACAGTACATTACACTACAGAGTACACTACAGTACAGTACAGTACACTACACTACACAGTACAGTACAGTACACTACACAGTACACTAGAGTACGCTACAGTACAGTACACTGCAGAGTACACTACAGTACAGTACAGTACAGTACAGTACTTAAGTACGTACAGTACAGTACAAAAATACACTAAAAGTACAGTACATTAAAATTACAGTACTGTACTACAGTACAAAAGTAAGTACGTAATAAAACAGTACTTAAAACTACATACACTACACAGACAGTACATACGTACATACCAGTACATAAGTCCAACAGTACATACACTCCCTAAACGTACAGTACTACATACATGTACGTACGTTCTCTACATACAGTCCCCTTTACAGTACGTACAGTACATCATACACAGTACAGTACAGTCACTACTACTAACAGTACAGTACAGACATAATACCGTACATATACATACCATACAGGACATAAAACACTCTTTAAAAACGTACATTTAAAAGTACAGACATAAAACCTTTACAGTCCCAACACTACACCACAACTAAAAACATACATACAGTACATAACACAAATAAAACGACGTCAGTACAGTACAGTAAACATCAGACGTAAACACTACACTTACATTTACCAGTAAAGTACATAATAAACCTAAAAGAAAACAGTACTAAAACATACGTCCCTACATACATACCAGTCTACAGTACATAATACAGTACAAAAACTACACAAAAACAGTACATACACTACACAGTACAGTACAGTTTACATACACTACAGTCAGTACAAACCCAAAACTACACAATAACAGACAGTACAGTACTACATCCCCAGTACAGTACAGACATCCTACCCCCTACACTACACACACAAACAGTAAGTACAGAACCCCTAATACCCTAAAAAGTACAGAACATCATTCCTTCCAGTAAGTACAGTACATACGTACATACAGAAAATACCTACACAGAAAAAGTACATTCAGTAAAACTACACTACAACATAATACACAGTACAGCAGTACATACAGTACGTACGTACAACAAAACAGTAAGAAACATACATACATAAACTAAAAGTACATACACTACATACAAGACAGTAATACAGTACAGTACAGAAAATTACAGTAAGACATACATACAGTACAGTACAGACCATCCGTACAGTACAGTCATCCCCAAATACAGTACACACAGACATACTTACACTACATACAAAACAGTCCCGGTACAGTCAGTACAGTACCTACAGTACAGACCAACCCCACATACCCCGTACTACAGTCCACATACATACACGCAAACATACAGTACAGAACACAGTACAGTACTACATACCAAAGTAAGTACATACGTAAAAGTAAGTACATACAGAACAGTACCATACCACCCAGTACAGTACGAAAACCCTGTACAGTAAAAATACAGAAACAGTACATACAAAACATACATACAGTACAGACAGTACGGGGAAAAAACATAAAAGACGAACGTAACGTACGAAACAGACAGTAGGGTCATACATTACATACACATAAAGTACAGTACAGTCAGTACAGTTACAGAACAGTACAGTACGGTACAGTACAGAAACAGAAAGGTACAGTACAGTACATACATAAAAAGACTTTTCTACAGTAAAAAATACCATACATACATAAACAGTAAGAACGTACATACGGTACAGTACAGAAAGTACATACATTCATACAACATCATACACAGACAGACGGGGTACATACAGTACAAAAAGACAAAAACAGTCAAAAAAGTTTAAGTACAAAAACAGTACAGTACAGTAAGTACATTCCCGTACAGTACTGAAACAGTACGTACAGTACAAAAATACAGTACAGTCGGGTACAGACGTCTACAACAGTACATCCCCAAAAAAAACACAGACAGTACAACACACACAACAAAAACATCTAAAAAAAAAAAACCCACGCAGAAAAAAACCCCAACAAACAACCCCAGCCCCAAATACAACCCAACCCCACCAACCAACAGACAAAACAGTACAACAGCATACAGTAAAACCAGCCCCAACAGGCCCCAACAACAAAAACAAACATACAAGGCTAAAAAAACACGACTACAAAACAAAACCCAAACAAAAAACACAGACTCAAAACCCACCAACATACAAACAGGCCCCCAAAACTACATACAAACAACATACAGTACAACAGACCAAACCCCCCAAACACAAAAAACTTACAACAACAGAACATAAACAAAAACCAACGACCAACCATCCCAAAAACAAAAAACAAAAAACAAAAATAACGGGGACAACAAAACCCCCAGAAACATACATACAACACGACAACATACATACACTACATACAGTACACACAGTACAAGTAAGGTACAGTACAAAAACAGTAACTACAGTCCCCAAGTACACTCATTCCCAGTCACACTACCATACACTTACCTACAGAAAACCAGTACATACAGTACAGTACACAAAACAGACATACAGTCAGACAACTTTTAAGTTACATAAAGAACCCCAAAGTAAATACACTAAAAAAAGTACTTACATACGTACAGTACACTACGTACATACACTACAGTACTTACAGTACACTACAGTACTGTAATACATACAAAACAGTACTACTACAACCAAAGTACAGTACATAAAAGTACAGTACATACACCCCCTGTAAAAAAGTACAGTACAGTACAGTCACTCCGTACAGTACATAATACAGTACATCCCTCCCAAATACGTACAGTACACTACATAACTACCAGTACAACAACAGTACAGTAATAATCAGTACAGTACACTACGTACATACATACATACAGTCAAATAATTACAGTACCTACAGTACAGTAAGACAGTACAGTACCTACATACAGTACATACAGTACAGTACGCCAGCCCGTACAAAAAATACATATTTTTACACTACATACAGTAAAAGTACAGTCCTACAGTAAGTCGAGTAATAGAAACAGTACGTACAGACAGTACACTAATACGTCGTACAGTACAGTACAGCAGAAAGTAATACAGACAGACAGTAAGTAAGTTATACAGTACAGTAACATACTCAAAAAATACGTACAGTACAACAGTACGTCACAGTACAGTAATTTACTACAAACTACACTACATACATACACACACTACAACACTACAACACAGTACAGACAAAGCATTTTCAGTACAGTGACCTAAGTACGTACAGACTACAGTCCCTACAGTACAGTCCCCTACATACGTACAGTACACTCAGTATAACTCTGTACAGTAAGGGGGTAAACTACAGTACGTAAAAAAAATACAAAACATTTCAGTACCAGTACTCAGACATCAGTACAGTACAGTACATAAGTACAGTACAGTACGTACGCTACAGTACGTACGACATACGTTACAGTACAGTCAGTAACCATTACAAAAACCATACACTACAACCAATACCTTCCAGTACATGCAGTACAGTACAGACAGACAAAAAAGTACAGTAAAAACTCATACATACATAACAGTAAAACCATTACACAGTACAGTACGTACAGTAAAAATACGTACAGTACAGAAAACCAGTACAGTACAGTACACAAAAAACAGTACCTACATCACAGTAAAAACGTACAGTAAGTACAGTACAGTACAACAGTACATACAGTACGTACAGAACATACACCCCATACAGTACATCAGTACATACATACAGTCAGAAATACCCCTACATACATAACAGTACATACCCCCGTACTACAGTACTACAGTACAGTAGTACAGTACATAAGAAAACACTACACGTACACTACAAACACAGTACACAACATACAGTACAGTACATACGTACATACAGACACTCCCAGACAGTACAGTACAGTACGTACAGTCAGTACAGTACACACACACAGACAGTACAGTACACTCAGTACGTACAGTACGTACGTACGAAAGTACAGTACCTACAGTAGTCCATACTCAAGTAATCCATACAAAATCCAGTAATACATTTAAGTCTACAGTACAGAAACAGTACGTACAGTTCATACATACATACAGTACAGACAGTAAGTACAGTACAGTACTTACATACACTACAGTACTAAAACTACAGTACAGTACAGTACAGTACGTACAGTAATACGTACAGTACCCAAGTTTCCGTACATCGTACATCCAGTACATACAGTACATCCCAGTACTGTACAGTACTACAGTAAGTAAGTTGTTTTTTTAAAAACGTACAGTACGTAAAAATTCCCTCGTAATTACAACAGTACGTACGTACAGTCGAATACAGTACGTACCCTACGTAATAAGAAAGAGTAACAAAAGTACATACAGTACAGTAAAACCCCCATTAAGTACATACAGTACAGTACATACTACAGTACCTACAGTAAGTACATACAGTTTCACTACAGTATCAGTCAGAAAATACATTTCAACAGTACACCCCACTACAGTACTAAGTCCCGTACATACAGACAGAAAAAGAAACACTACAGTAAGAAACTACAGTACAGTAAGTACATACAGACGTACAGTACTACATACAGACAGTACAGTACAGTACAGTAAAAATTTACAGTACAGTAAAAACTACAGTACAGTTACATACAGAAAGAGAAAATCGTAGTACAGTACAGTACGTACAAAGTACAGTACATTACAGTACCGAAACACCTACTTTTTACCTTACAGTACAGTACAGTACAGTAAGTACAGTACGAACACCTTTTCAGACATAGTTACAAAGTACAGTACAGTACAAGTCGAAAATACGGTACAGTACAGTCATTCAGTACAGTACAGACAGTACAGTACAAAAAACTACACAGTACAGTACAGTACAGTACGTACAGTACGTACAGTCATCACTCATACAGTACAGTCAGACAGTACGAAAACTAACAGTACAGTCAGTACAGTACAGTACAGTACAGTACGTACAGTACACAACCCCAGACGTACAGTACTGTACAGTAATACAGTCTTTACAGTACACAGAAACTACAGTACGTACAGTACAGTGCAGTACAGTACATACTTAAGTACAGTACAGTACAGTACAGTACACAGTACACTCAGTACGTACAGTACAGTGCGAAGAAAACACTACGTACAGTACATACAGTACGGCAGTACGTACACTACGTACGTACGCAGTACAGTACAACAGTACATACTAATTATAGTCATACAGTCCCTTCATATTCAGTACTGTACAGTACAGTACAGTACAGTACAGTAACTACAGTACGTAAGTACGTAAAGTACGTAAGTACAGTCCTACAGTACAGTCAGTACATACGTCGTCAGACAGTACAGTACAGTACATACAGTACATACAGTACAGTACATAAGTCAGTACAGTGGTACAGTAACATACACAAACAGTAACTACAGTACAGACAGTACGTGCAGTAGAGTACCTACAGTACATACAGTACAGTACAGTACATACATCCCTTACAGTACAGTACAGTACAGTACAGTACACTACGACACTACAGACAGTACAGTCAGTACACTACAGTACACTACAGTACATACAGTAAGTACAGTACGACGTACACTACGCACTACGTACACTACAGTACAGTACAGTACAGTACGTACAGTACAGTACGTACATAAACAGTACAGTACAGTACAGTCCGTACATACAAAAAGTACAGTACAGTACCTACGTACGTACTCAGTATAGTACAGTACAGTACAGACAGTCAGTACAGAAAAGAAAACCTACGTACAGTACAGACAACAGTACAGTCAGACAAAAAACAGTACGTACACTAAGTACGTACAGTACACTACATACAGCGACGTCAGACAGTACAGTACAGTCAGTAAGTACAGTCATACAGTACAGACGTACATACAGTCAGTACACTGAGTACAGTACAGTACTGTACAGTACGACAGTACAGTACAGTACGTAAGTACACTACATACAGTCAGTACAGTACAGTGTACACTACTACACTACAGACAGACAGTACAGTACAGACAGTAAGTACACAAGTACACTACAGTACGCGTACAGACAGTACGTACACTACTACTGTACAGACAGTACAGTCAGTACATAAAAGTACAGTACAGTACGTACAGTAAAAAAAGTACACTACGACGTACGTACAGACACTACAGTACACTACATACTGTACAGTACAGTACAGACAGTACAGTACAGTACAGTACGTACGTACATACAGTACAGTACCGTCGTAAGTACAGTACATACAGTACAGTAAGTAAGTACACTACAGAAAAACAGACCCTACAGTACAGTCAGTACAGTACAGTACAGACAGTAAGTACAGTACACTCAGTACAGACGTACAGTAACACCTACAGACAGTACAACAGTACAGTCAGTACACTACAGTACATACGTACATACGTACAGTCAGTACACTAAGACCAAAAGAAAGTACAGACACTACGTACATACAGTACAGCAGTACAGAACAGTCACTACGTACACAAAATAAAATACGTACGTACAGTCAGTACAGTACGTACAGTACAGTACATTTCAGTATGTACACTAAGTACCTAAGTAAGTAACAGTACAGACAGTACAGACAGTACAGTACGTACAGTACGTACAGTACAGTAAGTACAGTACACTACAGTACAGTACAGTACCTACAGTACAGTACAGTCAGACACGTCATGCAGTACATACAGTACAGGCGTACAGTCATACAGTACAGTACTACAGTACAGTACGTCCCTGCATACAGTACATACAGTACAGTCAGTACGTGCGTACAGTACACAAAGTACCATTTACATACAGTACAGTACAGTACTGACAGTGCAGTACAGTCCCTACAGTACAAGTACACTACGTACAGTACGTCGTGCAGTACAGTACACTACAGTACACGACATACATACAGTCGTACGTACAGTGCAGACGTACACTACATAACACTACATACAGTACGTAAGTCAGTCAGTACAGTGCGTACAGTAACTACAGTACAGTACAGTACGCAGTACAGTACAGTACACTACAGTCAGTAAGTACAGTAAGTACACTACAGTACCAGTCCCTTACAGTACAGACTACGTACAGGGGCAGTACACTCGTACTCATACAGTACAGTACAGTACATACAGTACAGTGCATACAGTACCCCTCGTACCAGTACACTACACTACAGTACAGTCAGTACAGTGCAGTCAGTACCTACAGTCCCAACATCATACAGTACAGTCATACAGTACGTAAAAGTACATACAGTACGTACAGTACTTTCAGTACAGTACAGTACATCAGTACGTACAGTACGTACGACAGTAATTACGTACAACATAAATAAAAGTACATCAGTACGTACAGTCCCGTACAGTCCCGTAAGTACAGTACAGTACAGTAAGAACAGTAAGACGTACGTACACATACAGTCAGAAAACCAGTACATTTCAGTAAGTACATTTTACAGTACAGTTACAGTACAGTACCAGACAGTACAGTACACTACATACAGTACAGTCTACACTACAGCATTCGTACATACAGTACAGTACTTTACGTACAGTACAGTACGTACATCGTACACTACATACACTCATTCCCTACAGTACATACGTAAGTACAGTACGACAGTCAGTACATACAGTCAGACTACCACCACACGTACAGTACGTACAGTACAAACAAGTGTACTGAGTAACTTCACCACATAATTACAAATAACTTAACCATCCTACACAAGCTTCTAAGTAGACACTCACAGCCAAAAGGGTTTTTTTATAATAAAAATTGTGTAAAACGCAGATTTTTCTGTCCAAAACCCCCCCCCCCGCCCCCCCCCCTCCCCCCCGCAAGTGAAAACTGTCCACTTTCACGTGGACACATTATTAAAATCTCCTTCACTTAAACATGAATAATGAATGTGTCACTGAAAGATTTTTTTTAATACATTGGCTGTTTCCCACCAAAATAGAAAAAGAAAATCTTTCATCATCATTCACTCTATCACTGTCTTGCCAGAGGTGAGCTTACACTATAGTTATAAAACTGCAACATTAACAACCCTCCTTCAGAGTGTGGACACTGTACTTCCCATCTCCAGAACTTAAGTCCCTTCATAAATGTTACCTTGCTCGCACTCCAACAGCACGTCAAGTCCTAAAAACCATTTCACTCCATTCACTCCTATCACGCTCACGCCTGTTTGTTGGAAGGTCAAGCCCTCTCATTCTATTTCGTTCCAGCCTCTCTACAGGTCCGAACCATGTCAACAACACCTCATCAGCACTCTGGATAATAGTTTTGGTAATCCCACACCTTCTAATATCCAAATTTTGAATTCTCTACATTATATACACACCACACATTGCCCTCAGACATGGCATCTCCACTGCCTCCAGCCTTTTCCTTGTTACAACACTCACCACCCATACTTCACATCCATATAAGAGCATTGGTATAACTATACTCTCATGCATTCCCCTCTTTGCTTCCAGGGACAACGTTCTTTGTCTCCACAGACTCCTCAGTGCACTCACTTTTTTCCCCTCGTCAATTCTATGATTCACCTCATCTTTCATAGACCCATCTGCCGACACGTCCACTCCAAAATTTATGAATACATTCACCTCCTCCATACTCTCTCCCTCCAATCTGATATCCACTCTTTCGTTACCTATTTTTTTTATTCTCATCACTTTACTCTTTCCTATATTCACTTTTAATTTTCTTCTTTTACATACTCTACCAAGCTCATCCACCAACCAATGCAACTTCTCTTCAGAATCTCCCAAAAGCACAGTGTCATCAGCAAAGAGAAATTGTGACAACTCCCACTTTGCGTTAAATTCTTTATCTTTTAAAACCACACTTCTTACCAACACCCAAGCATTTACTTCTCTTACAACCCCATCTATAAAAATATTGAACAATCATTGTGACATCACAGATCCTTGTCTAAGGCCTACTTTTACTGGGAAATAATCTCCCTCTCTCCTACATACTCTAACCTGAGCTCCACTAGCCTCGTAAAACCTCTTCACTGCTTTCAGTAACCTACCTCCTACACCATACACCTGCAACATCTGCCACATCGTCCCAGTATCTACCGTGTTATACGCTTTTTCCAAATCCATAAATGGCACAAAAACCTCTATACCTTTATCTAAATACTGTTCACCTATGTTTCACTGTAAACACTAGGTCTACACACCCCCTACCTTTGCTAAAGCCTCTTTTTTCATATGCTATCCTACTCTCTGTCATAAGAACAAAAGAACATAAGAACATAAGAAAGAAGGAACACTGCAACAGGTCTACTGACCCATGCGGAGCAGGTCCATGTCCCCCCCGGATTAGCCCAATGATCCCCCCCCGGATTAGCCCAATGACCCACCCATATTGGTCACCTCCACTCAAGGAAGAAGCATGGCACCAGACCCAGCAGCACAAGCTAGTCAGGTCCAATTCACACCCACCCACACCCACTCATGTATTTATCTAATCTATTTTTAAAACCACACAACGTATTAGCCTGAATAACTGAACTCAGGAGTTTGTTCCACTCATCCACGACTCTATTACCAAACCAGTGCTTTCCTATATCCTTCCTGAATCTGATTTTCTTCAACTTGAAACCATTTCTGCGAGTCTTGTCTTGGCTGGAAATTTTAAGCACGCTATTTACATCCCCTTTATTTATTCCTGTTTTCATTTATAAACATCGATCATATCCCCCCTAATTCTACGCCTTTCGAGAGTGCAGGTAAAGGGACCTCAGTCTATCCTCATAGGGAAGATTTCTGATTCATGGGATCATCTTTGTCATCCTCCTCTGTACGTTTTCCAGAGGATTTATATCCATTCTGTAATACGGTGACCAGAACTGAGCAGCATAGTCTAAATGAGGCCTAACCAAGGATATATAGAGTTGAAGAACATCCTGAGGACTTCTGTTATTTATACTTCTAGATATGAAGCCAAGAATTCTGTTAGCTTTATTACGAACACTAATGCACTGTTGTCTTGGTTTTAGGTTACTGCTAACCAGAACTCCTAAATCCTTTTCACAATCAGTAGTATTAAGATCTACATTATTTAGTTTATCTGTGGCTTGGTTATTTAACTGTCCAATATTTAGAACTTTGCATTTGTCAATATTAAACTGCATCTGCCACTTCTCCGACCATTGCATCAGTCTATTCAAATCATCCTGGAGTTCTCTAGTGTCCTCATTAGAATGAATTGAACGGCCTATTTTGATGTCATCAGCAAATTTGCTAATGTCACTATTTATTTCCTCATCTATGTCTTTTATGTAAATTGTGAACAACAACGGGCCGAACACTGACCCCTGAGGAACACCGCTTGTGACGTGCCCCCATTCTGATTTCTCCCCATTTATGCGAACTCTCTGCTGCCTATTTGTCAGCCATACCTCTACCCAGCAAAAATTTCTCCTCCTATTCCGTGTGCCTTAAGTTTCCTCAGTAGCCTCTGGTGTGGAACTCTATCGAAAGCCTTACTGAAGTCCATATACACAATATCATATTCATTACCATGATCTACCTCCTCAAACACCTTAGTGAAAAACGTTAGTAAATTCATAAGACAGGAACGCCTTTGTAAAACTGGCAATTATTGATTCCATAAATTTTCCCACTATGGAGGTAAGGCTTATTGGTCTATAGTTCGAAGCCAAGGACCTGTCACCTGCCTTGTAAATAGGTATTTCATATGCCTTTTTCCACTTATCAGGCACTATGCCAGCTTGTAGTGATATGTTAAAAAGATTAGCCAAAGGTATGCTAAGTTCCTCTTTACATTCCTTTAACACCCTTGCAAACAGTTCATCAGGACCTGAGGATTTGTTAAGTTTTAGTTTCCCTTTTTGTCTGAGGACGATGTCACTAGTTACCGCAATCGTGCGTAGTTTATCATCCTGTTCTACATAATCTATTATTTCAGGAATATCGCTAGTATTTTCCTGGGTGAAAACTGAGAGGAAGTAGGTATTGAGAATTTCACACATATCCTTATCACTGTCAGTGATCTGACCAGAGTTACTCTTGAGTGGGCCAATCTTGTCCCTAATCTTACTTCTGTATACCTGAAAGAACCCTTTTGGGTTAGTCTTTGAATCCCTTGCGACCTTAGCCTAATAATCCCTTTTTGCTTTTCTTATTCCTTTCTTTATTTCTCTCTTTAATTGAATATATTGATTTCTTAACTGCCCATCCCCTCTTCTGATATGCCTATATATCCCTCTTTTTTGACCAATGATATGTTTTAATCTTTTGTTCATCCATTTTGGATCATTTTTGTTAGATCTAATTTCCCTATTAGGAACAAAAGTTGTCTGGGCAGCTAGAACTATGCTCTGAAAAACGTCATATTTGTAACCAAGATCACCTACCTGACCCATAGTCAGGACATCCCAATTTAGCCCAACCAAGTAATTTTTCAGTCCCATGAAGTCAGCCAAGTAAAAATCTGCAGTTATCTGGGTAATTCCACGATATATTGAAACTAAATGATTTGTGATCACTTTCCCCAAGCTCATCATTAACCTCAAGATTATTAATTAGTGAATCTTTGTTGGCAAGAACCAAGTCAAGCAGATTGTTTCCTTTAGTTGGTTCTGTCACAATCTGTTCTAAAAAGCAATCCTGAACCGTATCAAGAAAGTCACTAGACTCAAGATTTCCTGTCATATTGTTCCAATCAATTTGTCTAAAGTTAAAATCTCCCATTATCACAATATTTTCATATCTAGATGCCTTATAAATTTCGTCCCATAACAGCTTACTGCCCTCCCTATCAAGGTTTGGGGGCCTATAAATCACACCCAAAATTAATTTGTCACGTCCCTCGAGAAACTGCAGCCAAACAGATACTGCGTTCGATGTTTCTAATCTTATATCATGCCTAAGACAACAATTTAAATTTTCTCTGTCTTACATCGCCACTCCACCACCCTTCCTGTTGACCCTATCAGTGTGGAATAGTTTGTAACCCTGTATGTTGCATTCAGAAGGCATTTCTCTATCATTCAGGTTACATCAAGTCTCTGTTATACCAATAATATCTATATTACCTACACTTGCAATAATTTTAGCTCATCTATCTTATTTCTTAGACTCCTACTATTTGTATAGTAAACCTTAAGGGAGCTAGTCACTCGTTGCCCTCTACTATCCCTCTTTGTTTGTTGATCATTTGATTTGCCTTTGCTAGCAACTTTATTTTGAATATTGTCTTTTAAACATATCCCTGAGGTATCCCGGTAATAACTGCTGTTTTTAACCCTAATGCTGCAGCCTGATTGTTTCCCACAAACACCCATACCTCTATAATCTATCAGTTTAAATTCCTAGACAAGTCATCAATTACCCTCACAATCGAATTGGCTAATGCAACCACTCCATCCGTACGATACACTTTACCAGGTATACTCAACAGACTTATTCCCACGTAATTTATGCACTTTCTTTAGCCCCCTTTTCCTTTATGCAGAAGACCTATGCATGCACTCTGCCAATCCCTAGGTACCTTACCCTCTTCCAACTATTTATTAAATAATAGCCCAAACCACCCCAAAACTATATCCCCACCTGCTTCTTTTAACATTTCTTTCTTTATCCAATCAATCCCAGCTGCCTTACCCCCTTTCATTCTACCCACTGTCTCACGAACTTTCCCCACAGTCACATCTGGCTTTTTCTCACTCCTACAAGATGTTATTCCTCCTTGCCCTATATAATAAATCACAGCTTCCTTATCTTCATCAACATTTAACAGTTCCTCAGTATATTCCTCCATCTTCCCGATACCTCTTACTCTCCATTTAATAACCATTCTTTTTCTCTCCATATACCCCTCCCTCCTTGCATCACTCTACTTTGTAAAAACCTTTCATATGCAAACTTTTTCTCACTTACTACTCTCTTTACATTATCATTCCACCAATCGCTCCTCTTCCCTCCTGCACCCACTTTCCTGTAACCACAAACTTCTGCTGGACACCCTAACACTATATTCTTAACCTACCCCATACATCTTCGACCCCATTGCCTATACTCTCACTAGCCCATCTATCTTCCAATAGTTGTTTATCTTCTTACCTTAACTGCCTCCTCCATTAGTTTATAAACTGTCACCTCATACTTGCTGCTGCTATTTTCCTTGTATCCCATCTACCGTTTACTCTCACTGTAGCTACAACTAAAAAGAGATCTGATATAACTGTGGCCCCTCTTTGAACATGTACTTCCTGAAGTCTACCCAACAGTCTTTTATCTGGTATTAAGTAGTCCAACAAACTACTGTCATTATGTCCTTCATCGTATGTTGTATACTTATCCTCTTTTTCTTAAAATAAGAATTATCTCTAACCAAACCCCTTTCTATACAAAGTTCAATCAAAAGGCCTCCATTATCATTTACACCTGGCACCCCAAACTTACCTACCACACCCTCTTCAAGTGTTTCACCTCTATTCTATGGTTCGAAAGTTCCTACACATTCGCTTAACATCTTCCAAATTATCTCACTCTCTCTCTTCTCCAGGTGCATACTCACTTATTATAACCCACTCTTCACATCCGACCCTTATTTTAATCCACATAATCGTTAAATTCATACATTTATACTCTCTCTTCTCCTTCCATAGCTGATCCTTCAACATTATTGCTACTGCTTCCTTAGCTCTAACTTTCTCAGATACTCCTGACTTAATCCTATTTATTTCTCCCCACTGAAACTCACCTACCCTCTTCAGCTTTGTTTTGCTTAGAGCTAGGACATTCATCTTCTTTTCATTCATAACATTAGCAATCTTCTCTTCATTATCATTCACACTTCATCCAGGCACATTCAAGCATCCAAGTTTTACAAGGTTTTTCTTCTTCTATATTTTAGTACAATCCACAGAAGGGGTTACTAGCCCATTGCTCCCGGAATTTTAATCATCTCATTCGACACACATGGCCTATGGAGGAAATATTCTTTTCCACTTCCCCATGGAGAATAGAGGAAATAAAGAAGAACAGGAACTATTAAGAAAAACAAGACAAACCTTGAGGTGTGTATGTATACATGTGCATGTGCATGCCTGTGTAGTGTAAGTAGAAGTAGCAGGATATACCTGCTTTCCAGAGTGTTTATGAGACAGAAAAGAGGGACACCAGCAATCCTACCATCATGTGAAACAGTTTGAGGTTTCTGTTTCACACTCCTTCCCTTCTCACTGGCAACATGATGACTTCCCTCTGCAATCATTCACACTTTGAGGACCACAAGAACCTAAAAATCTATCTACCAACATTATTATACGATTCTTTTGCATGAAGGAATATGAAAACCTTAAGTGTCATTCACCTCTCTCATCCCTGAATTTCGGTATTTCATGTGAAAACCGAGGAAAATAATCGTGAAATAACTACATTAAATAAAGACATAGATGTTTAAACGAGAATTTAGTCAGTCTGAGACTTAATTAAAAAAAATAGAATTAGCACTGAACTGGCCGTGTTTGTTGGGTTGTAGACATAAATTTCCGATTTGAATAGGCCATAACCAGTGGTCAATGATTATCATATATATCTTCCAATATTATATGCATAGTACCTTAGTCTTCATTTAAGTTTCTTTCTTTCTGTGATCGTTCTGGCATTTACCAGAGGGTCAGTTCTGGTCTGTGTGCGCATGTCGCTGCTTTCATTATACAATGACAGAATGGGCGAGTGTTTTAATTTATCTGTTGAATACCGAATAAACGTAGCAAACTTTGATTAATGGAAGAATATTTGAAATTATATTTTGCACAAATTACCAATATTCTGTAAGACATTATGAAAAATAAGCCTCATTAATTCACGCAACTCGTCCTTCAAATTATGCTTCTCCTGAGTACATATGACTGATGTACAATGATTACAGACATGCTATCATAATACATCGCTTTCAGTATATTTGGTCACCTTTCAAAATAATATTTATGGTTTCATAATGTTGGATATATTTGAAACGTAATTATTAATAAATCATGAATCCTTTTTTATGTAGACATATTGAACATACCGGTAAATAATTTTGTCAACCAATCACTATTGTCGTTACAAGCTGTGCTAATTCATTTATGAAAATAGTTTTTACTCCTCTGTTTACTAAGTCTGAGTTGCTAGATGTTACCTCTGACGCAGAAAGTGTATAGGAACTTTTTTCCCCAACTGTAAAACCTACTTGACAGAACCACAAGTGTGCAAGCAAGTGGACAGTGTTGTATTTATGTTCAAAATAGAGGTTAGAACTACACATTCATATATGCAAGAATATAGAATGATTCAAATTTACAAGAAGAAAATACCACACAAATATAGAAACTAGTTGACAGGACTGCCTGCGTGCATAGTAGTAGATATTACATCACCAGTATAGAAGATAAAGATGTATGTTAGGCAGATTGTTTACTCAGATAAGACCAAATGATTGAGCTTGGCTAGATGATTGGGAATTCTTTGGTGGATGATATTCAATAAACTTAGATAACTCATGAAACAAAGCTACTTACTATATATGATGCTTCTAAATAAAGAACAAAAAGCCTCAATACCGTAACTGGAACGCTACACAAATAACCAGCACATGGGAGAAGCCTTATGATCATGTTTCGGTCCGACTTGGGCCATTTACACAGTCACACTAACAGAAAGGAGAGAAGGAGCCAGTATATATAGAAAGGTGGGAGTAGTATTAGTTGTAGTATAGGTAAGGCAGGTAATGGAGGTAGTAGTGGTAGCGGTAAAGCTGGTAGTGGGAGTGTGAAGTAGGGAGAGTGGTTGGTGGGACAAGAAAATAGAAAATGGGAGAGAAAAGGGAAGCAAAAGCGAATGTAGAAACCAAAGGTAGCAGAGAAGGAAGTAGTAGCAGTGGAGTCAGTCAACGGTCATGAAATAGGAACACTCTTGGAGAGCTAAGAGCCCACAAGAGGTTAGACCAAAAACACAGGGGAGAAAAAGTGAAGGATAAAACACCCAAGGCAGAAGAAAGAAAACCTAAAACATAAAAAAAAGGAAACTAAAAGTGGTAGAAAGAGGAGAAAACAAAGAATCAGGTTAAGTCACGGATGTTGTGAAGTAATGAGAGAGGAAGGCATCTACAGAGACAAAGTCAGGACTAAGATTCATACAAGGAAAGCTCTCTATAAGGGATGAGTCAACAAGACGGTGACTGTGAAAGTTAGAAGTAGAGTAGACAGTTTTAGCCGAAGACCAGTCAATAGGATGACTGGGATCTCTAACATGACAGAAGGGAGCATAATACTTCTTTTGTGTTCACTGAGTCTGTCAAAAAGAGAACATGAAATAGAGTAGACACCAGCAGCATCTATAGAGGGAGGAGAGGTACAAAATAGAGTAGTGCGAAGAGTGTTAATCTGGAGAAAAGTTAGTTTGATGTCTATGAAACGAAGAGAGTTGTTGAGATTAGAAAAACTGGAAATATAGGGAAGGCAGAGAACAGGAGATTTCACAAAAGTATAGTTTGGAAGAGACGTAAGTCCGTTTAGCACGTGAGAAGGCAGAGTTTGTGAAATTGGACAGGTAGCCAAGACGAGAGAATAAATAACCATGAGTGGAAATTTCTGATTCAAGGAACTGAGAGTCACAAATGCAGAGAGCACTGGGAAAGTGAGAAATAAGAAAACTTTTCATGAGAGAGAGCATGATACGAGAAGTAGTGAATGTACATACCACTGTGCACAGACTTGCGATGCACGGAAAAAGCAAAACCTGTATCTGAGCAGTGGACATGTACATCAAGGAGAGGAAGCAAAGAATTAGATTCCAGTTCAGCTTAAACTTAATTGAAGGAGCAAGATTTCTAAGGGCATAGAGAAATGGTTGGAAGAGACTAGAGGCATGAGGCCACAGAGCAAAGATGTCATCTACATAGCGGTGCCAGAGGGAAGAGCCCACTCCAATAATAGGAAGAAGTATTCCATATAAAGGTTAGGAAGAACGGGAGATAGAGGAGAGCCCATAGCGGTACCTAAGGCTTGAGAATAATATTTACCTTGGAAAGAAAAGGAGTTTGAGTGAACACAAAGGCGAATAAGATCAAGAAAGACAACAGTAGGTATAGGGAGATGAAGTAACCCTTCATTGACCTTCTCTTTGAGAAAACTAAGAAGATCATTTAGAAGGACATTGGTGAAGAGGGACTCAACGTCAAGACTAAGCATCTTACAGGTTGGGAGAGAGCAAACACGATCGATGAAGTATTGAGGGTGACGAAGGTGAGCAGGAGAAAAAATACCAAGAAAAGGAGTGAGGGTTTTAGCCAGCCAAGACATAAAATAATAAGAAACAGAACCGCTAGAGGATATGATGGGACGATGAGGGATATCAGCTTTGTGAGTTTTAGGAAGACCATAGAAATAAGGCAGAGAGGGAAAAATGACACGAAGTTGAACAAGGTCAAATTCAGTAGGAAAGGTCGGAGAGAGTCCTTACTTTTTATTGAAAGTTCTCTTGATGCAATGAAGAGGGTTGGAAACGATAGGAGTGTAAGTACGTGAGTTAGAGAGAAAACCTTCAGCTTTACGGAAGTAATCCTGGTGATCAATTATAAAACTACCGAATTACCTTTGTCAGAAGAGATGATGACAATGTTAGTGTTAGATTTAAGAGAAGAAAGGGGAAGTTGACAGCGGCGAGGAAAGTGGTAAGTCTTAGACAACAGACTATCAAGAGCAGGAAGGAGAGCGCCAAGAAAAGTGGACAGGTCAGGAGGATTACGAGAGCGAGACTGACGAAAGGAATCAAAAGAGCTAATCAGGTCAATACCAGCGCGAGGGGCAGGTGAAGTGGCAATACCAGCGCGAGGGGCAGGTGAAGTGGCAATACCAGCGCGAGGGGCAGGTGAAGTGGCAATACCAGCGCGAGGGGCAGGTGAAGTGGCAATACCAGCGCGAGGGGCAGGTGAAGTGGCAATACCAGCGCGAGGGGCAGGTGAAGTGGCAATACCAGCGCGAGGGGCAGGTGAAGTGGCAAAGACTAAAACCAAGAAGTTCAAGCTCGTGTTGGGAGAGTGTGACAGAAGACAGATTAGTAACACAGTCAGTAAGGAAGAATTTTGACCTAGGGCTATCTGGGATATGACGTTGAAGTTTATTCCGTAGTTTAGAAGAATGAATTTGCGAGTTATGGCGAGTAGTGTCAATAGCAATGGTAATGAGAAGGTTGTAGAGATACTGTTGAGATCTTGTGGTTGTGGAGATCTTGTGGTTGTAGAGATCTCGTGGTTGTAGAGATCTTGTGGTTGTAGAGATCTTGCATTGGGTGTTTTATCCTTTGTATTCCCCCCCCCCCTCTAAGATTAGCTTAGCTATGGTTCGTCAGGAAACAGGACATGCGTTTCCTGACGCGGGTCTTAGTCAGATGATGATCCACCATAGCTGTTGGTCATCTGACCAACGCCTTCCGCTGGCTTACCGGTCCAACTATTTAAAACTGACGGTCATAGTTATAACCATTTAATTCCCCTCATCCTCCTTGTCTTTTTGGTCTTACCTCTTGTGGGCTCTTCACTCTTCTGCAGTGGTCCTCTTTCATGGTCTTTGACTGATTCCACTACTACAGAAGTAGTCTCATCCAGTACTGGATGTTGTCACTGCACCAGACTACTGAATGGGACAACTACACTGAACCTTTGAATGGAACTACTAAGAAGAAATACTGCATGTATCAATTGCTCGGGACTACTGGATAGGCCTACTACATGGAATTATTGGATGAGGCCACTATACAGGACCACTGGATTGGGCTGCTGGATGGGCCCATGACAAGGGGCTGCTGCATAGGACCACTACGTGGGACTATTAACTGGAACACCTATGCAGGAATATTGGATACGAGAATTATACAGTGTATTTGCAGCCCAGAGTTTAGATTAACAAATTTTGAAGATATATGATACAGCAAATGATCTTTGTAGATGAATGGTTCAGAGAACCGACATGTTGATAAATTAGACACATGTGCAACTCTTGGGTATCTTTATTGAGGAAACGTTTCGCCACACAGTGGCTTCATCAGTCCATACAAAGGAGAATCTTGAAGAACAGGAGGAGAATGAGGTAATCAGTCCCTCAACCTTGAGTCGATGTGGTCAGTTCATTCTCCTCCTGTTCTTCAAGTTTCTCCTTTGTATGGACTGATGAAGCCACTGTGTGGCGAAACGTTTCCTCAATAAAGATACCCAAGAGTTGCACATGTGTTTAATTTATCAGCAAATGATCAAAAATATATATATATCTAAATAACAATCTTCAAAAACTTCCAGAGATATATTTTACAATTCATAATGGGACAAGAAAACATATTCAACCAAGAATATCTTCGTTCTCCTTTACCATGAAAACTTTCTTGGTATATCTTTTTTTACTTAAGAATTTTAAAATCAAAGTTGTCTAGAAAAAGTAAAAAATAATGGTTAAAAATTTCCCCAAAACTGCTGATGGTTGTTTCAATAAGATTACAACAACATAAGAGTCTATGGCTCTGTTTATTTTTGTAAGAGATTTAAAAAAATCCCAATTGATTTTCAAAAGGCATAGATAGTTATAACATTGAGGTCTGTGGTTGAGAAAATTTTAATCAAACCAAGTTTCAAATGATAATGGTACTGGTTTTATTATGAATATTAGCCCTGGGATATATAAATTAAAATTATTAATAATTAATAAAATTGGTGATAAATTTAAGCTGTGCCTGACATGTCATACATTAAATTTTCTTCATATGTGATGTGATAAAATCTTCACTACATTCCCAGGTTCCTCGTGCTGGATCATGTCTGATGTGAGGTGGTATTAAAAGTATTTTGCTCTCCTATTATTTTTACAATTCTTTGATAATGTGAGAAATCACGAAAGCACTTCCAAATTTGCTATTTTGTCAAAATGATTATTTTACGTTTGTAAATATGTATAAATCACCTCAAGGGGTCCACTAAACAGGTGGACCATAAGGGAGGGAAACAGCTGGGATCATAATATTAGACCACTGGACGACGACACTGGACGAGACCACTGGACGAGACCACTGGACGAGGACACTGGACGAGGCCACTGGACGAGGCCACTGGACGAGGCCACTGGACGAGGCCACTGGACGAGATCAGTGGAACGGACCTCTTAACGAGATTATTAAGTATGATCACCAACTTACAGAACAACTGGAAAGAAACACTGAATTTTGTCCTTAAAAGATATACATAGAACATTGCTTTAAAAGGGCATCCCACACGACTGTCGGACTTTGTTGAAGAATATAATGAAAACATTACTGATATTCACATTTTTAACCGAGTCACACAGACAAAACTGTTATCTAACAATGTTCCTAAAACTTCGGCTTCCTGGATAAAATGTGAAGTGGTATATAATTCAGTGACTTCAACTTTTTAACGACGTGTCTTGATAATGTTAACAGACTGAGGCTAACTGTTGGTACTTTTTCCCAAAACAAAAATACATACGTTTTATAAGCTCACTCAGAAGCTTCACAACCCCACCACCACTAAAGTTGGTCACAATGACTTTAACAGTGTGTCCCCAGCTGATCTAACATTTGGGGGGTCACCATAAATTTAAATAGTTTTTTACCGCTGACCTAAATTTGTGTCACCTGCGTCTCTCCCTACTTTCTTCCCCCAGCACCCCCACTCAAAAACCACCATTCTTCCCAGCATCCCGCACCCAAAACCTACCATTTTCCCAGACCCCGCTTCAAACCCTACCATTTTCCCTGTATCCGCATCAACCTACCATTCTTCCCAAACCCCGCATCAAAAACCCCCATTCTTCCCGAACCCCGGATCAAATTTTACCATTCCCCCCTGTATCCCGCATCAAACCCTACCATTCCCCCCCGCATCCCGATCACAACCTTCATACTTCCCTGTATCCCCCCATCACAACCCCCATTCTTCCCACTTCCGCATCCAATTACCATTTTCCGTTTTCCGCATCAAAAACCTACCATTTTCAAAGCATCCCGCATCAAAACCCCATTTTCCCTCTACCTCATCAAAAACCTCCTTTTTCTTCCCAGCCCCCGCTCACCCCTTTCCAATTTCCCCGTCCCGCATCACAACTCCATTTTTCCCCCGCTTTCCGCATCTAAATCTACCATTTTTTCCTTTATACCGATCACAACCTACATTCCCCAGCACCCGCACAAAACCTTTCCCTACTTCCCATATCCGCATCACAATCTACCATTCTTTCAGCCCCGTATCAAAAACCTACATTTTTCCCTTTTCCCCGCATCACAACCCCTTTCTTCCAGCTCCGCATCAAATCTACCTTTTCCTAGATCCCGCACACAACCTACCTTCTTCTGTACCCGCAAAAACCTACCATTCTTCCTGTATCCCACATCCAACCCTCCCATTTTTCCCTGTTCCCGCATCACAACCCCCTTCCTCCCGCATCCCGCATCAAATCACCATTTTCCCAGCCCCCGCATCAAACCTCCCCATTTTTCCCACATCCCGCCCCAAAATTCCTTTTTCCCGCGTATCCCGCATACCCAAAACATTTTTCCCCTGTATCCCGCATCACTACCCCCATTCTTCCTCAATATCCCGCATCACAACTCTCTCCATTCTTCCAGCATCCGCTTCTCACAATCCTACCATTCTTCCCAGCATTCCCGCATTCTCAACCTAACCATTCTTCCCTAGCATCCCGCATCACAAACCAACCATTCTTCCCAGCATCCGCACCACAACCTACCATTCTTCAAATTTCCGCATCTAAACCTACCTATTCATCCCAGCATCCCGCATCACAACAGCACCATTCTTCCCTGATAAATCGCATCACACATCCTACCATTCTTCCCAGAATACCGATCACAAACCTACATTCTTCCAAGCAGCCCGCATCCACAACCTACCATTCTTCCCAGCATCCGCCATCACTACCTTACCTTTCTTCCCAGCATCACGCATCACAACCTTACCATTTTCCCAGCATACCCGCTTCACAAAAACCTACCATTCTTACCAGCATCCCGTCGTCAAACCTACCATTCTTCCTCCAGCATCCCGCATCATCAACATACCATTCTTCCAAGCATCCCGCATCACAACCTTACCATTCTTCCCAGCACACTCCCGCATTCACAACCTACCATTCTTCCCAGCATCCTGCATCACAACCTACAATTCTTCCCTGGATACCGCATCACAGAATCATACCATTCTTCCCGGCATCCCGCATCACAACCTACCATTCTTCCCTGTATACGCAGCCACAACCTACTCATTCTTCCCAGCATCCCGCATAACATAACCTACCATCTTCCCTGTATCCCGAATTTCACAACCTTAATTCTTCCCCAAGCAGCCCGCATCAAAAACCTACATCCTTCCTAGCATCCCGCTCAAAAACTCTACCATCTACCCAGCTTCCCGCTTCACAGAACCACTACCTTTAATCCCAGCATACCGCATCACAATCTACCATTCTTCCCCAGCATCCCGACAGTTCCAAGTTCATTTCTTCCCTGTATCACCGCATCACAAACCTACCATTCTTCAGCTCCCGTATCACAACCTACCATTCTTCCTCAGCTTCCCCGCATCACAACCCTACCATTCTTCCCAGCATCCCGCATATCACAACCTACCAGTTTCACAGCATCCCGTATCTCAACTACCATTCTTCCCAGCATCCCGCTATCAAAACCTACATTCTTGCCCAGCATCCCGCATCAAAGTACCATTCTTCCCAGCATTCCTGCATCACACACTACACATTCTTCCCAGCATCCCGCATCACAAACCTACCATATTCCCAGCATCCCGCATCTCTCACATACCTACCATTCTTCCGCTCATCCCGCATCAAAACGTACCATTCTTCCAGCATCCGCATCCCATCCTTCCATTTCCCAGCATCCACATCAAACCTACCATTCTTCCCAAACATCCCACACACAAATCCTACCAGTCTTCTGCATCCCGCATCACAACCTTACCATTCTTCCCAGCATTCCGCCATTCACTTCATACCATTCCGCCAGTTCCCGGCCATCAAACTTACATTTTTCCCAGTATCCCGCTATACATCCTACCATTCTTCCCAGGATCCTGCAATCAAACCTACATTCTTCCCTGTATCCCGCATCACAACCCTACCATTCTTCCCGGCATCCTGCATCACAACCTACCATTCTTCCATGTATCCCGCATCTCAAACCTTACCATTCTTACCAGCATCCGCATCACAACCCTACCATTCTTCCCAGCATTCCCGCAGCACAACTCACTACCCATTTTCCCAGCATCCCGACATCATACAACCTACCTATTCCATCCCAGCATCCCGGCATCACAACTCGTACCTTCTTCCTAGCATCCCGCACACAACCTACCATTCTTCCAGATCCCGCATCACAAACCTACCATTCTTCCCAGCATCCCGCATCACAACCCTACAATTCTTCCAGCATCCCGCATCACAAACCTACCATTCCTTCCAGCCATCCTGTTCACAACCTACATTCTTCCCAGCATCCCGCATCACAACCTACCATTCTTCCCAGCATCCCGCATCACAACCTACCATTCTTCCCAGCATCCCGCATCACAACCTACCATTCTTCCCAGCATCCCGCATCACAACCTACCATTCTTCCCTGCTTCCGCATTCACAACCTACCATTTCTTCCCCAGATCCCGCATCACAACCTACATTCTTCCCAGCATCCAGCATCAACAAACCTATCCATTCTTCCCCAGCATCCGCTTCACAACCTACCATTCTTCCTGTATCCAGCTTCACAACCTACCATTCTTCCACACGCATCCAGCATCACAACCTACCATTCTTCCCTGCCTATCCGCATCACAAACCTAACATTCTTACCAGCATCCCGATTCACAACCCTAGCCGTCTTCCCTGTATCCCGACATCACAACCTACAATTCTTCCCAGCATCCCGCATCACAACCCCCATTCTTCCAGCATCCCGCATTCAACAAACGCTTCCTTTCTTCCAGCTTCCGGCTCACAACCTTCACATTAAATCCAGCATCCCGCATCACAAACTACTTTCTTTCCGCATCCGCATCACAACCTACCATTCTTCCCGCATCCCGCATCACATACTACATTCTTCCCAGCATCCGCTCACAACCTACCATTTTGCCCAGCAATATTCCCGCATCACTACTACCATTCTTCCGCATCCCGCATCACAATCCTTACCATTCTTTCCCAGCATCCGGCTTCACAACCTACCATTTTCCCAGCATCCCGCATCACAACCTACCTTTCTTACCCAGCTTCCCGCATCCACAATACCTACCCATTACTTCCAGCATCCCGCCTTCACAAACCTACCATTCTTCCCGGTATCCGCATCACAACCTACCTTTTTCCCAGCTTCCCGCATTCACAACCTACAATTCTTCCCAGCATTCCCGCAATACCTAACCTTTCATTCTATCCAGATCCCACATCACAACTACCATTCTTCCAGAATCCGCATCACAACCTACCATTCATCCCAGCATCCCGCATCACAAAACCTACCATTCGTCCTCCAGCATCCCGCATCACAACCTACGATTTTCCCAGCATCCAGCATCTACAACTTCCATTCTTCCCAGGCATCCCGCATCACAACATTCCATTCATCCCAGCTCCCGGCTTCACAACCTACCCATTCTTCCAGATCCACGCATCACAACTTTACCATTCTTCCAGGCATCCCCGCTTCTCAACCTACCAGTCTTCACCAGCATCCCGCATTACAACCTACCATTCTTCCCAGCATCCCGCATCAAACCCATTAAACCCAGCATCCCGCATCCACCTTACCTTTCTTCAAGCTATCCCGCATCACACACTACCATTCTTTCCAGCTTTCCGCATTCACCACCTTACAATTATTCCCATGTACCCGCATCACAAACCTACCATTCTTACCCAGCATCCCGCATCACATAACCCTACCATTCTTCCTGTATCCCGCATACAACCTACCATTCTTAGCGCAGCATCCGCATCACAAACCTTCATTCTTCCAAATATCTCTGCCAATCTCAACCTACCATTCTTCCCTGTATCCGCATCACAAAACCTTCCATTTCCAAATATCCGCATCACAATACCATTTTCTTCCAGCATCCCGCATCACAACCTACCATTCTTCACCAGCATCCGCATCACAACTACCATTCTTCCCAGCATACCCGATCACAACCAACCATTCTTCCCAGCATACCCGCACCACAACCTACCTTTCTCCAAATTATCCGCATCACGATGCCTACCATTCATCCCTGCATCCGCATCACAACCTACATTCTTCCTGTATCCCGCATCACAACTTTTCTACCATTCTTCCCCAGCATTCCCGAAGTCACAACCTTACCATTACTTCCCAGCATCCCGTAATCACAACTACCATTCTTCCAAGCAGCCCCGCATCCAACCTTACCACTCTTCCCTGAATCCAAGGCCATACAACCTACCAGTCTTCCCAGCAATCCCGCATCACAACCCTACCTTCTTCCCGCATCCCGCATCATAACCTACATTTCTTCCCAGCATCCTTGGCATCACAATACATACACATTCTTCCCAGAATCCGCATTCACAACGTTACATTCTTCCCAGCATCGCATCACAACCTACATTCTTCCAGCATCCCGCATCACAAACCTACCATTCTTTCCCAGCATCCTGCAGAACAACCTTCCATTCTTCCTGGTATCCACGGCTTTCACAACCTCCCATTCTCTCCCAGCATCCCGGCATCACATACTACCATTCTTCCTGTTTCCCGCATCACACTACATACCATTCTTTCCCAGCCATTCGCATCACAACCTACCATTCTTCCCTGTATCCAGCTTCTCAACCTTACCATTCTTCCCAGCATCCCGCATCTCATCCTACCATTCTTCCCAGCATCCCGCATTCACATACCTACCATTCTTCCCCTGCATCCCGCATACAAACTACCATTCATCCCAGCATCCCGCATCAAACCTTACCATTCTTCCTGATCCCGCATCACAAGCTACCATTCTTCCCTGTATCCCGCTCATCACAACCTCCAGTCTTCCCAGCCATCCGTAATCTAAAACTACCATTCTTCCCTGCATCCGGCTATTCACATCCTACATTTTTCCCAGCATCCCGCATCCCAAACCTTACTATTATTCCCAGCATCCCGTATCACAACCTTACCATTCTTCCCAGCATTCCCGCATCAATACCCTTCCATTTCTTCCAGCCATTCAGCATCCTACCTACCATTCTTCCCAGCATCCCCGATACCACCTCCATTCCTTCCCCAGCATCCCGCATCACAACGGTACATTCTTCCCAGCATCCTGCATAAAACCCTACATTCTTCCCAGCATCCCGCATCCACAAATCCGTACCATTCTCCCAGCATCCGCATAACAATCCTACCATTCTCTCCAGCATCCAGCATTCTCATCGTACCAGTCTTCCCAGCATCCCGCATCAAAAAACTACCATTCTTCACTGCATCCCCGCTTCACAATCCCTAACCATATTCTTCCCAAAACATCCCTCATCACAAACTACCATTTCTTCCCAGCATCCCGCATCACAACCTACCATTCTTCCCAGCATTCACGCCATCACAACTACCATTTCTTCCCAGGATCCGACATCACGAACTCCTACCATTCTTACCAGTACCGCATCACAACCTACCATTTTCCCAGCATCCTTGATCACAACCTACCATTCTTCACTGTTTCCCGCCATCTCAACCTACCATTCTTACAGCATCCTGCATCACAAACCTACCATTCTTCCCTGTATCCCGCATCACATCCCTACCATTCTTCCCAGGCATCCGCATCCACTACCTACCATTACTACCAGCATCCCGCAGCTACAACCTACATTCTTCCTAGCATCCCGCATCACAACCTACCATTCATCCTGCATCCCGATCACAATACCATTCTTCCTAGCATCCCGCATCACAACCTAACCATTCTTCCCTGCATCCCACATCACAACCCTACCATCTTCCCAGCTATCCCGCATCCTCAACGTACCATTCTTCCCAGACTCCGCATCCACAACCTACCTTTTCCAGCATCCCGAATCACAACTTTACCATTCTTCCAGCATCCTGCATCACAACCATACGTTCTTCCCAGCATCCACATCACAACCTACCATTCTTCCCAGATCCCGAATTCACAACCTACCATTTCTTCCCAGCATCCCGCATCACAACCTACCATTCTTCCGCATCCGCATCACAACCTACCTTTTCTTATCCCAGCATCCCGCATTCAACCTACAATTCTTCCCAGCCATTCCCGCATCACAACCTAACTTTCTTCCCAGCATCCCGCATCACAACCTACCATTTTCCCAGGGCATCCTGCTTCACACCTACCATTCTTCCCTGTATCCCGCATCACAACCTACAATTCTTACCAAGCATTCCCGAATCACAACCTACCATTCTTCCCATGTATCCCGCATCACAATATCCCTACCTTTCTTCCTCCCAGCATCCCGCATCACATCCTTACCATTCTTACCTGTATCCCGCATCAACAACACTACCATTCTTCCCAGCATCCCTCGCATCACAACCTACCATTTCCCAGCCATCCCGCATCACAACCTACCATTCTTCCAGCATCCCGCATTCACAACCTAACCACAATTCTTCCAGCATCCCGCATCACAACCTACCATTATCCCAGCATCCAGCCATCACAACCTTACCATTCTTCCCAGCATCCCGATCACAACCTACCGTTCTTTCCCAGCATCCCGCATCACAAACCTACCATTCTTCCAAGCATCCCGCATCACAACCTACCATGTCTTCCCAGCATCCTGCATCAAACCAACCCTTCTTCCAAGCATCCGCATCTCAACCTTCATTCTTCCCAGCATCCCTGCATCACAACCTACCTTCTTCCCAGCATCCCGAATCACAACCCTTACCATTCTTCCAAGCATCCCGATCACAACCTTCCATTCTTCCAGCATCTGCATCACAACATACCATTCTATCCGTATCCCGCGCATCACATACCTACCATTCTTCCCAGCATCCCGCATCACAACTAACCTTTCTTTCCCAGCATCCCGCAATCACATCCTACCTTTCTTCCCTGTATCCCGATCACAAAACCTACCATTCTTCCCAGCATCCACGCCAATCACAACCTACCATTCTTCCCAGCACCCGCCATCACAACCTACATTCTTCCCGGCATCCCTCATCTACACCTACCTTCTCCAGAATTCCCGCTTTAAACTACCATTATCCAGCATCCCGCCATCTCAACCTACCATTTCTTCCAAGGCATCCCGCATAACAAACTTCGATTCTTCCCAGCATCCAGCATCTACATCCTACCATTCTTCCCAGCATCCCCAGAATCACAACCAACCATTCATCCCGATCCCGCATCTCAACCTACCATTCTTCCGCATCCGCATCACAACTTACCATTTCTTCCCAGCATACCCGCATAACAACCTACCATTTCTTCCCAGCATTCCCGCAATTAAAACCTACCATTTCTTCCCAGCATCCCGCATCACAACCTACCATTTCTTCCCAGCATCCCGCATCACAACTACCAGTCTTCCCAGATCCCGCATCACAACCTACTTCTTCCCAGCATCCGATCACAACCTACCATTCTTTCCCAGGATCCCGTTCACAATCTACCATTCTGCCATTATCCTGCCTTACAACCTACATTCTTCCCAGCATTCCACATTCTCAATCTTACCATTCTTCCCTGTATACCGCATCAACAGCACTACCATTCTTCCCAGCATCCGCATCACAACCTTCCAACTTCCATATAGCCTATCACAATCTACCATTCTTTCAGCATCCCACATCACAAACTACATTCTTCCCTGGCATCCGCATCACTAACCTACTATTCATCCCAGCATCCCGCATCAACTAACCTACCATTCTTCCCAGCATTCCCGAATCACAAGCTACCATTCTTCCCTGTATCCAGCAATCAATACTACCATTTTCCCAGCATCCGTATCACAACCTAGCCATTCTTCCCAGCATCCCGAATCACAACATACCATTCTTCCCAGCATCCCGCATCACAAACCTACCATTCTTTCCCAGCATCCGTTATCACAAACCTACCATGCTTCCAAGCATCCTGCATCACTACCTACCATTCTTCCCAGCATCACGCATCTCAAACCTCCATTCTTTCCAGCATCCCGCATCACAAATCTACCATTCTTCCAGATCCGCATCAATACGTACCATATTTTCCTCTGTCATCCCGCATCTCATAACTACCATTCTTCCCTAGCAACCAGCCCCTCACAACCTACCTTTCTTCCCTGCATACCGCATCACAAACCCTACCTTTCTTCCCAGCTTCCCGCATCAACAAACGTACATTTTCCCAGCATGCCAGCATCCAACCTACCATTATTTCCCCGCATCCCAGATAACAACCTACCATTCTTCCCAGCATCCCGCATCACAACCTACCATTCTTCCCAGCATCCCGCATCACAAACTACCATTCTTCCCAGCATCCCGCATCACAACCTACCATTCTTCCCAGCATCCCGCATCACAACCTACCATTCTTCCCAGCATCCCGCATCACAACCTACCATTCTTCCCAGCATCCCGCATCACAACCTACCATTCTTCCCAGCATCCTGCAATCACAACCTACACATTCTTCAAGCAATTCGCATCACAACCTCCATTCTTCCCAGCAATCCCGCCATTCCAACCTACCAGTTCTTCCAGCATCCCGCAACAACCTGCCATTCTTCCCAGCATCCCACTTACAACCTACAATTTTCCAGCATCCCGCATTCCACAACCTACAATTCTTCCCATGCATTCCCGCGTCACAACCCTACCATTCTTCCCAGCACCCGCATCACAACCTACCATTCGTCATCAGCATCCTGCATCACAACCTTACCATTCTTCCCTGTAATCCCGATCAAAACTTACATTTTTCCCAGCATCCCGCATCACAACTCCATTCTTCCAGCATCCCGCATCGCAACCTACCATTCTTCCCAGCATCCCGCATCACAATCTACCATTCTTCCCTCTATCCTGCATCACAACCTACCATTCTTCCCAGCATTCCGCATCTCAATCTTCCATTTCTTCCCTGTAGACCGGCATCACAGCATACCATGCTTTCCACAGCATCCGCATCACAACCTGCCATATTCCCTATATTCCCTCATCACATCTTCAATTCTTCCAGCATCCCCGCTTCACAACCTTCCATTCTTCCCAGCATCCCGCATCACAACCTACCATTCATCCAGCATCACGCATTACCAACCTACATTGTCTTCCCAGCATCCCGCACACAAAGCTACCATTTTTCCCTGTATCCCGCATCACAACCTCCATTCTTCCCAGCATTCCCGTATCACAACCTACCATTCTTCCCGCATCCCGGCATCACAATCCTTTCATTCTTCCACAGCAATACCCGCATCACAATACCTACCATTCTTCCCAGCAATTCCCGATCACAACCTACCATTCTTCCCAGCATCCTGCATCACAACTACTATTCTTCCAAGCAATCCGATCACCAACCTACCATTCTTCCACATCCCGCATCCAAAACCTACATTCTTCCCTGCATCCGCATCACATACCGTACAATTCTTCCAGCATCCCGCATCTCAACCTACCATTCTTCCAGCATCCCGAATTCACAACCCTACCATTCTTCACCAGCATCCCGCATCACAACCTACCATTACTTCCCAGCATCCCGCATACAACGTTCCCATTCTTCCCAGCTATCCAGATCACAACCTACCAGTCTTCCCAGCATCCCGCACATCACAACCATACCATTCATCAGCTTCCCGCATCTAAACCTACCCATTTTCCCAGCATCCCGCAGTCAAACATACCATTCTCCTGGCATCCCACATCTCAACCTACATTCTTCCCAGCATCCCGCATCACAACCTACCATCTTCCTGACATCCCGCCATCACAATCTACCATTCTTCACCTGCATTCCCGCATCACAAAACTAACATTCTTCCCAGCATCCTGCATCAACAACCTACCATTCTTCCCTGCATCCCGCATCACAACCCTACCATTTCTTCCCAGCATCCCGCATCACAACCTACCATTCTTCCCAGCTAGCCCGATCACATCAGACAATTCTTCCCGCATCCCACATCACAACCTACCATTCTTCCCAGCATCCCGCATCACTACCTACAATTCTTCCCGCATCCCGCCATCACAAACCTACCATTTTCCCAGCATCCCGCATCACAAACCTACCACATTGCTTCCCAGCATCCGGAATCACAACCTTATCCATTCTTTCCCTGTTTCCGCATCAATAACCTCCATTTTTCCCAGCATCCCGCATCAATCCTACATTCTTCCATGTTTCCGCCATCACAACCTACCTTTTTCAGCATCCCGCATCAAAACCTACCATTCTTCTTGCTATCCCGCATCAACAACATACCATTCTTCCCAGCATCCCGCATCACATCCTACCATTCTTCCAGCATCCCGCATAACAACATACCATTCTTCCAGCATCCCGCATCTACAAAAACTACCATTCAATCCCAGCATCCGCATCACAAACCTACCATTCTTCCCAGCTACCGCATACAACCTACCATTCTTCCCAGCATCACCGCATCACAACCTTCATTCATTCCCAGACATCCGTCCTTCACAACCTACCTATTCTTCCCGCATCCCACATCACAAACTACCCATTCTTCCCGCATCCCGCATCACAAACCTTACCATTATCACCAGACATCCTGCATCACAACCTCCCATCTTCCCAGCATCCCGCATCACAACCTCATTATTCCTGCTTCCCGCATCACAACCTACCATTCTTCCCAGCCAGCCCAATCACATACCTACCCATTCTTCCTGTATCCCCGCATCACAACCTACCATCTTCCCAGAGCATCCCGGCATCACAACCTACCATTCTTCCCATGCATCCCTCATCCCTAACCTACCATTCTTTCCCTGTATCCGCATCACAACCTACCCCATTCTTCCCAGCATCCCGCATCACAACCTACCATTCTTCCCAGCATCCCGCATCACAACCTACCATTCTTCCCTGTATCCCGCATCACAACCTACCATTCTTCCCAGCATCCCGCATCACAACCTACCTTTTTCCCAGCTCCCCGCATCTCTACCTACCATTCTTCACAGCATCCCGATCTCAAACTCCCATTCTTCCCAGAATCCCGCATCACAACCTACCATTCATCCCAGCATCCCGCATCACAACCTACCATTTTTCCCAGCATCCCGCATCACAACCTACGATTCTTCCCAGCATCCAGCATCAAAACCTACCATTCTTCCCAGCATCCGCATCAAAACCTACCATTCATCCCAGCATCCCGCATCACAACCTACCATTCTTCCCAGCGTCCCGCATCACAACTTACCATTCTTCCCAGCGTCCCGCATCGCAACCTACCATTCTTCCCAGCATCCCGCATTACAACCTACCATTCTTCCCTGCATCCCGCATCCCACATACCTAACCATTTCTTCCCAGCATCCCGCCATCACAATCATACCATTCTTCCCAGCATCCCGCATCACAACCTACCTTTCTTCCGCATCAACGCATTCAAACCTACTTTCTTCCTGTAATCCGCATCACAACATACCATTCGTCCCAGCATCCCGCATCCAATCTACCATTCTTCCTCTATCCTGCTACAAAGACCTCACCATTCTTCCCAGGCTATCCCGCATCACAAACCTTCATTACTTCCCTGTATCCCGCATTCACAAACCCACCATTCTTCCCAGCCATATCGCATCTCAATCTACCATTTTCCTGTATTACCGAATCACAGCCTAACATTCTTCCCAGCATCCCGCATCACAACCTTCCATACTTACCTATATCCGCATCACAATGTACCATTCTTTTCAGAACATTCCCGTCTATCACAACCTACCATTCTCCTCCTGTATCCCGCATCCACAACCTACATTCTTCCCAGCATCCCGCCATCACATTCTACCATTCTTCAGCATTCACATCAAACCTACATCTTCCCTGTATCCCACTTCAACAAACCTTCCATTCTTCCCTGTATCCCACATTACACCTTCATTCTTCCCTGTATCCGCATCACAATGCATACCATTCTTCCCAGCATCCCGCATCCACAATCTACCATTCTTCCCAGCATTCCGCCTCACAACCTACCAATTCTTTCCCAGCTCATCCGCATCCACAATCTACCATTATCGAATGTATCCACGCATCACAAACGTTTACCTTCTTCCCTGTATCCGCATCACAACATACCATTCTTCCCTGTATCCCGAACTCACATCCTACCCATTTCTTCCCTGTATCCACCATTCATATCCTACCATTCTTCCCTGTATCCGCATCACAACCTACATTCTTCCCAGGGGGGGCCCCTAAAATCCTGCATCACAACATTTCCATTCTTCCAGCATCCCGCATCACAATATACAATTCTTCCCAGCATCCGCATCACAAACCTTACCATTTTTCCAGCATCCCGAATCACAATCTACCTTTTCATCCGTGTATCCCGCTCACAGCGTACTCCCCATTCTTCTGTATCCCACATCACAAACCTTATCCTTTCTTCCCTGTATCCCGCATCACTACTACCATTCTTCCCTGTAATCCCGCATCACAACCTACCATTCTTCCCTGTTATCCCTCATAACAAGCCTACGCATTCTCCCTGTATCCGCATCACAAATACTGTTATTGTTGTTCTTATGCTGAACAGGCGGTTTAGATGCCGATGAAGGTAGCGTAGGTAGCAATGATACTGGCCGTGGACTAGGATTGGCTTTAATGGGGTAGGACGTGAGTACACAAACGGGCAGTGTGAGGGAGTGACCGCAAGCCAGTCCGTGGAGGGGAGAGTACTTGTTGTATGTCAAGTCGGTCGGTGCAGGAAGTGAGAGAGGGTGGTCTGTGCTTACCCACGACCCTAGGTAGGGCCCTCAGAGGGCAGCAACTGAATGCGCAGAAAATATGAATAGTCCGAACAGACGGCTAGGTGTGTTATCTTGACAGTACAGGGGATGTCTACATTTGCTCGGCCACGCACTGCGTCGTCCCGACGCGACAATATGCGTGGGACATAGGTTAAAGGAAATTACACTAGCACCCAGAGAGGGACCTGCTTTCGCTCACTAGTAAATAAAAAATGATAAAAAAAAAGGACAGAAAAAAAAAACCCTCTCCCACCCGGGGAAAAAAACTTTTTCCCCTGTTCCCCGATAAACCCAACTCCCGGGAACTAAAATCTTCTATATACATTTTTCCCGGGGGCGAACACATTACCCACCCCCGCTACTAACTTTCCCCAAGCTCCATCCAAACAATGCTGACAAACATTTCCAGGTGTACGCCAAAGGGGGCGACTCCCCTCCGTAATACACTTTTTTCTTTTGTTATAAAACACTTCCAATGTACAATAATTTTTTAACCATAACAAAAACCACTCTGTACCCTCAAAAGTTTTTTTCATAAATTAAATGTTTCCGCCCTACTCTTTATGTGCTATACAAGGGGGCATTTTAAACCCATTTCTGAGAAACTTGATAACTTCGTAGGAGCAACAACGTAGGTAACGCAATGTCCAGAAATTATTGTCCGGCCGGGGATAAAAAGGAGCCTTCGGCCGTCTTCCGACCATAGGTTGGGAAAGGGAAAGGGGAAATTTGGGGGGGGTTTTGCCCGAAAAAATGTAAAAAGGGGGGGGCCCAAAAATTTAAAAAAATGGGGGGTGTAGAAGGGGAAAAAACCCTGGCTTTTTCAATACCCGGGGTGATAGGTTGCCATTTTGTAGTTTTTGCCCCCCACCTAAAATTACCACGAGTTTTTGGTTTTGGAAGTTAAACCCAACTCTTGTTTATTTTTTTATACCGGGGGTACTTGGGTTAATACTTTAACCGGGGTTCATTTTCCTTGGGGGTCCCAAAAGAACAAAAAAGTTTCTAATTTTCGACGTTTTTTTTTTTTTTTTTTTTTTTTTTTTTCCCTTTTTTTTTATTTTTTTTTTTTTTTTTTTTTTTTTTTTTTTTTTTTTTTTTTTTTTTTTTTTTTTTTTTTTTTTTTTTTTTTTTTTTTTTTTTTTTTTTTTTTTTTTTTTTTTTTTTTTTATTTTTTTTTTTTTTTTTTTTTTTTTTTTTTTTTTTTTTTTTTTTTTTTTTTTTTTTTTTTTTTTAAATTTTTGGGGGAAGAATTTTACACTGAAATTTGGGATCCCTTTTGAAAAGGGGTTAAAACCCCTGAATGACTTGGGGTTTGTAGCAAACAAACCCGGGGTGTACTGGCCTTGGTTTTGTTTGGGCGCCTCTTAGCCTTTTAAAATTGATTTCATTAAGGCCGGGGAATATCGGCCTCCCGGGGCCTACCCTTGGGACAAAATTGGGCAACCTGAGGTCTGTTATCCATTACCGGGTTTTTCCCCCGGGGTCGGGTTGCCGGGGTCCCCAGTTTTCCCCCGGGCCCCGTAAGGTTTTAAAAGGGGGGTTAAAAATTAATTCCCTTTCGTGGAACCCCCGGGGAACTGCTTTGAAGTCCGTCCTCTTGGCCCAAAATAAGGGGAAACCCGGGGGTTTCCCGGGGTCGTTGGGGGCTTTGGATCCTAAAGGCGGAATTGCCGGACCCCAAAAGGGGGTATCTTCGCCGGGCCACCAGTTTCAACCCCCCTTCCCTTTTTGGTTTACATAAAATTTCAGGGGGGAAAAGGGGGACACCGAATTTTTAATTTCCCCTTTCGAAAAAAGGAAAAGGGTTGTCGGGGGTCCTCCCTAAAAAACAAATTGGATAATTATAGTTAAACCTCCCAAAAAAAATTTTTGCTCGGGCATAAAAATTTTGGGGGTTTAGCTCGGGGGCCCCGAATGTTTTCCGGGGGTTTATTGAAAAGGGCCAAAAGGGTAAATGCTTTTAAAAAATTTGGGATTTGAAGGGAGACCCCAAAAATGACCGGGGCCCTTGGAAAATCATTTGTCAGTAATTGCCCCTTTGGTAAAACAGGCTAAGGTGGCTTTTGTTACCTTTTCCTTAAGAATGCACCGGCCAATTTTCGCATCTCTAAGGAAATCCTTTGAAACGGGTCAAGGGGGGGGGCATTTTTAAGCGTGAAAAAAGCCGCCATGCCGTAAAAAAGGGGGAGGAGGTTGGGGGGGTGGGGGGCGTAAAGGTGGGGGAAACCCCCACCCCAAAAGGACGGATGATCCGCCGTCGGGGTCTGGGGGAATTCTGCAGGCCGAGATTTTAGCTCGTCCGTTTTTTCCCATTCTGATTACTACGGCCCCAAAATTTTTTTTTCCTTCCGGAGGGAAATGACATTTAGAGCTTCCCTTTAAAAGATTTGCCTGAGCTACCCTGTCCAATACCCTGTCAATTTCTCAAGATGTGACGGGAAATCTTGCGCATACTATGAGATCATCCAGGTAGACCATTGCGTGCCCCCTAGGAGGGTACAAAAAAATTTTCGTCATCAAACGATAAACTGATTGGGCTTCACCAACCCAAAGGGCACCTCCTAACGGGTAATGCCATTGGGCGTAGAGAAAGCGTCAACTCTCTGCTTCTAAATCGAGGGGGATCCCCCAAACCCTTGAAGAAGTCAAGTTTTGAAAAGACCTTATTATCGCAATGTTCTGAAACGGGTCGTCAGAACGGGAAAGGGAAAAACGGTCTGGGAGGTTGCTTTCATTTCCTGAACGTAACGGGGCGCCGGTTCCGCTTTCTTGGAACCAGAAAAAGGGAGC
This sequence comes from Cherax quadricarinatus, assembly GCF_026875155.1. Taxonomy (NCBI): domain Eukaryota; kingdom Metazoa; phylum Arthropoda; class Malacostraca; order Decapoda; family Parastacidae; genus Cherax; species Cherax quadricarinatus. Next base: position 36,264,625 of record NC_069441.1, read on the forward strand.
ATTCCAGGGGGAAATGGACTCCTCAAAATCCTCCGGACATCCGTGTAATGAGTTCTGGGCGAAGACTTTTGCACATGTGGCAGGCGATACGCGGGACATAAAGGGGTTTTTGTACCTTTTGTCAATGGAAATAGGGGAGAGATCAGTGGGGAAACCCCAGAAAATCCACCACTGTGCAACTGCAGAACGGCAGATTTGAAACCTGGAAAAGTTTTGGGACCTTTCGGGATACCCCGTCAAAGCTAGATCTCTTCCCCGCACTGGCCGGTTTTGGGGAAGAGTCGCCAGACTCGCCGGAGAACTGCACTCACAAGGAATAGCTGGGCTTCCCCCCCACTCCCCCCGGGGGGGGAATCGACAAGATGAAAGTAGGTATTCTTCCCGGGAAATTTCCGACTATGCATGTTGCCCAAAAAGGACTTGCAACTTACCACTTGCACTGTTTGCAAATGGTTCAAGGGAAGGCCCTTGACTGGGGCACGTGTCGTTGAAACCCAGCACATGTCTCCTTCAAAAGCCGCTCACGTACACCGTAAAAAAGTGACGATTGCTGACAAAGTGACTCTTACTTTGTACAACATAACCGCTCGCATGCCATGACCGATCAGACGCGCCTCCGACAGGGATCCGCCTTGCCCTTGTGTTCTCAAAACACGTCAGATTAGAGTGAAGGTTAGATGGGCCCCCCAAGGGGTTTCACGGTAACTACGCGTGAGGGCCAGGGGTGATGGGCAAGGGCTCTCTACGAGGTCGTCAGAAAAGAGCCCGACCCCGGGGAGAATGTGCTTGGAAACCCCCGGTTTCCAACGATTCTGGGCATGTGCAACTCTGAGACAGAGTACCCACGTATGGCCAAAAGCCACCCCCCAGAAGGGCACACCCCTTTCCGTTAACCCCGCTTTCCACTCGGGGATCAAAACGGCCCAAAGATTGCCAGGGTTTTGAACCCTATACAGTCCCCAGGAAAAAAACAATCCCCTCTAGACAAAGAATTTTGCGGACAGCTTGACCCTGGACCACAAATTCTACGTTGTCCCGCAAACCCGTCAGGGGCTACCTGAGACCCCCCTCTAAGGTCTAATGGCAGGGGGGCTCTGCAAACAGGGCCCGCGTAAAGGAAAATGTCTCGGAAAAAGGGAGCGGACAATTTTAACCCCCGGAACCTGTTCGGAAAAAAGCTGAACGGGTTTATTGGACAGGGACCGAGGGGGGCCCATGATTGTCATACCGAACATGAAGGCATACACCAACGAATCCCCGGGCACAGTGCTCGGGGCTCGACATTTGTTGACGGGGCTCGACCGGGAAGACGGTACGAGTCTGGGCAACAACTCAAGACACTCGGTTTCCTCACTGTCGGCAAGCGTTCACCCCCCAGGGGGGCGATGCATTGCGGACAGGAGGGAATACAGCGACTCCGACGGGGTTTTACAGGTCTTTCGGGGTTTTGCGGACCGCCTTTTCCCCCCGAACTAGTGGAAGGGTTCAACGAGCAGTGCATTGGCGACACTGCTTGCTCCACCACTGAAGTAACTTTCGCGCTTGTTACACTCGGGGAGGTATGACTGGAAGTATTGTGGCAAACCAGACTCCCTCGCGAAGCTGAGCATGGGGACGGTGACGTTCCCTTGAACTGAGCTTGGGGGACTGTGGGTTACTTTGCGGGGATTAGGTTTTTTGAACACCCCCATGGGTAGTGCCCTCGTTTGCCACGTTGAAACAATCACACACGCTTAGCGGGTGGGGTTTGGGGGGTGGTGTCGCTGGCGCGTTTCGCCAGCCCCGAAGTCGAGACTGCCTTTTTTATGAGCCGACTGTTGTTACTGTGGTCAATTTTTTTTACTTGGGCGCGTTTTAGGGGAGGGGGTAGAAATTTTTGGGGGCTGGCTTTGCAGCGCAAAAAATATTTCCCGGCTGCGACGGGGGTCACTGGGGACGGCGCCGGAAAGGGATGGGTGGGGATCATCCGCAAAGCGGAAAACTTCCCTTGCTCGAAGGCCTTGAGCGAGCGATGGCGTCATATGACCCGGGGACGTCGTGCTTGGGCCGAGCCCAGCGCTAAATGGCACCCCAGAGGTTGGGGGCGCATCCCTCCGATATCCGCAGCCAGCATGGGGATGATTTTAGCAGAAATCGGCCATCACCATCCACCCCTTAGTAGTGTGGCTCTAAAGTCCGGGGCTGTTGCTCAACCGGCAAACGCAAGCCAGGGGCTTTTCGTCCCGGATTAAACACGGCCAAGACGCGGGGTAACGATGTCAATGTAAGGGCTTGGGCGACTACGCCAAAAAATAACGCCAAAATTCCCCCTTAATTCACCCCAAGACGAATTTACAAACGCGTTTGAGCTGCACAAAGGCCCTATTTCACCGGGGTAAATCCACTGCGCAACAGCAGACAATGTTGTGTCCCCCTTGGACTATAAAAGAGGCCGAACAGGGTCTCGACTGACTGCAGCCAGGGCTCTAAACTATTTGCAGACCGTCAAAAATAAGGTAGGATGGACGATGGCCGGCCCATGTGGTCGGGCTTGAGCCACAAGTTGCCAACGTCGCGGGGGTTTCGATGCCCTGCCGCGTGTTCCGCGGGGCTGAGGCCCATTGTGCCCCACAGAATCTGCAACGGCTGGCCAGCGTGTCTTGCCATGACGCCAATTGTTAAAATGCAATTGGGTCACAAAGGGGGGGGGGGAAACGGGTCAGAGCAAGAAATGGTACACTGGCTACAATTCAAACAGAGAAAAAGAAAACTCAGCACCACAGTACTAGGAAACTCTTAGTGATAGAATAATTTGAGCAAAACAACAAAAAAAGGGAAATGTGATACACCTGAACACAAAATAAGGATGTATGCAGTAAATGTACTACGGGAAGTGCACAAAATAAACTAAGGAAGCAAAAAATTTCACCGGGAATCGGGCAACAAAATTTTAAAAGGAGTTGAACTGTAAAACGGGTAGCAAAAATTGCAAAAAATTTTAAAATAAATCAGGTCTACACAACACAAAAACTGTGCTGAAAGCCATTTAAAAAGATTGGGGTGCTACATTGCAAATTGAAACGCAAAAAAAAAAAGAAATTCCTTCACAAGGGAAGTGGCACAAAAAAAAGATATCAAGTAGGGATAGTCCCAAAAAATCACAAAAAAAAAAATACACTGTATCCAGAATGCTATATTGCACACAAAAAAAATTTATAAAAATCAAATTTATTAAATTCAAAAAATAGGCAAAGGTTAACGGTGTTAGCGGGTTTTAAAAGGCAAAAAAAAAAAAATTTGACAATCCAAGGTCAAAATTAATTAACTTTCAAAAGGAATTTTGGTAAAAAATGGAAAATAAGCAGGTTCCCAAAAAACACCAAATGACTTGGGTAACAAATTCAAAAGCAATGCACAAGGTAATTTCACTGATAAAACATAGAATATAGTGAGCAAAAAAAGGGGGAAACAAAAAAAATTTAATGGGTAGGCACAGATTGTACACTGCAGTAAAAAAAACAAATATTTAAATACTTGAAGTTTTACACTTTTTAAAAGGAAAAACACTAAAAAAAAACAGTGCAAGGGGGTGTCAAAATCTGTGGCTAACTTCAGGTGCAACTAAAAAAAAAAACAGCACACGGGAAATTCATAAAAAATGTATGTGAGGGGAAAATTGTATAAATGGTTAACACTGAAAAATTTTAAAATCAATAACTGAGGGCAAGAACAGAATAAAAAACGGGAAATTTAAAATGTGGGAGTGCAAAAAAAAAATTTAAAAAAAATTTTAAAGAAGCTGTGGAAGTGGCAAATGGCACTGATGACACTGAACCTTTACTAAAGTATGGTTCAGTAACTAACGTTTTGGTGCAGGACAGTTAAATAATGTCAAAAAATTTTGGGAAAATGTAGGTAAGTCCTGTTTACTTAAATTTGGTGCAGATGGACGAAGGTACGGCCCCGGAACTTTCAGTAGCCTAGAAAAACCACACGCCTCGAAGCTTTGTATACTGCATGGGGCTTCAATGCGTAGAAAAAAATTATCAAAAAGGATTTTGGGGAAAAACAAGGGACCGGGGAAATTTTGGGAGGTATAAGTATTAGGGCGTAAAACCCCGCGTAAAACACGCGTTATGGTTTTTCACTGGCATCGTGTCGGGGCCCCTGACTGACGGGGCTTCAGCACCGGAGAACAAAATATTTACTGCACTTCGAACGGCTAAAAAACAAGCTTAATGAAACTTTGAACGGGGAACGAAAATTTTACTGTAACAAATCACGGGAAACAGAAGGTGATAAACGGGGAATAAAAAGCGGGGGAAAGGGAAAAAAAAAAAAATTTAACGGGGGAAACACAAAAAAAAAAACTGCACTGGCGAGATACGTAGACCGAGTATTGTAGACACTATGAATCACGACTGCTGTGACCGAACTTTGCTGGCTTGGGGCTAACCAACGGGGTCCCTGGTTAAGCCGGGGTAAAAAACTTTCTTGGGGGAAAATTTGGAAAGAACACAACACACAGGACCGAATGGAGCCCTTTGCGTAGCAAAAGGCTGAAGGAGGGCTGGTTTTTAAAAACCTGATTAGGGAAAAACCAAACCCCAAGTGCCTCGTGCACGGGGGGAGCCACACAAGCCACACACAAAAGGGCCCTCACCTCTACTTTTCAGGAGAAGGGCGTGGGACGCGGGGAGCAGGGAATGGGCGGGGAAAAGTTTTAAAAGGGCTTTTTTAAGGGGTGATAGGTGAACACTTTGGGAGCTAAGGCTGGAATACCCGTGACGCCTATTCCGATTTTGGGGGAAAAAAATTTGGACGAAGATCTATCTCGGGTCCCCTCAAGACGCGGGATAACAAAAACTCTTTAGGCCCGCAGGTGCGTTGGTGACGACGGATATGTTGACTGGCGTCGCCCAGGTTTTGACCCCCCACCCGAAGAGGCTCACAATGCCCCTGACTCCCCTGTCACCACTGTTTTTGCTTTTCTTATGCTGAACAGCGGTTTAGTGCCGATGAAGGACAGGTACATTTATACGGCCCTGGACTGATTGGTTTTAATCGGGTGGAGTGAGTACACAACGGGGGTGTGAGGGGGTGACCGCAACCAGTCCGGGAGGGGGAGTACTTGTGTACCAATCGGGCGGTGCAGGAGGGAGAGGGTGGGTTTTTGCTTCCCACCGACCCAGGGAGGCCTACAGAGGGCAGCACTGAATGCCGCGAAATATGAAAATGTCAAGCAGACGGGTAGGCTGTTGGGGCCCGACAGTAAGGCTGTCTACACTACCATTCTTCCCTGTTCCCGCATCACAACCTACCATCTTCCCCAAAAATCCCGCATCAAACCCACCATTTATCCCCGTATCCCCATCACAAAACCCACCTTTTTTTTCCCGATCCCGCAAACAAACCTACCATTTTTCCCTGAATCCCCTCAAACCTCCCCTTTTTCCCTTATCCCCTCACAACCTAAATTCCTTCCCCGTATCCCGTCACAACCACCATTCTTCCCCCTATCCCGCACACAGCTACCATTCTTCCAAAAATCCCGCATCAAACCACCATTCTTTTCCGTATCCCCATCACAACCTACCAATCTTTTCCCCGATCCCCATCACAAACCTACCATTTTCCCACATCCCATCACAACCTCCTTCTTCCCACATTTCCCCCATCACAACCTACCATTTTTCCAGCTCCCGCATCACAACCTCCATTTCCCGGATCCCGCACCAACCTCCATTCTTCCCCGCATCCCGCATACAAAACCCACCATTTTTCCCGTAAACCCGCATCACAACCTACCTTCTTTCCCATCCCCCATCCAACCACCATTCTTCCCCGCATCCCCCATCACAACCTACCATTTTCCCCCATCCCCCATCCAAACCCACCATTCTCCACATCCCCCATCAAAAAACCTACCATTTTCCCGCTCCCCCATCCACCTCCCTTTTTCCCCGTTTCCCGATCCAACCAACCTTTTTTCCAGCATCCGCACCAATACCCTTTTTTTCCCACACCCCCCTCACAACCTCCATTCTTCCCCGCATCCCGCTTCACAAACCCACCATTCTTCACGCTCCCGCATCACAACCTAATTCTTCCCCCTCCGCTCACAACCTACCATTTTCCCGCACCCCCATCAAACCTCCTTCTTCCCGCATCCCCCCATAAAAACCTAACTTCTTCCCCATCCCGCACACAACCACCTTCTTTCCCCGATCCTGCACACAACCTCCATTCTTTCCCGTTTCCCATCACGGGTACCATCTTTCCCAATCCCGCATCACAACCCACATTTTTCAATGTACCCCTTAAAAAACCTACCATTCTTCCCGCATCCCACATCACAACCACCATTTTCCCAGCATCCCGATCACAAACTACCATTTTCCCGCATCCCCCTCCAACCTACCATTTATCCCCCATCCCGCTCACAACCTACCATTCTTCCCAGCATCCCGCTCACAACCACCATTCTTCCCAGCATCCCCATCACCCCTACCATTCTTCCCCGCATCCCGCACACAACCCCTTTTCCCCCCCCGCATCAAAACCTACCTTTTTTCCCAGCTCCTCTCCAACCTACCTTCTTCCCACATCCCGCTCACAACCTACCCTTCTTCCCAGAATCCCCCATCACAACCCAAACCTTCTTCCCAGCTCCCGCATCACAACCTCATTCTTTCCCCCCCGCATCACAAAACCCACCTTCTTCCCCCGTACCCGCATCACAAAATACCATTCTTTCCACACCCGCACACACCCACCATTCTTCCCCGCATCCCGCTCACAACCACCTTCTTCCCCGTTTCCCCCCTCACAAACCACCATTCTTCCCGCATCCCCCATCACAACCTACCATTCTTCCTGTATCCCCCATCACAAACTACCATTCTTCCCCGCACCCCCCACCAACCCACCCTTCTTCCCGATCCCCCATCAAACCCACCATTTTCCCGCTCCCGCATCACAACCTACCATTCTTCCCGCATCCCCTCACAACCTCCATTCTTCCCCGAATCCCCATCCCAAAACCTACCTTCTACAGCATCCTGAAACACAACCCCCATTCTTCCCCAGCATCCCGCACACAACCCACCAATTCTTCCCGCATCCCCATCACAACCTACCCTTCTTCCCCGCATCCCGCACAAACCTACCATTCACCCACATCCGCATCACAACCTACCCTTTTCCCCGCACCTGCATCACAAGCTACCATTCTTCCCAGCATCCCGCATCACGAACCTACCATTCTTTCCCAGCAATCCACATCACAACCCCTAAAAACCTTTGCTTCCCAGCATCCCCCATAACAACCTACCATATCTCCAAGCAATCCCGCATCACAACCTACCATTCTCCCAGCATCCGCATCACAACCTACCATTCTTCCGCAGCATCCCGCAACACAACCTAATTTACCATCTTCCAAATATCCCGCATCACAACCTACCATTCTTCCAGCATCCCGCATCACAACCTACCATTCTTCCCAGTGGCATCCGCATCACAACCTACCATTCTTCCACATCCCCCGCATCCACAACCTAACCATTCTGCCCAGCATCCCGCATCACAACCTACCATTCTTCCCTGTATCCCGCATCACAACCTACCATTCTTCCCAGCATCCCGCATCACAACCTACCCATTCTCCCTTTGCATCCCGCATCACAACTCCATTCTTCCCAGCCATCCCCGCACACAACCTATTATTCTTCCCAGCATCCCGCCATTACAACCTACCATTCATCCCGTCATCCCGCATCACAACCTACCATTCCTTTCATCCTGCATCCCGCATCACAACCTACCCTTTTCCAGCATCGTCCCGCATCACAACCTACCATTCTTCCCAGCATCCCGCATCACAACCTACCATTCTTCCCAGCATCCCGCATCACAACCTACCATTCTTCCCAGCATCCCGCATCACAACCTACCATTCTTCCCAGCATCCCGCATCACAACCTACCATTCTTCCCAGCATCCCGCATCACAACCTACCATTCTTCCCAGCATCCCGCATCACAACCTACCATTCTTCCCAGCATCCCGCATCACAACCTACCATTCTTCCCAGCATCCCACATCACAACCTACCATTCTTCCCAGCATCCCGCATCACAACCTACCATTCTTCCCAGCATCCCGCATCACAACCTACCATTCTTCCCTGTATCCCGCATCACAACCTACCATTCTTCCCAGCATCCCGCATCACAACCTACCATTCTTCCCTGTATCCCGCATCACAACCTACCATTCTTTTCCATCATCCCCAACACAACCTACCATTCTTTTCGCCACATTCCTCACATCACAACCTACCATTCTTCCAGCATCTCCGCATCACAACCTACCATTCCTCAGCATCCCGCATCACCAACCTACATTCTATCCGTCAGCATCCCTCATCAAAACCTACCATTCCTTCCCAGCGTCCGCATCACAACCTACCATTCTTCCCAGCATACCACATCACACCTACTCATTCTTCCCAGCATCCCCGCATCACAACCACCATTATTCCCAGCATCCCCATCACAACCTACCATTCTTCCAGCATCCCACATCACAACCACCCGTAGAATTCTTCCCAGCATCCCGCATCACAACCTCCAATCGTCCCCAGCATCCCGCATCACAACCTACCAATCTACCCACATCCCCATCCAACCTACCATTCTTCCCTGTAACCCGCATCACACAACCTTCCCATTCTTCCCAGCATCCCGCTCACAACCCTACCAATATCTTCCCACATCCCCGCATCACAACCTACCATTCTTCCCTGTATCCCTTCATCACAACTACCCATTCTCCACATCCCGCCATCACAACCTACCATTCTTCCCCTGTATCCCGCACCACAACCTACCATTCTTTCTTCCAGCAACCCGCATCACAACCAGCATACTTTCCCTGTATCCCGCATCCACAACCTACCAATCTTCCAGCATCCCGCATCACAAACCTACCATTCCTTCCCAGCATCCCGCATCACAACCACCATTCTTCCAGAATCCCGCATCCACAACCTAACCATTCTTCCTCAGCATCCCCGCATCACAACCTACCATTCTTCCCATCAACCCGCATCACAACCTTTACCATTCTTCCCATGGCATCCCGCATCACAACCTACGCATTCATCCCAGCAACCCGCATCACAACTACCATTCTTCCCACACCCGCTCACAACCTACCATTTCTTCCCAGCATCCCGCATCACAACGCTATTATTCTTCCCAGCATCCCCGCGTTACAACCTACCATTCTTCCCAGCATCCCGCAATCACAACCTACCATATACTTTCCCAGCATCCCGCATCACAAGCTACCATTCTTCCCTGTATCCCGCATCACAACCTACCATTCTTCCCAGCATCCCGCATCACAACCTACCATTCTTCCCAGCATCCCGCATCACAACCTACCATTCTTCCACAGCAACCTCCCGCATCACAACCTACATTCTTCCCTGTATCCCGCACAACAAACCTAACCAATCTCCCAGCATCACGCATCACAACCTACCATTCTTCCTGTATCCCGCATCACAACCTACCATTCTTCCCAGCATCCCACATCACAACCTACCATTCTTCCCAGCATCCCGCATCACAACCTACCATTCTTCCCTGTATCCCCCATCACAACCTACCATTCTTCCCAGCGTCCCGCATCACAACCTACCATTCTTCCCTGTATCCCGCATCACAAACTACCATTCTTCCCAGCATCCCGCATCACAACCTACCATTCTTCCCAGAATCCCGCATCACAACCTACCATTCTTCATCCCAGCATCCCCATCAACCACCTACCCTTCTGTCCCAGCATCCCGCATCACAACCTACCATTCTTCCCAGCATCCCGCATCACAACCTACCATTCATCCCAGCATCCTGCATCACAACCTACCATTCTTCCCAGCATCCCGCATCACAACCTACCATTCTTCCCAGCATCCCGCATCACAACCTATTATTCTTCCCAGCATCCCGCATCACAACCTACCATTCTTCCCAGCATCCTGCATCACAACCTACCATTCTTCCCAGCATCCCGCATCACAACCTACCATTCTTCCCAGCATCCCGCATCACAACTACTCATTCTTCCCACATCCCGCTCACAGCCTACCATTCTTCCAGTATCCGCATCACAACCTACATTCATCCCAGCATCCCCATCACAACCTACCATCTTCCCCCCACAACCCGCATCACAACCTACCATACTTTTCCTAGCCATCCCGCATCACAACCTACCATTCTTCCCTGTATCCCGCATCACAACCTACCATTCTTCCCAGCATCCCGCATCACAACCTACCATTCTTCCCTGTATCCCGCATCACAACCTACCATTCTTCCCAGCATCCCACATCACAACCTACCATTCTTCCCAGCATCCCGCATCACAACCTACCATTCTTCCTTGTATCCCCCATCACAACCTACCACTCTTCCCAGTGTCCCGCATCACAACCTACCATTCTTCCCTGTATCCCGCATCACAACCTACCATTCTTCCCAGCATCCCGCATCACAACCTACCATTCTTCCCTGTATCCCGCATCACAACCTACCATTCTTCCCAGCATCCCGCATCACAACCTACCATTCTTCCCAGCATCCCACATCACAACCTACCATTCTTCCCAGCATCCCGCATCACAACCTACCATTCATCCCAGCATCCCCTCAAACCTACCATTCTTCCCAGCATCCCGCATCACAACCTACCCTTCTTCCCAGCCATCTCATCACAACCTATCCATTCATCCAGCATCCCCGCATCCACAACCTACCATTCTTCCCCAGCATCCCGCATCAACAACCTACCATGTCATCCCAGCATCCCACGCATCACAACCTACCATTCTTCCCACATCCCGCATCACAAACCACCATTCTTCCCTGTACCTGCATCACAACCTACCATTCTTCCAAGCATCCCGCATCACAACCTACCATTCTTCCCAGCATCCCGCATCACAACCTACCATTCTTCCCAGCATCCGCATCACAATCTACCATTCTTCTCCAAATATCCGCATCACACCTACCATTCTTCCCAGCATCCCGCATCACAATCTACCATTCTTCCCTCTATCCTGCATCACAACCTACCATTCTTCCCAGCATCTCCCATCACAACCTAACATTCTTCCCTGTAATCCCGCCATCAACAACCTACCATTCTCCCAGCATCCCACATCCACAACCTACCATTCTTCCCCCCAGCATCCCGCATCACAACCTACCATTCTTCCCAGCATCCCGCATCACAACCTACCATTCTTCCCAGCATCCCGCATCACAACCTACCATTCTTCCCAGCATCCCGCATCACAATCTACCATTCTTCCCTGTATCCCGCATCACAACCTACCATTCTTCCCAGCATCCCGCATCACAATCTACCATTCTTCCCTCTATCCTGCATCACAACCTACCATTCTTCCCAGCATCCCGCATCACAACCTTCCATACTTCCCTGTATCCCGCATCACAAACTACCATTCTTCCCAGCATTCCGCATCTCAATCTACCATTCTTCCCTGTATACCGCATCACAACCTACCATTCTTCCCCAGCATCCCGCATCACAACCTTCCATACTTCCCTATATCCCGCATCACAATCTACCATTCTTTCCAGCATCCCGTATCACAACCTACCATTCTTCCCTGTATCCCGCATCACAACCTACCATTCTTCCCAGCATCCCGCATCACAATCTACCATTCTTCCCAGCATCCCGCATCACAACCTACCATTCTTCCCTGTATGCCCGCATCACAACCTACCATTCTTCCCTGTATCCCACATCACAACCTACCATTCTTCCCTGTATCCCGCATCACAACCTACCATTCTTCCCAGCATCCCGCATCACAATCTACCATTCTTCCCAGCATCCCGCATCACAACCTACACCAGTCTTTCAGCACCCGATCACAACGCTACCATTCTTCGCTGTATCCCGCATCACAACCTACCATACTTCCCGTGTATCCCGCATCGACCCCTACCATTCTTCCCGTGTATCCCGCCCATCACAAACTAACCATTCTTCCCTGTATCCCGCATCACAACCTACCATTCTTCCCTGTATCCCGCATCACAACCTACTATTCTTCCCTGTATCCCGCATCACAACCTACCATTCTTCCCTGTATCCCGCATCACAACCTACCATTCTTCCCTGTATCCCGCATCACAACCTACCATTCTTCCCTGTATCCCGCATCACAACCTGCATTCTTTCCTGTATCCCGCATCACAGCCTACCATTCTTCCCTGTATCCCGCATCACAACCTACCATTCTTCCCTGTATCCCGCATCACAACCTACCATTCTTCCCTGAATCCCGCATCACAACGTACCATTCTTCCTGTTTTCCCGCTCACAACCTAACATCTTCCCCTGTATCCCGCATCACAACCTAACCATTCTCTACCTGTATTCCGCATCAACAGCTACCAATCTTCAAATATCCCCGCATCACAACCTACCATTCTTCCCTGTATCCCGCATCACAACCTACCATTCTTCCCTGTATCCCGCATCACAACCTACCATTCTTCCAAATATCCCGCATCACAACCTACCATTCTTCCCTGTATCCCGCATCACAACCTACCATTCTTCCCTGTATCCTGCATCACAACCTACCATTCTTCCAAATATCCCGCATCACAACCTACCATTCTTTCCCTGTATCGGCGCATCACACCTAACCATTCTTCCCTGTATCCCGCATCACAACCTACCATTCTTCCAAATATCCCGCATCACAACCTACCATTCTTCCCTGTATCCCGCATTACAACCTACCATTCTTCCCTGTATCCCGCATCACAACCTACCATTCTTCCAAATATCCCGCATCACAACCTACCATTCTCCCCAGCATCCCGCATCACAACCTACCATTCTTCCAAATATCCCACATCACAACCTACCATTCTTCCCTGTATCCCGCATCACAACCTACCATTCTTCCCTGTATCCCGCATCACAACCTACCTTTCTTCCAAATATCCCTCGCATCACAACCTATATTAACCATTTCTTCCCACATTCCCGCATCACAACCTACCATTCTTCCAAATATCCCGCATCACAACCTACCATTCTTCCCTGTATCCCGCATCACAACCTACCATTCTTCCAAATATCCCGCATCACAACCTACCATTCTTCCCAGCATCCCGCATCACAACCTACCATTCTTCCCAGCATCCCGCTTCCACGTCTAGACCATTCCTTCCCATCATCCCGCATCACAACCTACCATTTCTTCCCAGCAACCGCATCAAACCTAACCATTTTTCCCAAATATCCCGCATCCAACCTACCATTCTTCCCATCATCCGCATCACCAACCTAGCCATTCTTCCCTAGCACCCGCATCACAACCTAACCATTCTTCTTCCCAGCATCCCGCATCACAAACCTACCAATCTTACCCTGGTATCCCGCATCACACCACCATTCTTCCCAGCATCCCGCATCACAACCTACCATTCTTCCCAGCATCCCGCATCACAACCTACCATTCTTCCCAGCATCCCGCATCACAACCTACCATTCTTCCCAGCATCCCGCATCAACCTATCATTCTTCCCGCATCCCACATCACAACCTACCATTCTCCCACATCCCGCATCACAACCTACCATTCTTCCAGCATCCCGCATCACAACCTACATTTCTGCCCCACATCCCGCATCACAACGTACCATTCTTCCCAGCATCCCGCATCACAACCTACCATTCTTCCCAGCATCCCGCATCACAACCTACCATTCTTCCCAGCATCCCGCATCACAACCTACCATTCTTCCCAGCATCCCGCATCACAACCTACCATTCTTCCCAGCATCCGCATCACAACGTACATTCTTCCCAGCATCCCGCATCTCCCAACCTACCATACTTCCAGCATCCCGCATCAACAACCTACCATTCTTCCCAGCATCCTGCATCACAAACCTACCCATTCATCCCTGTATCCCGGTTATCACAACCCTACATTCTTCCCACATCCCACATCACAAACTACCATTCTTCCCTGAACCCGCATCACAACCTACCATTCTTTCCCAACATCCCGCATCACACCTACCATTTCTTCCCGGTATCCCGCATCACAACCTACCATTCATCCCAGCAATCCCGCATCACAACCTCCATTCATCCTCATCCGCATCATCACAACCTACCATTCTTCCCTGTATCCCGCATCACAACCTACCATTCTTCCCAGCATCCCGCATCACAACCTACCATTCTTCCCTGTATCCCGCATCACAACCTACCATTCTTCCCAGCATCCCGCATCACAACCTACCATTCTTCCTGTTTCTCTTCCCGCATACAACCTACCATCTTCGCAGCATCCGCAACATCAACCTTCCATTCTTTCCAGCATCCCGCATCACAACCCTAACCTTTCTCCCAAATACCGCAATCACCACCTACCATTCATCCCAGCATCCCCGCGATCACAACCTAACCCATCTTCCCAGTATCCGCAACACAACCTACCATTCTTCCCAGCATCCTGCATGCACAACACTACCAGTCATCATCCCAGCATCCCGCATCACAACCTATCATTCTTCCCAGCATCCCGCATTACAACCTACCATTCTTCCCAGCATCCCGCATCACAACCTACCATTCTTCCCAGCATCCCGCATCACAACCTACCATTCATCCCATCAATCCCGCATCCACACCTAACATTCTTCCCAGCATCACCCGCATCACAAACCTACCATTCCTCCCTTTATCCTCCCGCATCACAACCTACCTACCATTCTTCCCAGCATCCCGCATCACAACCTACCAAGTCTTCCCAGCATTCCGCATCACAACCTCCATTCATTCCCCGCATCCCGCAAACACAACTACATCTGTCCCTGTATCCCGCATCACACCTACCATTCTTCCCAGCATCACGCATCACAACCTATTATTCTTCCCTGTATCCCGCATCACAACCTACCATTCTTCCCAGCATCCCACATCACACCTACCATTCTTCCCAGCATCACCGCATCAAACCTCCATTCTTCCCTGTATCCCCCATCACAACTACCATTCTCCCCAGCGTCCCGACATCATCACAACCTACCATTCTTCCCTGTATCCCGCATCACAACCTAACATTCTTCCCAGCATCCCCATCAACAACCTACCATCTTCCCAGAATCCGCCTCACAACCTACCATTCGTCCCAGCATCCCGCATCACAACCTACCATTCTTCCAGCATCCCGCAATCACACCTACCATTCATCCCCAGCATCCCGCATCACAACCCTACCAACTCCCAGCAATCCCGCCATCACAACCAACCATTCTTCCCCAGCTCCCCGCAATCACAACCTAATTATTCTTCCACAGCATCCCGGCATTACAACTACCATTCTTTCCAGCATCCCTCATCACACTACCTACCATTCTTCCCAGCATCCCGCATCACAACCTTCCATTCTTCCCACATCCCGCATCCACCCACCTACGCATTCTTCCACATCCCGCATCACAACCTAACCATTCTTCCCCCAGCATCCCGCATCACTACCTACCATTCTCCCTGAATCCCCCATCACAACCTACATTCTTTCCCGCGTCCCGCATCAAACAACCTACCATTGTTTCCTGTATCCCGCATCACAACCTACCATTCTTTCCCTGTATCCCGGCATCACAACCTACCATTCTTCCCTCATCCGCATCACAACCTACCATTTCTTTCCCCTGCATCCCGCATCACAACCTACCAATCTTCCCAGCATCCCGCAACAACACCTACCATTCAGCCAGCATCCCGCTCACAACCTACCATTCTTCCCAGGAACCCGCATCACAACCTACCATATCTTCCCAGCATCCCGCATCACAACCTACCATTCTTCTCGCATCCCCATCAACAACCTACCATTCTCCTGTATCCCGCATCACAACCTACCATTCTTCCCAGCATCCCGCATCACAACCTACCATTCTTCCCTGTATCCCCCATCTAACAACCCTACCATTCATCCCTGAAATCCCGCATCACAACCCTACCATTCATCCAGCATCCCGCATCACAACCTACCATTCTTCCAGCACCCGCATCACAAACGCTTACCATTCTTCCCAGCATCCCGCATCACAACCTACCATTCTTCCCAGCATCCCGCATCACAACCTACCATTCTTCCCAGCATCCCGCATCACAACCTACCCACTTCCCATTAAAAAGCATCCCGCCATCACAACCTCCATTCTACCCAGCATCCCCGCATCACAACCGCTACTTCTCCCAGCATCCCGCATCACACCTACCCTTCTCCCAGCATCCCGCATCACAACCTACCCTTCTCCCAGCATCCCGCATCACAACCTACCATTCTTCCCAGCATCCCGCATCACAACCTACCATTCTTCCCAGCATCCCGCATCACAACCTACCATTCATCCAGCATCCTGCCCGCATCACAACTACCATTCTACCCAGCATCCCGCCATCACAACCACAATTCTACCCAGTATCCCGCATCACAACCTAACCATTTATTCCCAGCAACACGCATCACTACCTATTTTCTTCCCTTATCCCGCATCCACAACTACCATTCTTCCCGAGCATCCCCACATCACACCTACCATTCTTCCAGCATCCCGCATCACAACCTCCATTCTTACCCTGTAACCCCCATCCAACCCTACCATTCTTCCCAGCGTCCCGCATCACAACCTACCATTCTTCCTGTATCCCGCATCACAACCTACCATTCTTCCCAGTATCCCGCATCACAACCTACCATTCTTCCCAGAATCCCGCATCACAAACCTACCAATTCATCCACAGCATCCGCATCACAAACCTACCATTCTCCCAGCATCCCGCATACAACCTACCATTTCATCCCAGCATACCCGCATCACAACCTACCATTCTTCCCAGCATCCCGCATCACAACCTACCATTCTTCCCAGCATCCCGCATCACAACCTATTATTCTTCCCAGCATCCCGCATTACAACCTACCATTCTTCCCAGCATCCCGCATCACAACCTACCATTCTTCCCAGCATCCGCATCACAACCTCCATTCTTTCCCAGCATCCCATCACAACCACCATTCTTTTCCCAGCATCCCGCATCACAACCTACCATTCTTCCCAGCATCCCGCATCACTACCTACCATTCTTCCCTGTATCCCCCATCACAACCTACCATTCTTCCCAGCGTCCCGCATCACAACCTACCATTGTTTCCTGTATCCCGCATCACAACCTACCATTCTTCCCTGTATCCCGCATCACAACCTACCATTCTTCCCAGCATCCCGCATCACAACCTACCATTCTTCCCAGCATCCCGCATCACAACCTACCATTCTTCCCAGCATCCCGCATCACAACCTACCATTCATCCCAGCATCCCGCATCACAACCTACCATTCTTCCCAGCATCCCGCATCACAACCTACCATTCTTTCCAGCATCCCGCATCACAACCTCCCTTCTCTCAGCAATTCCCTCATCACAACCTACCATTCTTTCCTGGTATCCCGCGCATCACAACCTACCAATCTTCCCAGCTCCGCATCACAACCTACCATCTTCCCTGTATCCCGCATCACAACCTACATTTCTTCCCTGAACCCGCATCACAACCACCATTCATCCCAGCATCCCGCAATCACAACCTACCATTTCTCCACATCCCGCATCACAACCTACGCATTCTTCCCACATCCGCCATCAAACCTACCATTCTTCCCACGTTCCCCGCATCACAACTACCTTTCTCCCAGCATACCACATCACAACCTCCATTCTTCCCAGCATCCCGCATCACAACCTACCATTCTTCCCTGTTTCCCGCATCACAACCTACCATTCTTCGCAGCATCCCGCATCACAACCTTCCATTCTTTCCAGCTTCCCGCAACACAACCTTATCCATTCTTCCCAGAATCCCGCATCACAAACCTCCATTTCATCCCAGCATCCCGCATCCAACAACTACCATCTTTCCAGTATCCGTGCATCACAACCTACCATTCTTCCCCAGCTATCCTGCATCGACAACTACAATCATCCCAGCATCCCGCATCACAACCTATTATTCTTCCCAGCATCCGCATTACAATCCTATACCATTCTTCCCCAGCATCCCCGCATCACAACCTACCATTCTTCCCAGCATCCCGCATCACAACCTACCATTCTTCCCAGCATCCCGCATCACAACCTACCATTCTTCCCAGCATCCTGCATCACAACCTACCATTCTTCCCTTTATCCCGTCATCACACCTACCGATACATCCCAGCATCCCGCATCACAACCTACCATTCTTCCCAGCATCCCGCATCACAACCTACCATTCTTCCCAGCATCCCGCATCACAACCTACCATTCTTCCCTGTATCCCGCATCACAACCTACCATTCTTCCCCATCATCACGGACATCACAACCTATATTTCCTTCCCTGTTATCCCGCATCACAACACTAAATCACCATGCCTTCAGCATCCTCCACATCACAACCTACCATTCCTTCCCAGCATCCCGCATCACAACCTAACATTCTTTCCTGTATCCCCCCATCACCAACCTAACCATTCTCCACAGCGTCCCGCATCACAACCTACAATTCCTCCCTGTATCCCGCATCACAACCTACCATTCTTCCCAGCATCCCGCATCACAACCTACCATTCTTCCCAGAATCCCGCATCACAACCTACCATTCATCCCAGCATCCCGCATCACAACCTACCATTCTTCCCAGCATCCCGCATCACAACCTACCATTCATCCCAGCATCCCGCATCACAACCTACCATTCTTCCCAGCATCCCGCATCACAACCTATCCTTCTTCCAGCATCCCGCACACAACCTATTATTCTTCCCAGCATCCCGCATGATACAACCTACCATTCTTCCCAGCAACCCCATCACAACCACCAATATTACCCAGCATCCCGCATCACAACCTTCCATTCTCCAGCTCCTCCCGCATCACAACCAAACCATCTTCCTTCCCAGCTAATCCCGCATCACAACCTACCATTCTTCCCAGCATCCCGCATCACTACCTACATTCTTTCTTCCCTGTATCCCCCATCACAACCTACCATTCTTCCCAGCGTCCCGCATCACAACCTACCATTGTTTCCTGTATCCCGCATCACAACCTACCATTCTTCCCTGTATCCCGCATCACAACCTACCATTCTTCCCAGCATCCCGCATCACAACCTACCATTCTTCCCAGCATCCCGCATCACAACCTACCATTCTTCCCAGCATCCCGCATCACAACCTACCATTCATCCCAGCATCCCGCATCACAACCTACCATTCTTCCCAGCATCCCGCATCACAACCTACCATTCTTCCCAGCATCCCGCATCACAACCTACCATTCTTCCCAGCATCCCGCATCACAACCTACCATTCTTCCCTGTATCCCGCATCACAACCTACCATTCTTCCCAGCATCCCGCATCACAACCTACCATTCTTCCCTGTATCCCGCATCACAACCTACCATTCTTCCTGCATCCCGCATCACAACCTACCATTCTTCCCAGCATCCCGCATCACAACACTACCATTCTTTTCCCAGCATCCCGAAAAGGGGGGGGGGGGGGGGGGGGGGGGGGGGGGGGGGGGGGGGGGGGGGGGAAAATCCCGCATCCAGCATCACAACCTACCATTCTTCCCAGCATCCCGCATCACAACCTACCATTCTTCCCAGCATCCCGCATCACAACCTACCATTCTTCCCAGCATCCCGCATCACAACCTACCTCTTCCCAGCCATCCCGACATCCACAACCTAACCATTCTTCCCAGCATCCGCATCATCAACCTACCATTCTTCCCAGCATCCCGCATCACAACCTACCCTTCTTCCCAGCATCCCGCATCACAACCTACCCTTCTTCCCAGCATCCCGCATCACAACCTACCATTCTTCCCAGCATCCCGCATCACAACCTACCATTCTTCCCAGCATCCCGCATCACAACCTACCATTCTTCCCAGCATCCCGCATCACAACCTACCATTCTTCCCAGCATCCCGCATCACAACCTACCACTTTCCCTGTACCGCTCACAACCTACCATCTTCCCAGCATCACGCATCACAACCTATTATTCTTCCCTGTATCCCGCATCACAACCTACCATTCTTCCCAGCATCCCACATCACAACCTACCATTCTTCCCAGCATCCCGCATCACAACCTACCATTCTTCCCTGTATCCCCCATCACAACCTACCATTCTTCCCAGCGTCCCGCATCACAACCTACCATTCTTCCCTGTATCCCGCATCACAACCTACCATTCTTCCCAGTAATCCCGCCCAGCATCCACAACCTACCATTCTCCCAGAATCCCGCAATCACAACCTACCATTCATCCCAGCATCCCGCATCACAACCTACCATTCTTCCCAGCATCCCGCATCACAACCTACCATTCATCCCAGCATCCCGCATCACAACCTACCATCCTTCCCAGCATCCCGCATCACAACCTACCATTTTACCCACATCCCGCATCCACAACCTATTATTCTCCCAGCATCCCGCATTACAACCTACCATTCCTTCCCAGGCATCCCGCATCAAACAACCTACCAGTCTTCCCAGCATATCCCGCATCACAAACCTTCCATTCTTCCAGCAATCCCGCATCACAACCTAACCATTCTTCCCAGCATCCCGCATCCAACCTACCATTCTTCCCCAGCATCCCGCTCGACTACCTACCATTCTTCCCTGTATCCCCATCCCCCCCAACAATCCTAACCATTTATTCCAGCGTCCCGCATCACAATCCACAACCTAACATTGTTTCCTTTATCCCGCATCACAACCTACCATTCTTCCCTGTATTCCCGCATACACAACCTACCATCTTTCCGCAGCATCCCGCATCACACCCCACCCATTCTTCCCTTTCCCAGCATCCCGCATCACAACCTACCATTCTTCCCAGCATCCCGCATCACAACCTACCCATACATCCCCAGCCATCCCGCTTCACAACCTACCATTTCTTCCCAGGATCCCGCATTCACAACCTACCATTCCTTCCCACATCCCGCATCACAACCTAACCATTCTTCTCACATCCCGCATCACAACCTACCTTCTACCATTCTTCCCTGTATCCCGCATCACAACCTACCATTCTTCCCAGCATCCCGCATCACAACCTACCATTCTTCCCAGTATCCCGCATCACAACCTACCATTCTTCCCTGAATCCCGCATCACAACCTACCATTCATCCCAGCATCCCGCATCACAACCTACCATTCTTCCCAGCATCCCGCATCACAACCTACCATTCTTCCCAGCATCCCGCATCAAAACCTACCAATCTTCCCAGGTCCCGCATCACAACTACCAATTCTTCCCCGCATACCACATCACAACCTACCATTCTTACCACATAGCATACCCGCATCACAACCTACCATTCTTCCCAGCATCCCGCATCACAACCTACCATTCTTCCCAGCATCCCGCATCACAACCTACCATTCTTCCCAGCATCCCGCATCACAACCTACCATTCTTCCCAGCATCCCGCATCACAACCTACCCTTCTTCCCAGCATCCCGCATCACACCTACCATTCTTTCCCTGTATCCTCGCACACAACCTTCCATTCTCCCAGCATCCCGCATCACAACCTACCATTCTTCCCAGCATCCCGCATCACAACCTACCATTCTTCCCTGTATCCCGCATCACAACCTACCATTCTTCCCAGCATCCCGCATCACAACCTACCATTCTTCCCTGTATCCCGCACCACAACCTACATTCTTTTTACCCAGCAATCCCGCATCACAACCTGCATTCTTCCTGTATCTCCGCATCACAACCTTAAAAACCATACTTCCCACATCCCGCATCACAACCTACCATTCTTCCCAGCATCCCGCATCACAACCTACCATTCTTCCCAGAATCCCGCATCACAACCTACCATTCATCCCAGCATCCCGCATCACAACCTACCATTCTTCCCAGCATCCCGCATCACAACCTACCATTCACTATCGAAAAGATAAGAGATGTCCATCTGAATGTCACATACAAGGCTAATAAATTATTCCACACTGACAGGATCAACAGGAAAGGTGGTGGAGTAGCGATGTATGTCAGAGACAATTTAAATTGTTGTGTTAGACAAGATATTAAATTAGAAGCGTCAGCCACTGAATCTGTTTGGTTACAGCTTCTCGAGGGCAAGAGAAAAACTAATTTTGGGGTGTGATTGACAAGTTGAGAGCCCTGCACCAAATCTTGATAGGGAGTGCAGTAAACTTCTATGGGAACGAAATTCGTAAGGCACTACATACGAAAATGTTGTGCTAATGGGAGTTTTCAACTATAGACATTGATTGAGCAATTTGACAGAAATTAGAGTCGGGTGACTTTCTTGATACGATCCAGGATTGTTTTTTTAAAAACAGTTTGTGACAAGCCAACTAGGGGAAATAACCTCCTGACTTGGTTCTTGCCAGTAGGAAACACAAATTTAATAACTTGAGGTTAAAGATGAGCTTGGGAGAGTGATCACAAATCACTCAGTTTTAAATATCATGGAATTCTCCCTAATAATGGCAATCAAGTCTCCGTCCCTGACTTTTCGCTTGGCAGATTTCATAGGACTGAAAAATTACTTAGGTGGCGAACTGGAAATGACCTGACTAGGGGTCAGGTAGGTGGTGATGGTTGCCGATATGATGCTTTCCAGGGCATAGTTCTGCTGCTCAGTCAAATTTATGTTCCAAATAGGGGAAATCAGATCAAACAAAATGATCCTAAATGGATGAACAAAAGATTAAAATATCTGATTGGTCAAAAGAGAGGCATATAAGGCAAATCAAAGAGGGAGAGGGGCAATTAAGAAATCGATAATATTCATTAAAGAAGAGAAATAACAAAGGTAATTAGAAAAGCAAAAAGAGATTATGAGTAAAAGTGGCAAGAGAAATCGAAGACTAACCCAAAAAGGATCTTTCAAGGTATACAGAATAGATCAGGGACAAGATAGGCCCACTCAAAAGTTCCTCGGGTCAGCTCACTGACAGTGATAAGGAAATGTGTAGAATTTTTAACACATACTTCCTCTCAGTTTTACACAGGAGGATACCATGTATTCCAGTAATGATTTAAATTATGTAGAACAGGACGATAATAAACTGTGCACTATTAGGGCACAAGTGACATGGTCCTTAGGCAAATAGATAAATTAAAACCTAAAAAAAATCCCAGGCCCTGATGAACTTATGCAAGGGGTTCTAAAGGAATGTAAAGAGGAGCTTAGCACACCTTTGGCTAATCTTTTCAACATATCACTACAAACTGGCATGGTGCCAGATAAGTGGAAAATGGCAAATGTGATACCTATTTTCAAAACAGGTGACAGGTCCTTAACTTCGAACTATAGACCAATAAGCCTAACCTCCATAGTGGGAAAATTTATGGAATCAATAATTGCCGAGGCAGTTCGTAGCCACCTTGAAAAGCATAAATTAATCAACGAATCTCAGCATGGTTTTACAAAGGGACGTTCCCTGCCTACGAATTTATTAACTTTTTCACTAAGGTATTTGAGGAGGTAGATCATGGTAACGAATATGATATTGTGTATATTGGACTTCAGTAAGGCTTTTGACAGGGTCCCACATCAGAGACTATTGAGGAAAATTAAAGCACATGGAATAGGAGGAGAAATTTTTTCCTGGATAGAGGCATGGTTGACAAATAGGCAGCAAGAGTTTGCATAAATGGGGAGAAATCAGAGTGGGGAAGCGTCACGAGCGGTGTTCACAGGGGTCAGTGTTGGGCCCCCTGCTGTTCACAATCTACATAAACGACATAGATGAGGGCATAAAGAGCGACATCGCAAGTTTGCCGATGACACCAAAATAGGCCGTCGAATTTCATTCTGACGAGGACATCGAGCACTCCAGGAAGATTTGAATAGACTGATGCAGTGGTCGGAGAAGTGGCAGATGCAGTTTAATATAGACAAATGCAAAGTTCTAAATGTTGGACAGGACAATAACCATGCCACATATAAACTAAATAATGTAGATCTTAATATTACGATTGCGAAAAAGATTTAGGAGTTCTGGTTAGCAGTAATCTGAAACCAAGACAACAGTGCATAAGTGTTCGCAAATAAAGCTAATAGAATCCTTGGCTTCATATCAAGAAGCATAAATAATAGAGTCCTCAGGTTGTTCTTCAACTCTATACATCCTTGGTTAGGCCTCATTTAGATTATGCTGCACAGTTTTGGTCACCGTATTACAGAATGGATATAAATTCTCTGGAAAATGTACAAAGGAGGATGACAAAGATGATCCCATGTATCAGAAACCTTCCCTATGAGGATAGACTAAGGGCCCTGAAACTGCACTCTCTAGAAAGACGTAGAATTAGGGGGGATATGATTGAGGTTTATAAGTGGAAGACAGGAATAAATAAAGGGGATGTAAATAGTGTCTGATAATATCTAGCCTAGACAGGACTCGCAGCAATGGTTTTAAGTTGGAAAATTCAGATTCAGGAGGATATAGGAAGTACTGGTTTGGTAAATAGAGTTGTGGATGAGGGAACAAACTCCCAAGTACCGTTATAGAGGCCAGAACGTTGTGTAGCTTTAAAAATAGGTTGGATAAATACATGAGTAGATGTGGGTGGGTGTGAGTTAGACCTGATAGCTTGTGCTAACGGGTCGGTTGCCGTGTTCCTCCCTTGAGTCAATGTGACCTGACCTGACTAGGTTGGGTGCATTGGCTTAAGCCGGTAGGGACTTGGACCTGCCTCGCATGGGCCAGTAGGCCTTCTGCAGTGTTCCTTCGTTCTTATGTTCTTATGTTCTTATTCTTCCCAGCATCCCACATCACAACCTACCATTCATCCCAGCATCCCGCATCACAACCTACCATTCTTCCCAGCATCCCGCATCACAACCTACCATTCTTCCCAGCATCCCGCATCACAACCTAATTTTTCCCACATCCCCTACAACCTCCCTTTCTTCCCAGAACCCGCACAAAACCTCCCTTTCTTCCCGACCCCGCATCAAAACCTTCCTTTCTTCCCTTTATCCCCCTCACAAACCTACCTTTTCTTCCCGATCCCGCATCAAAACCACCATTTTTCCCAGCATCCCCATCACAACCTACCATTCCCCCACATCCGCATCACAACCTACCATCTTCCCTTACCCCCATCACAACCTCCATTCTTCCCCAGCCCGCACCAAAACCCTACCTTCTTCCTTATCCGCATCACAACCACCATTCTTCCCACACCCCTCACAACCTACCATTCTTCCCAGAATCCCGCATCAAAACCCTCCATTCTTCCCGACCCCCCCAACCCCCATTCTTCCCAGCCCCCATCACAACCTACCATTCTTCCCGATCCCGCATCACCCTCCATTCCCCCAGCCCCCGCACACAACCTACCATTCTTCCCCAAATCCCCTACACCTACCATTCTCCCAATCCCGCATCAAAACCTATTTCTTCCCACATCCCGCTTTCCAACCACCATTTTTCCCAGCACCCCGCATCACAACCTACCTTCCCCCCACATCCGAACACAACCTACCATTTTTTCCCAGCACCCCATCACAACCTACCTTCTTCCCACATCCCCATCAAACCTAATTCTTCCCGACCCGCTTTACAACCTACCTTCTTCCCACATCCCGCACACAACCTACCTTTCTTCCCAGCACCCCGCTCACAACCTACCATTTTTCCCCCACATCCCGCATCACACCTACCATTCTTTCCCCAATCCCCATCACACCCAACCATCTTCCCGATCCCGCATCAAAACCTACCATTTTTCCCGATCCCGCATCACAACCTACCATTTTTCCCAACCCCATCACAACCTACCATTCTTCCAGCATCCCGCATCAAAAACCCCTACCTTCTTCCTGTATCCCCACCACCCTCCCATTTTCCCAGTCCCGCATCACAACCTACCATTTTTCCTTATCCCGCTCAAAACCCTACATTTTTCCCACATCCCCATCCAACCTACCATTCTTCCGATCCCGCACACAACCTACCATTCTTCCGATCCCCCATCAAACCTCCCCCTTTTCCCGGGCCCCCATCCAACCTCCCTTTCTTCCCTTACCCGCATCACAACCACCATTCCCCCAGAAACCCGCATCACAACCTACCATTCTTTCCGATCCCGCACCCAAAACCCAACCTTCTTCCAGTCCCGATCACCCCTACCATTCCCCCGCACCCCATCACAACCTACCATTCTTCCCAGATCCCGCCACAACCACCTTCTCCCACATCCCGATCACAACCTCCCTTTTTTTTTCCCCATCCCGCATCCAACCTACCTTTTTCCCGAAACCCGAATCACAACCCCCCATTCTCCAACACCCGCATCAAAAACCCTACCTTCTTCCCAGTCCCCCCATCACAACCTACCATTCTTCCCGCACCCGCACACAACCTACCATCTTCCAATCCCGCATCACAACCTACATTTTCCCGATCCGCACAAACTACCATTTTTCCCACCGCTCACAACCACCATTCTCCCGCATCCGCTCCAACCTACCATTCTTCCGACCCCGCATCACAACTCCCATTCTTCCAAAATCCCCATCACAACCTACCATTCTTCCCAGCATCCCGCTCACAACCCCATTCTTCCCCCATCCGCATCACAACCCCCCATTTTTTCCCACATCCCCACACAACCTCATTTTTCCCGATCCCGCATCACAACCTACCATTTTTCCCCCCAATCCCCCCAACCTACCATTCTTCCCAATCCCGCATCACAACCTACCTTTTCTTCCCCAACCCCGCATCACAACCCCATTCTTCCCAGCATCCCCACCCAAAACCTCCATTTTTCCCATCCCGATCACAACTACCTTTCTTCCCTATCCCGATCCAACCAAACCTTTTTCCCCCAATCCCATCACAACTAAAATTCTTCCCATCCTCATCAAAACCTCCTTCTTCCCCAATCCCGCATCACAACCTCCTTTTTTTCCCGATCCCGATCACAACTACCATTTTTCCCCCTTTTTCCGCACCAACTCCATCTTCCCGATCCGCTCACAACCCTCCCTTCTTCCCAGCATCCCCATCAAAACCCTTTCCATATTTTTCCCTTATCCCCTCACAACTCCCTTTCTTTCCGTCCCATCACAACCTCCCATTCTTCCTGTATCCCCATCACAACCTACCATTCTTCCCCAGCACCCCGCATCACAATCACCATTTTTCCCCACATCCCCCATCACAACCTACCTTTCTTCCCTTTCCCCCCACACAACCAAACCATTCTTCCTTTTCCCCACCCAAAACCACCATTTTTCCCCTTTTCCCATCACAACCTCCATTCTTCCCGACCCGCTCACAACACCATTCTTCCCCCCCCCATCCAACCACCATTTTTCCCAAACCCCGGGATCACAACCTACCATTCCCGTACCCCCCCATCACAACCTCCATTTTTCCCTGTATCCCGCATCCAACCTACCATTTTTCCCTGAATCCCGCTCAAAAACTCCATTCTTCCCGTACCCCCATCCAACCCCTTTCTTCCCTGATCCCCATCAAAACCTCCTTTCTTCCCGTATCCCGCACACAACCTACCTTCTTCCCCGTACCCCCGCATCACAACCTACCTTTCTTCCCTGACCCCCTTCCAACTACCATTTTTTCCCTTATCCCGCATCACAACCTCCATTTTTCCCCTGTACCCCCATCACACCACCATTCTTCCCTGTACCCGCTCACACCACCTTTCCCCCTTCCCGAACACCCCTACCATTTTTCCCCGAATCCCGCATAAAACAACTCCATTTTTTCCCCTGTACCCGCATCAAAAACCAAACATTTTTTCCCCTTATCCCGCATCACAACCTACTTCTTCCCTGTACCCGCATCACAACCTACCTTTCTTCCAAATACCCCATCACAACCTCCCATTTTTCCTATCCCGCTCAAAAACCTCCCAAATTCTTCCCTTATCCCGCATCAAAACCTACCATTCTTCCTATCCCGCATAAAAATTCCCCCCCCCCAAAAAACCTACCAATTCCCCCTTATCCCATCACAACCACCATTTTTAAAAATATCCCGCATAAAACCCTACCATTCTTCCCTTATCCCGCATCACAACCTACCATTTTTCCCCAAACCCCTCACAACCTACCATTTTTCCAAAAATTTCCCGCACACAACCTACCTTTTTCCCCAATCCCAAACAACCTACCATTTTTCCCCCGTATCCCGCCCCAAAACCTACCATTTTTCCCCCAAATCCCGCACAAACCCCCTTTCCCCCCTTTCCCGCCACAACCTACCATTTTTCCCAAAATATCCCCACAAAACCTACCATTTTTCCCCTTATCCCGCTCAAAAAAACCTACCATTTTTCCCCTGTACCCACAAAACCCTACCTTTTTCCCAAAATATCCCGCATCACAACCTACCATTCTCCCCATCCCGCATCACAACCTACCATTTTTCCAATCCCCGCTCAAACCTACCATTCTTCCCGATCCGCTCAAAAACCTACCATTTTTCCCCAAACCCCGCACACAACCCCCTTTTCCATCCCGCATCACAACCTACCATTTTTTCCCACACCCGTTCAAAACCTACCTTCTTCCCAGAAATCCCCTCCCCAAACCTCCATTTTTCCCCAGCACCCCGCACACAACCATTTTTTAAACCCCTAAAACCATTCTTCCCAGACCCCGCATCACAACCTACCTTTCTTCCCACACCCCCGCTCCCCAACCCTCCATTTTTTCCCACCCCCATCAAAACCCTCCATTCTTCCCCGACCCGCATCACAACCTACCTTCTTCCCGCATCCCGCATCAAAAACCTACCTTCTTCCCACATCCCCATCACAACCTACCTTTTCCCAGCATCCCCATCACAACCTACCTTTCTTCCCCATCCCGCATCACAACCTACATTTTCCCAGCACCCACATCACAACCCATTTTTTCCCACCCCCGCATCACAAACCTACCACTTCCCAGCACCCCCCAAAAAACCACCTTCTTCCCCCCCCGCACAAAAACTCCTTTCTTCCCCTCCCCACACAACCACAATTTTCCCCACTCCCCCCTTCACAACTACCATTCTCCCAGCACCCCCATCACAACCTACCTTTCTTCCCAGCATCCCCCCACCCAAAACCCAAACCAATTCTTCCGCATCCCCATCACAACACCATTCTTCCCCTGTTTAATTTCCCCGCCCCCCACAAAACCTACCATTTCTTCCCGCATCCCCAAAACCCTCCCATTCCTTTCCCTGTTCCCGCATCACAACCTCCTTTCTTCCACATCCCCATCACAACCTACCATTTTTTCCCTGATCCCGCTCACAACCTCCCATTCCCCCATCCCGCACACAACCCCATCTTCCCATCCCGCACAAACCACCATTCATCCCGATCCCGCTTCACAAACCTACCATTTTTTTCCCAGCATCCCGCATAAAACAACCTACCATTCTTCCCTGTATCCCGACACAACCTACCACTTCCCAGCATCCCGCTCACCCTACCTTTCTCCCTGTACCCGCATCACAACCTCCTTTCTTCCCACATCCCGCACACCCACCATTCTTCCGCCCGCACACAACCACCTTCTTCCCAGACCCGCTCACAACCTTTCCTTTTTTTCCCACATCCCGCATCAAAACCCTTTCCATTCTTCCCCAGAACCCGCTCACAACTCCTTTTCACCCACACCCCGCACCAAACCTAATTCCCCCAGATCCCGCATCACAACCAAATCTTCCCACATCCCCCAAAAACCCTCCCATTCCCCCACATCCCGCATCACAACCAATTCTTCCCAGCACCCCGCTTTACAACCTCCCCATTTTTCCCACTCCCGCATCAAAACCTACCATTCTCCCACTCCCGCATCCAACCTACCATTTTTTCCCCAATCCCCCGCATCACAACCAAACATTCTTCCCCACCCGCATCCCCAACCTACCATTTTTCCCCGATCCCGCATCCAACCTACCATTCCCCCCGCACCCGCACCAACCACCATTCTTCCCGACCCGCTAAAACCCCACCTTCTTCCCACACCGCCACCCCCTAATTTTTCCCCTTATCCCGATCAAAAACCTTTCCTTTTTTCCCAGCACCCCTCACAACCTAATTTTTTCCCATCCCGCATCACAACCACCATTTTTCCCCCAAAACCCAAAACACAACCACCATTCTTCCAGCTCCCGCATCAAAAAACCTCCATTTTTCCCTGATCCCCCATCACAACCTACCATTTTTTCCCCCACCCCCCGCATCCAACCTCCATTCTTCCCTTTTTCCCCATCACAACCACCTTTCTTCCCAGCATCCCCATACAACCACCATTTTTCCCAGAATCCCCATCACAACCTACCATTCATCCAGCATCCCGCTCACAACCACCATTTTTCCCCGCATCCCCATCACAACCTACCATTCCCCCAGCACCCATCAAACCAAATTTCTTCCCACACCCGCATAAAACCTCCCATTCTTCCCAGCCCCGCTCACAACCTAATTTTTCCCAGCATCCCGCTTTAAAAACCTCCATTTTTTCCCAGCACCGCATCACAACCTCCTTTCTTCCCAGCACCCGCATCAAAACCCTTTCCATTCCCCCAGCATCCCGCATCACAACCTACCATTCCCCCATCCCCCATCACAACCACCATTCTTCCCGCCCCCGCACACCCCCTACCATTTTCCCTTTCCCCCATCACAACCTACCATTCCCCCCTTTCCCGCACAAAACCCCTACCATTTTTCCGACCCCCCGCACACAACCTACCATTCTTCCCCACCCCCAAACAACCTCCCATTCTTTCCCCAGCATCCCCATCACAACCTACCATTCTTCCCAGCATCCCGCATCACAACCTCCTTTCTTCCCAGATCCCGCACACAACCTACCATTCTCCCACACCCGCATAAACAACCTACCATTTTTCCGGGATCCCGCATCACAACCTACCATTTTTCCCGATCCCCACAAAACCTCCCATTCTTCCGCACCCCGCACACAACCTACCATTTTTCCCTGTACCCCGATCAAAACCCAACCATTTTTCCCCAATCCCGCTCACAACCACCTTTTTTCCCATCCCCATCAAAACCTCCTTTCTTCCCAATCCCCACACAACCTACCACATCCCCAGCATCCCGCATCACAACCTACCATTTTTCCCAGCACCCCCATCACAACCTACCATTCTTCCCAGCATCCCCATCAAACCAACCTTTTTCCCCCACCCTCCCGCATCACAACCTCCCTTCTTCCCAGCATCCCGCATCACAACCTACCTTCTTCCCAGCACCCCATCACCCCTCCCTTCTCCCACACCCCCACAAAACCTACCCTTTTTTCCCACACCCCACACAACCTACCTTTTTCCCCAGCACCCGCTCCCAACCCCCCCTTTTTTCCCACATCCCGCATCACAAACCCCCCTTTTTCCCAGCATCCCCATCACAAACCTCCCCTTTTTCCCCGCATCCCGCATCACAACCTACCATTCTCCCAGCATCCCGCATCACAACCTCCCATTTTTCCCACATCCCCCGCTCACAACCACCATTCTTCCCAATCCCCAAACACAACCTCCCATTTTTCCCAGCATCCCGCATCACAACCTAATTCTTCCTGATCCCGCTCAAAACCTCCCATTCTTCCCACATCCCATCACAACCTAATTTTTTCCCGATCCCCATCACAACCAACCATTTTTCCCGATCCCCACACAACCTACCATTTTCCCACTCCCGCATCAAAAACCTCCCATTTTCCCTGTACCCCCCATCAAAACCCAACCATTTTTTCCCCAGTCCCGCATCAAACCTACCTTTTCCCCCCACCCGCATCACAACCTACCATTCCCCCAAAACCCCGCACACAACCTACCATTCTTCCCAAAATCCCGCATCCCAACCTACCTTCACCCCACATCCCGCACACAACCTACCATTCTTCCCACATCCGCATACAACCTACCATTCCCCAGCATCCCGCATCAAACCTAATTCTTCCCAGCATCCCGCATAAAACCTACCATTTTTTCCCCCCAATCCCGCACCCAAAACCTAACTTCCCAGCACCCTTTTTAAAAACCTCCTTTCCTTCCCAGCTCCCCATCAAAACCCAAACCTTCTTCCCAGCACCCCCATCACAACCCCCCATTCTTCCCACATCCCCATCACAACCTACCATTTTTTCCCGATCCCCCTCCAACCTACCTTTCTTCCCACTCCCCATCCAACCTCCCTTTTTTTCCTTACCCCCCCATCACAACCCCATTCTCCCGGTCCGATAAACAACCTACCTTTTCCGATCCCCTTCACAACCTACCATTCTTCCCCCGATCCCCATCAAAACCCAAAATTTCCCTCCCCAACCCGATCACAACCTACCATTCTTCCCAGCATCCCGCTCAAAACCCTTTTAAACCATTTTTTCCCAGACCCCCCGCATCACAACCTCCCTTTCTCCCAGCATCCCGCATCACAACCTCCCATTTCCAACCCCGCATCAAAACCTACCATTCCCCCACCCGCTAAACAACCTACCATTCTTCCCAGACCCCGCATCACAACCTACCATTCTCCCTGTATCCCGCACAAAACCTACCATTCTTCCCAGATCCGCATCAAAACCTACCATTCTTCCCGAACCCCAAAACACAACCTACCATTTTTCCCGAAATCCCGCACACAACCACCTTTCATCCCCATCCCGCATCACAACCCTACCTTCTTCCCACATCCCGCTCACAACCTACCATTCTTCCCACATCCCCACACAACCTACCTTTCCCTTCCCCAGCATCCCCATCACAACCTACCATTTTTTTCCCACACCCCGCATCCACCACCATTCTTCCACACCCCGCTCAAACCCCCATTTTCCCAGCCCCCATCACAACCTACCTTTCTTCCACACCCGCATAAAAACCACCATTTTCCCAGCATCCGCATCAAAACCTACCATTTCCCACATCCCCATCACAACCACCATTCTTCCAGCATCCCCTCACAACCTACCATTCCCCCCACATCCGCATCAAAACCCAAAACTTTCTTCCCAGCACCCATCAAAACCTACCATTCTTTCCCAGCATCCCCCATCACAACCACCTTTTTCCCAGCATCCGCATCACAACCTCCCTTTCTTCCCCGCATCCCTCACAACCTACCATTCTTCTCACATCCCCATCAAAACCCTACCTTTCTTCCCCACTCCGCATCAAAACCTACCTTCTTCCCAGCATCCCCATCACAACCAAACCATTTTTCCCAGCACCCGCTCACAACCCCCCTTCTTCCCCCATCCCGCAAAAAACAACCTACCATTTTTTTCCAAACCCCCCACCCAAACCCCCTTTCTTTAATCCCCAACAACCCTTTCCCACCCCTCACAACCTCCCATTTTTTCCCAGCTCCCACACACAACCTACCATTTTTCCCCAGCACCCCATACAACCTACCTTCTTCCCAGCATCCGCACCCAAAACCTACCATTCTTCTCACATCCCGCATAAACAACCTACCATTTCTTCCCAGCATCCTGCATCAAAACCCTACCTTCCCCAGCACCCCCCAAAACCACAACCCCTTTCCCTTCCCACATCCCGCTCAAACCTACCATTCTTCCCAGCACCCGCATCACAACCTCCCTTTCTTCCCGACCCGCACAAACCTACCATTCTTCCCACACCCGCATCACTTTTTTTAAAACAGATCATACTAATAAATTTTCATGTTTTGTATAATATAAATTTATGAAATATTTAGCACCCCTTGGAAACTATCTTGGATAAACTATTGTTCTTATATAATTCTGAAATGGATCTACTTATGCTTTTACAAAATTAATATTATATTATATTTTTTTCCCTTACATTTTTAATTTCCTTGAAAAGTGAAAAATCACGAAAGCGCTTGAATTTTCTATTTTTTCTTTGTGGTTTTTGCATATTGTGAAAACCCCTTTTAAAGGGGAAATTTATTACATTTTTTTTGTATAATATTCACATATTTAAATTATAGTGTTGATGTATGTTTTAAATTTGTGTTAAGGATTTTTTGACATCAGTTTGTTTTTTTCCTTCACCCCTTCTATTTTTCATTGTGGTGGCCCGGGGGCGGTGGGAAAGCCTCACTTCACAAGGTGAGGGCCGGTTCGTTCTGGGCAATGGGGAAATTTGGGGGGTTTCCTTACCCCCCGGTTGACCAATTCCCCCCCATCATGAAAAGGGGTACCGGGGTGTTATTGACTTTTTGTTTGCATCCGGGGGCAAATCTGCCCTAATTTCCCCCCAAAATTTCTCTTCATAACAAGGGGCTTTCTCGCAGTAGTATTTGGCTGAGTCAGCTTTGATCTGTATCCTGGTACAGTACTTTAAAGCAATGATTTTATTATTTTTAATTATTTAATTATTTTTAAATATTATTTTATTTTTATTAAATTTTTATTTTTTTTTTATTATTTTTATTATTAAAATTTATTATTTTTATTATTAAATTTTATTTTTTATTATTATTATTAATTATTATTATTTAATTATTATTTTTATTATTATTATTATTATTATTATTATTATTATTATTATTATTATTATTATTATTATTATTTTTATTATTATTATTATTATTATTATTATTATTATTATTATTATTATTATTATTATTATTATTATTTTTTATAATTATTATTTTATTATTATTATTATTATATATTATTATTATAATTATAATTATTATTATTATTTATTATAATTATTATTATTATTATTATTATTATTATTATTTTTAAATTATTATTATTATTATTATTATTATTATTATTATTATTGTTATTATTATTATTATTATTATTATTATTATTTATTTTATTATTATTATTATTATTATTATTATGTAAATTTATCTTGCCCTACTCTGGGATGATGCACTTCATAAAAAATCTTGTTTTCCAGTGTACGGCAAAGTCCATCTGGAAATATCGTAATTCCTAAGCTATAATAGGACCAGCTAGCCTGGAAGAGTAACCTTTGACGTTACCATAGCTGATGTACCCTCGCTGAAATCCTGGATGACATCATCACTGCCGCACTGATGTCTCCCAGCTCAGGTTGACACATTTCATCACCGTATATGAGCCACCATCTCTGTGTAAGAATCTTATATCAGTGAGTAGCAGTACATTGCTGATTTATCCTATAAACCATACCCCGGCCGGGATTGAACCCGCGGTCATAGAGTCTCAAAACTCCAGCCCGTCGCGTTAGCCACTAGACCAGCTAGCCACAATAAGATTCATCCAACTAGGTATATTTCTACACCATAGGAAGGTTAGCACAGGCACCTCTGTGACCACAAATGCAAGTTTTTACAGACGAATCTCCAGCTAGCGTGGCCGTGACGAACTCTAGCTCAAGTCCCTTCACTGCCGTCAACATGACTTAAGAAATCGTAATGACACGATTGCAAATAAACCATACCCAATCGTGTCATTACGATTTCTTAAGTCCTGATTTATCCTGTTAGGTTAAAAAGTGAAGCAGATTCATTTAGTCATTTTGTTGAGGTTCAGTTAGGTTACTCGTATATTATGTGTCATCAACGTTAAAAACTAACTTGCATATTGATAACAACGCTGACGATCAAATGTCAAAGTTTTAGCTTATTATTTACGTGTTATGTAAACATTTTAAGGAGAAACACTTGTATTGTTAATGTATTTTAATGTATTTTAAGGTATAATTTGAATATTAAATAACAACGTTGTATTAATGTTGGTAGAATTACCGAGAATATATAAAAGGACACAAGTGCAACTAATGTGACATATTATTAGGGCAACGTTTCGCTCTCCAGGAGCTTTGTCAATGTAATGAACTTGATGAGGAAGACGGAGTGGGAAACAATTATCTTTCAGAGCGAAAATTAGTTATGACTAACTGTGGATACTTATCTCAGAGAGTAATATCTCGTATAAGGAGGAAAGTTAACAAGCATGGGTAAAGTGGGTGGTCGTCCAGTAGAGGTCATAGTCTTACAGAGACAAACAGAGTAGAATACAGATAAACATCATCCCTGTAATGGGAGATACAGTAGCATGATGAAAGATACAACCTGTTATTTAACAAGTTGCAATAACGTTCCTAATTATTTCTTAAAAAAAAATCAAAATCTTCATCAAGTTGCTGTGGCCTGGGGGTTATGGTATAACCCCCAGGGGTTATAACTCCAAGGGCCTGGGGTTATAGTCCCTGGGGTTATAGTCCCTGGGGTTATAGTCCCTGGGGTTATAGTCCCTGGGGTTATAGTCCCTGGGGTTATAGTCCCTGGGGTTATAGTCCCTGGGGTTATAGTCCCTGGGGTTATAGTCCCTGGGGTTATAGTCCCTGGGTTTATAGTCCCTGGGGTTATAGTCCCTGGGGTTATAGTCCCTGGGGTTATAGTCCCTGGGGTTATAGTCCCTGGGGTTATAGTCCCTGAAGTTAAATATTCACTGAAGATTTGAAGTGAATCAGATTTTATATTCACTTGGAAACTAATATAATAGTTAATTAATAAAAGTGGTAAATTAATTTGAACATGATACAGAGAAGTACAAAAAAAACAGGTAAGAGCAGCATGCCAAAGCCTCTTGTATGCATAGCATTACGGGCTGGCTTAAAATTAACTTAAGATTAACTAAGCAATGATGTAATCAGTGATAAAACATTATTGTAAACAGATAACTATAAAGCACAAATGAGTATTACAAAGACAGGTCATATGGTTGCTTGCATTGTTGTACATTCAGTAGAATGGAGTATTCTGTTAGGTAGTGTATTTAAAAAAATAATAAAGTTTGATTGGGACTTAGGTTTAACATTTATGTAATACAATTATGAGAAACATTTAAGATATACAATTTATGAGATACAATTATTCAGTATTTATTTGGTTTTGGGTGAGTAAGTGATCTTTGAGAAGAGACTTGAATTTATAAACAGGTAGTGTTTCTTTTATATTTACAGGTAATGAATTCCAGATTTAAGGGCCTTTTATGTGCATTGAGTTTTTGCATAGTGTGAGATGGACACGAGGAACATCAAAGAGTGATCTGTGTCTTGTGTTATGGTCATGTGTTCTGTTGAGGTTGGTAAGGAGACTTTTGAGGAGAGGATTTATATCAGAGTTAAGTGTTCCATGTATGTAATAGGTGCAGTAATAAGTATGGATGTTTTGTATGGTGAGTAGGTTTAGTGTTTTGAATATTGGTGGAGTGTGCTGCCTGTAGTGAGAATTTGTTATCATTCTGACTGCAGCCTTTTGTTGGGTAATTAGTGGTCTGAGATGGTTTATTGTTGTTGAGCCCCATGCACAAATTCCATAGGTGACATAGGGGTAAATAAGTGAGTGATATAGGGCCAGGAGGGCTGACTGTGGAACATAGTACCGTATCTTCGATAGTATGCCTACGGTCTTGGGGAAATTTTCTTGGAAATTTGTTGAATATGTGTTTGAAATTTGAGTCTATTATCAAGGTGGATTCCTAAGAATTTTCCCTCTGTTAGCTTTGTGAGAGGTGATCCGTTTATCATTATGTTAATAGGGGCAACTGTGGCTCTGTTACCAAACTGAAAGAAGTAGGATTTGTCAATGTTTAGTGTAAGTTTGTTAGTCCTAATCCAGGTAGATATTTTCTGTAATTCGGTATTTACAGTATTGGCTAGCGTGACTGGGCTCGGGTGAGAGAAGACGTATGTAGTGTCATCTGCAAATAGTGTGGGTTTGAGTAGTTGCGATGCATTTGGTAGGTCATTTATGTATATGAGAAAGAGAAGAGGGCCAAGGACACTTCCCTGTGGGACACCAACTGTAATTGGCTGTGCGGAAGAGTTTGCCCCGTTTGTGTACACATATTGGCTTCTGTTGCTGAGGTAAGACTTGAGGTAGTTGAGGGAGTGCCCTCTTATACCATAGTGTGACAATTTTACGTGGAGCAAGTCATGGTCAACTGTATCAAAAGCTTTACGTAAGTCAATGAAGATCCCCAGTGGGACTTCTTTTTTCTCTATTGCAGTGTATATATGTTCTAGCATGTGTATAATAGCATCATTAGTATTTTTATTAGGCCTGAACCCAAACTGACAGGGGTTGAGTATGTTGTGGGAGATGAGGTAGGAATAGATTCGCTTATGAATTAATTTTTCGAAGATTTTAGAGAGAGGGTGTAAGTTGGATATTGGCCTATATAGTTATTCAAGTCTGTGTGGTCTCCTCCTTTATGGATTGGGCAGACCTTTGCTATTTTGAGAACTGTAGGGAAGGTGGAGGATTCAATGGATTTGTTAAAGAGTGTTGCAATGATTGGTGATAGTACTTGTGACGCTTTTTTGTATATAAAGGGTGGTAAGGTTTTTAAATCTCCTGTCTTGTTTTTTAGTGCGTTAATAATAAGGGAGACTTCGTATGGGTTAGTCGGAGCTAGGAACAGTGTGTTCGGGTAGTTGCCGGTGAGGTAGTCATTTGGTGGGGTATCTGAGCTTGGGATATTATTGGCAAGGTTTTTTCCTATAGTGGAGAAGAAATCATTGAGTCTGTTTGCTGTTTCTGTTGGTGGGAGTTGGGGTTCATCTGATTTTGTTAATTTAATTTCGCTATTTCGTGATATCTTTTTTGTTCCTAGAATTTCTGATAGGGTTTTCTAGGTCTTTTTTTATATCACCTCGTAAGTTGGATAATCTGTTTTCATAATACATTTTTTTTGCCCTTCTTATCAGGCTGGTTAGGATTGACGAGTAACGTTTTGTTTGGTCTCTGGTTATGTGACCCATTCTGTACTGTTTTTCATATTGGTGTTTTGTATTTATGGAATTAAGTGATTAACAAATTAAACTAATTCATAAAAAAAAAAAAAAAAAAAAAAAAAAACCACAACCTTCCAGGCCAAATTATAGAGGTATTCTCTTCTTAACCTACAGGAGACAATATTATACAGGAGACAATATCCTACAGGAGACAATATCCTACAGGAGACAATATCCTACATGAGACAATATCCTACAGGAGACAATATCCTACAGGAGACAATATTCTACAGGAGACAATATCCTACAGGAGACAATATCCTACAAGAAACAGTATCCTACAGGAGACAATATCCTACAGGAGACAATATCCTACAGGAGACAATATCGTACAGGAGACAATATCCTACGAGAAACAGTATCCTAAAGAAGACAATATCCTACAGGAGACAATATCCTACAGGAGACAATATCCTACAGGAGACAATATCCTACAGGAGACAATATCCTACAGGAGACAATATCCTACAGGAGACAATATCCTACAGGATACAATATCCTACAGGAGACAATATTCTACAGGAGACAATATCCTACAGGAGACAATATCCTACAAGAAACAGTATCCTACAGGAGACAATATCCTACAGGAGACAATATCCTACAGGATACAATATTCTACAGGATACAATATCCTACAGGAGACAATATCCTACAGGATACAATATCCTACAGGAGACAATATCCTACAGGAGACAATATCCTACAGGATACAATATCCTACAGGAGACAATATCCTACAGGATACAATATCCTACAGGAGACAATATCCTACAGGAGACAATATCCTACAGGATACAATATCCTACAGGAGACAATATTCTACAGGAGACAATATCCTACAGGAGACAATATCCTACAAGAAACAGTATCCTACAGGATACAATATCCTACAGGAGACAATATTCTACAGGAGACAATATCCTACAGGAGACAATATCCTACAAGAAACGGCATCCTACAGGAGACAATATCCTACAGGAGACAATATCCTACAAGAAACAGTATCCTACAGGAGACAATATCCTACAGGAGACAATATGCTACAGGAGACAATATCCTACAAGAAACGGCATCCTACAGGAGACAATATCCTACAGGAGACAATATCACGGAAAAAAGCACGATAAGTTATTAGAAGCTCAAAATATCTATTAATATGGTATCAGAACTGAAGGTAATCAGAGGAGACACTCAGAAATTATCGCATGAAAATCAGCATTTAAATTTTAGCATGATCTTTGATAATAAAAGAGTAAAATAAATAACTCAACCTTATCACTGGTAACTTACACGACGCACCCAGTAAGAAAATAAATCGAAAAAATGAGTTTTGTTTACAGAAAAAACAAAGTAAGAACATGGCAATATTTTGGTGAAAATCCCATTGTATTACAATGTTTCTACAGCGAATTATAGTCATCTCAGTATTTCTTTTGATGACACGCAACGTAAACATAAGTAAGAATGTTTATTCAGGTATACATAAATACAGTTACATAGATTATCATACATAGCAACATATGTGTAGATAACCTGGGGTACCCCAAAAAAGTCAGATAAAGTGACTTATTTCCACTGGGGTCCTGTTAACTCATTATTATACAATAAAGTGAACATGGCGTGATTTTTTTTTTTTTGGGGGGGGGATTTTTTCCGTTTTTTTTTTATTAGTTTTGTCTATTCATTTTCGCTGCCTGACCACGGTAGAGTGCGGTTGTGCTCTGCACCTGTCACTTCAACTTCATATTGTTTCAGACAACGGAACAATGCTCTTCTCCAGACTGAGGGACTGACCACCTCAAAACTTTAAGGGTGATGGACTGATTACATCGTCTTCAAGTATCTTCTGCTTCTATCAACTTTTCTGTACTTGACTGAAGAAGCCTACTGTGTAGGCGAAACGTTTCATAATAAAGATACCTAACTGTTGCATATGTGTCTTACCTAACAACCCCTCTGCTGTTTGTAGGCGAGCTCCCTTGTCAGTTACCTGGCTGCAGCGGTGTGAAGTGGTGCTGTCACGCCTCTGTTAACAACATAGGTGCACTGTGATTGTCAAGATGGCGGTTAGTCTGAGACGCCGGATAAATACTGTAGGCATTGAGCTACATAAAGGAACGATAACGCCTAGTTCTGCGCAAGTCTTATTGCCAAAGATCATCCGGGAGTGTAGATGAATGGTTCAGAGAACCGACATGTTGATAAATTAGACACATGTGCAACTCTTGGGTATCTTTATTGAGGAAACGTTTCGCCACACAATGGCTTCATCAGTCCATACAAAGGAGAATCTTGAAGAACAGGAGGAGAATGAGGTAATCAGTCCCTCAACCTTGAGTCGATGTGGTCAGTCCATCAATCTTGAATAGAATACGGCATACGTGCTGAGAAGGAGCTTATAAACCGTTGGCAGGAGAGGTGAAGCAGTCATAGGTCGTGTAACATTTGTTCAATGTTGAAGTAGGTCGTGCCCAAGAATTAGGCAAGCGAAGAATTCCCAAGTATTAAGATCCCAAGAAGTTGCAGTGTCTGACAGGTTTGTAGATGAATGGTTCAGAGAACCGACATGTTGATAAATTAGACACTTTTGTATGGACTGATGGACCCACTTTTGGGGCGAAAACGTTTCTCAATAAAGATCCCCAAGAGTTGCCATGTGTCATTTATCAACTTTGTGGTTCTCTGAACCATTCACTACAAACCTGTGCACTGCAACCTTCTTGGGATTTTAATTTTGGAATCTTCGCTTGCCAAAATCTTGGGCATGCTACTCAACATGAACAATGTTACCGACCTATGATTCTGCCCTCTCCTGCCAACGGTTTATAGCCCTTCTCGCCGTATCCCGTATTATTCAAGATTGATGGACTGCCCACACATCAGGTTGAGGACTGATTACTCATTCCCTCCGTTCTTCAAGTTCTCCTTTGAGGACTGATGAAGCACTGGTGGGCGAAACG
This sequence comes from Cherax quadricarinatus, assembly GCF_026875155.1. Taxonomy (NCBI): domain Eukaryota; kingdom Metazoa; phylum Arthropoda; class Malacostraca; order Decapoda; family Parastacidae; genus Cherax; species Cherax quadricarinatus. The sequence continues at coordinate 36,306,592 of NC_069441.1, forward strand.
TTTCCTAATAAGATCCCAAGGGGTTGCACATGGGTCTAATTTCACGACCCATCCGGAGACATATGGCATCGATGGACTGGTATGGTGTACCCATTAAACGGAGGCAAAAAATTTTCGTCAAACTGCAAATCACTACGGTTATGAATCGTTAGTCACAGGTTTCAGGACGTAAGTCTTAGCGTCACACAGTGTCAGTGTAAAAAGATAGATGTTTCACGGCATTATACGTGGATCAGTTACGACGCCCCTTGAGCGGACGAGGGGTATAGGAAAGTTTTGAGATGTATTGGGACGGCATTATGCTCAACTGGTAGTGGGGGCAGGTGCCTATGCGGGTTTTTCCAGGGGTTCTTTCAAATCTAAATGACTTTAGGCACCAAACCGTCCTAGTGTATCTACAAATTTCGGGAGCAGGTAATGGTAATTACCAAGGAAAGAGTACATGCCGCCTATGGGGTAGTTCCAATAGTGGCGCCTGTGAAAAGCGAAGAGTGTCCTGGTCTGTGGGTGACGTCGCAGCCCCTGCTTCAAAGGGGCAGGTGAGAAACAAACATCGGATGGAGGGGTGGTGTTTTGGGGTGGAGCGAGATAGGGATCGGGCACCAGGACTGGCGGGGGAGTTGGAGTCCTCCCCACTCCCTGATAGGTACGTCTCCTGTATAATGGAGCAGCAATTCAGGAGAAGTTCTGAGATTGAGGAGGAATGGTGGAGGTGTTGAAGACTTTGTCCACCAAGAGGGCGTTTTTCTGAGCGTGGTACGGAGAGTCGTCGCTTCCAAAAGTCGGGAATGATAATTTGGGACGTGATGGTGGTTGGAGAGTCGTTGAATCATTAAAACATTCTCAGGTGAGGTGAGGTTATCAGGGCAAAAATCTGACCAAGAAATGTTTTAACATGACGGTCACGAGAAAGAGGGCGGCTAGTCAGATTCTGATGACGTCCTTACGCCTGAAAACCCCTTGGAAACAGACGAGGTGAGGTGAAGGTATTTAGGTGGTGTAGCTATGATAGAGGCCCCGGAAAAGGGGGAGGAAAGAGGCACCTGAAGGTTTCAACTAATTTCAAGCTCGGGAAAGTTGTAAGAGTGAGAGAGGAGCGGGGTGGACTTTAAAGGCCTTAGGTGTATGTCTGAAAATGTTATGGGTTATGAGCGGTATAAAGGGGTTTGGGTTTGTATTTCCTGATAACTAGAGTGGATGTTGTGTTCCTGCAGGAGCACAATTTTAAAGAGGTTGGATGTTGGAGGTGGCAGGATTTCGAGTAGTTATCTGCCATCTCCCGTCTAAAAGGTGGGTGGGGGGAAATTTTTAAATAAGGGGAGACGACCCCTTTTGTTTTGCAGAGAAAGGAGAGAGGAGGGGGAGGGAGGATGTTGCGTGTGGATGGGTGGTGGATGGGTAAGCGTGTGTCTTTTTGTGAGTGTGTATGCCCGGCAGAAATAACATAAAGGTAAAAAAATGATTTTGTGTGTGAGGATCTTGTGTTTTTATTAAGTGCACTGCCAGAGGTGGCAATAGTTGGTGGGGACTGGAATAGTGTAATCAGGGTGGCTGATGTGGACCCAAGAGGGGCTGGATATATGTCTGTGGCTCTTAGGGATTTATTAAAGGATGTTAGGTTACGTGATGCCTTCGGGGGGGCGGTGTGGGAGACTGAATATACGTTTGTTAGAAGTGGATATGCTGCGAGACTAGATAGTGTATCTTTCTCAGGGAGTGGATGTGAAATCTTTCAGTACTGTGGAGGCTACAATGTCAGATCATAGGGCAGTGGTGGTGGAGGTTGGGTGGGGGACGCTCGTGGACATATACAGAAGTTATTGGAAATTAAATGTGTGTTAGGTGATGAGGAGGGGTTGGAGGGGTTTTCAGTCCTATGGAGGGAGCTTAGTGTGGAAGAACATGGAGTGGATGACATTGTGACATGGTGGGATAGTGTTGCAAAAGAAAGGATTAGAAAGTTTTATATGAGAGAAGGAAAACGCATTAATAATTTAAAATATGAACTGGCTAAATATTTAGAGGATAGGTTAAGAGTTGCTATGGCGGGGGGTGGGGTGGGAATAATTTTTCCCTATGGATGAAATAGCTGAAATAAAGGGGAGGGAGGTGTTGCAAAATGAAAGGTTTCAAGCTGTAAGGGTGCAGGCAGGGGTGGAAGAAGTGCTTTGGGGCGACAAGCCGTCAGCGTGTGTTTTGCGGCATCAAAAGCAAAGGCAGGCGGTGACAGCTCTCCCATGTTTAGAGGTAACGGAGATGGTTGGGAATTACAGAGCAGGGCAGGAGATACGAACCACGAAGGGGATGTGTGCGTATGCGGAGGCTTGGTATGAGAAGTGCTGGAACAGTGGGGGGGGGGGGTAACGTGGTGTTGGACAAGGTGTGTGTACGTATGTGACGTGTAATTTAGGAAATAGTGATAGAAAGGCTTTAGGTGGGACTATTACGGCAGAGGAAATAGAGAATGCTTAAGGGGAATGAGGAAGGGTAAAGCGCCGGGTATTGACGGTCTCCCAGTAGAATTTTATTTACAACATTGGACGTTAATAAGGGGATTTATAGTTAGGTTATTTAATCGTATGAAGGAGAAGGGTAAGTTGGGGGAGAAGCAGGTAACAGCAGTTGTAGTGTTGGTCCCGAAGGTCAAGGGGCAGCCCACCCTTCGGGATTACCGAGCCATATCACTGATGTGTGCAGACTATAAGGTGTTAGCAAAAATTTTAGGTAATAGGTTCAAATGTGTTGTGGGAAGGTCGTATCAAAAATCTCGTTTGGGTTGCCGGAAGGTCGATGATTGAAGGACATGGGTACTGAGAGTTTTGTGGAAGCTAAGGGTGGGGGTGAAGGGGCGGCTTTTTTAGCTTAGATTGGCAGGGGGGCATATGATAGAGGGAAAGGGGGCTTTGCAGGTTATACTTAGGAGACAGGGGTTTTGGGGAGGAAATAGTCGAGTGGGTAAATACGTTATACAATGGGGCGAAAAATGAGGATACAGATTAATGGGTGTATGGGGAGGGATATTGCAATGGGTAGAGGGCCCTTAGACAGGGATGCCCCATGTCCCAAATTGTTTGCGTGTTTCCAGGAACCCTTTTATAGAATGGTTGACCCCAGCTTATGTATGCCATGTGAGGGAAGTGTGGGGGGTGCGAGGGCCTGGCCGGGTTTAATTGGATATGTTGAATCATGTTCTATTCGTGAAGGGATGTCAATGGAGTGTTGGACGAGGTTTGCAATTATTTGGAAGTGCCACGGGTAAAGCAGGTAAATATTGCGAAGTCAAGGTTTCGTGGGGTTGGGTTCTTGGGTGGGGGTGTGGGGGGGGAGATGTAATGTTGTTAAAGAATGGGCGGTGTCTTTAAAGATTTGTGGTATTATTTATAAGGATGACATGGTTGCGGCGCGGGGGGAAAAACTCGGATAGGTTATTGGAAAGGATCGAGGGGCGTCTAGGTGTTCTGAGACCCAGCACCTAACTCTTATACAGCGAGTGATAGTCGTAAACATTTTTTGTATAGTAAGGTTTGGCATGTTGCAGCTGTGTTCCAATTACAGGACAGCGATTGCGGGAATTCTAAGACGTGTGTACAAATTTTTGTGGGGTTTTACGTTGTGATTGGTTACGGAGGGAAGTTGTAATGTTACCTGTAAAGGTCAGGGTGGGTTTTGGGGTTGATGGATTTGAGACGGAGGGCTAAATGTGTGTTTATTAAATGGGAAGTGTTGCGTGAGGGTGTGAACGCGAGGCAGTTGGGAAGGATACACGACAGGCTGGGAGTGTGGTATCGAGGAATGGAGTTGAGGGAATGCGAAATCGTTTTGAGGGCTGTGATGTTGGTTAGGGAACTGAGAAAGGTTCGTATAAGGGTTTTGTGTAGGTTACTTGTAGGTAGGTGCGTTATCCCAGTTGAGGGTTTCTTCCCCATGTATGCGTGGAAGAGTATTTGGTTTAGATTTAGTAAAATGAAGTTAAACCCTCGGGCACGTGAGGTGATGTTTCGTTTTCTGCATGGGATCCTTCCGTCTGGTGAGATACTACGAAACAAACAGGTTGTAGAGGGTGGAGGGTGTGGTATCTGTGGAGGGGATGAGACTGCGTTCCATGTAGTTTACTTTTGTGAAGGGCTAGAGGAGGTTAGGGTGGTTAAGTAGGTTGGTACAGAGGGTGGGGGGCCGTGGGTTGTCGGTTCTGCGTGCTTTAAGTCTAGATATGGGTGGGTTAGACGAGGGTGTCATAAGAGCTTTAGATTATATCATGATAGATTATATATATAAATCGTGGGTGATGAAGGGGAGAGGGGATAGTGAGGAGAGAAGGAAGGTTCTTGCGGTAACGTTCTATCGTACGAAGTGTCGTAACAGAGATTTGTATGGGAGGAGGTGGATCAGGCTTCTCAGAGGGGTATAGAATGCTAACGTTAGGGATTCTCGTAAATCTGTGATTGATAAAGAGTGGTGAAGGGGTTTTCATGGTTGGAGGGAGTCAGGGGGGCCAACGGGCTCGCCTCCTTTGGGGGGGGGGTCGTGAGAGTGTTGTGAATGTGGGTTTGGAATGGTTTCCTGGTTTTCATTGAGGGCTTTGTGGCAGCCAAGTGTGGATGTAAGAGCTCAAGGTCTCGTTATGTTAATATAACACTTTTTAGAATGTAGGTATAATATAGTAGATTTTTTTATGTATAATTATGATGTGTATCAGTCTTGTATAACATGATTCTTGAGTAATAAGTTATTGCGACATGAGTGTGTTTTAGTTTGTATGTATTTTACGTGCTGAGTTTTTGCATGATGAGATATACTTAGATACTGTTTTGCTTTGTGCATACAGTTTCATCTGATTAATGTGTTGTTTGTGAAACTTTTTGTGTACGTGTGGGGTGTGGGTTTTGTGTGGGTGTGTGTGTGTGTGGTGTTTTGTTGGTGTGTGTGTGTGTGTGTGTGTGTGTGTGTGTGTGTGTGTGTGTGTTGTGTGTGTGGGTGTGTGTATTATACATCCCTTTCTATTGTATTGAGCCTTTGGGCATGGGTCAGACGTTATGTAATACTTTTATATGTATGATTCGATTCTTTTTAAAGTTTATAAATTTTGGTCTGTACCCTGATACCAGTTTGGTGTTGATGCTAAGTTCTTGATGTTAAGTTTTAGTCTGTATGGTATACAGACTATCTAGACGGTTTATGTTTTTTCGTATGTTGGTATATGTAAAGCTGTTTTTTAGGGATACGTATGTAGATGTTTTTAGTAGATTATGATGTTGGTTTTGGTTTTTTTATCAATTTCGAAGGATGGGATTTAACTGACATAACTTTTGTATATTTTATGTTCAAGTGTATTGAGCCTTTGTCGATGTCATGTTATATGTACAATTTATATATATGTAAGGTTTTGCATCAATGAATGTGTATATATGTCAATTCATGACCCTGTGACAGTATTTTTTTTTTAGCTATGTTCTTGCCGTAAGTTCTTGTTGTATGTTTGGCAGCAATATCTTGCCAGCATGTAGGTGCAATCTGTTTGTCAGTTAATTTGATTGAGATCCATACTGTTTCTTTATTTTTATGTTAAACTGTATTGGTTTTAAATAAAATATATAAAAAAAAAAAAGTTTTGTCTATTTTTCTTTCTAATACGCTAAATTTACCACTTCACACAGCAGAAGCACAGAAAAATATGCATCGTCAGCGGTCTGGTCATCGCCCACAAAATGTCTTGTATTTAAGCTATCATTATCAATAAATTTTATCTGCCTAACATTTATTCCAAAATGATAGCAGACATAAGATATACAAGATAAAATCTTAATAAAGACGGCCAAAATAATAATATTTGACATAATATAGGGAGAGGCGGCGGCCAGCGACCCATGCAAGTACCTCACAATCAATAATATATTACGTTCTCCTTCTTATACTCTGGCATCTTACTAGAGAAAACGTTAGAATATGAAGGGGAAATTATAAGAAATAATTTATATTGCATAGAAAAAAAATGTAGCGCGATTTTCGCTTTATTTTTTTTAAATTTTAATTAATCAGATGTGCGCAAGTTTACCCCAATATATTTTGGCCTATTTCTTGTCGTACTACCATTATTAATGATTAGATTAGAATGATTTTCATAGGAAACATAAAAGAAAGTGTTTGAATTACTGATGAAGTAACTTTGGAATATCTCAAAAAATTTTTTT
>NC_069441.1:36313279-36452368 GCF_026875155.1 Cherax quadricarinatus
AATATTATATATATATATATATAATATATAATTATAATATTATATATATATATTTTTTTTATTTATATAAAAATTTTACATATTCGTGCCGAATATGTAAAACTGGTCTGTTGCAAGAACTCTTTAAAAAAAATCTTTCAAAAAATTTTTTCTTACAGTTAAAGTTATATTTTTCGTTAATGTCAATGTAAAATTTTTTTTTTTGCCCCAAAAGAATTTAGAAAATTTCCCCAAACTTTTAAAACAAGAACAATTTTTTTTTTCCAAACCCAAACTAAATTATTTTAGATTTGTTTACAGTAATTTAATACAAACAAACTGAAATATTTTTTTTTTCGTTAAGTTAAAATGATTTTGGTGAAATTATTCATAAAAAAAAATTTTCACTTGTCCGTAGGAAGAAAAATTAAAAATATTAAAATTTATATATATATATAAAAAAAATTTTATATTTTTATATATATAATTTAATATATATATATATATAATTATTAATATATATATATAATATATATTATATATATATATTATATAATTAACATATGTATATATATATATATATAAATTTTAAATATATATATATATTATATATATAAATAATATATATATTATAATTATATATATTATAATAATAAAATATAATATATATATTAAATAATAATAAAGAGAGCAAATGGAGAGTGGGTGAGATGTTATCAAAAATTTTTGTTGAAAATAAAAAAAATTTTTGGGGGGAGTGGTTTAACAATTAAGAACCCTAGAGAACAAAGGGATTTGTAGTTAAAAAATGGAGAGGAAGTTATTAAATGGGGTTTGGGGATTGGAAATGGGGGGAATTTTTTTGGGAATTGTTAAATTTTGAGAAAAAGGGGAAAAGCTGTGATTTGGATGGGAAGGGAATAACATCTTGTGGAGTGGGGAAAGACGTTGTAGGGGGGGAAGTTCGAGGCAGAGTAAAATAAAGGGGGTAAGGACCGGGTTGATGGGATAAAGATAGAAATGTTAAAAGCAGGTGGGGGTATAGTTTGGATGGTTGGTGCAATTATTTTAAAAAAATGTAGGGAAAGGGTAAGGACCTAGGGGTTTGGGGAAAAAGGGAGCAATTCCTTTGTTAAAAGGGAAAGGGGGCAAAAGAAGTGCAAAAAATTTTGGGGGGTAATTTGTTGAGTGTACCTGGGAAAATGTATGGGAGAATAAATTTAAAAATTTTGAGTAAACGGGGAAAAAAAGGGAAACAGATAACAAAGGGGGCTTTAGGAAAAAGGGAGGGGGGGGTGTGGACCAGGTTTTACAGTGAAACATAAGTGAACTATTTAAAATAAGGCTAAAGAGGGCTTTGTGGGATTTAGGGTTTGGAAAGGGATGACAGGGTGGAAAGGGGGAATGTGGGGAGATGTTGCAAGTGATGGGTAGGAGGGTTTGAAAACAGTAAGGTTTTAAGAGGATAGTGGTCTAAAGTTAGAGTATGTAGGAAAGAGGGGAAATTTTTTTCCCCCGTAAAATAGGCCTTTGACAAAAAGGGGTGTGATGTCACCGTGGTTTTTTATTTTTATTTATAGATGGGGTTGTAAGAGAAGTAAATGCGAGGGTCTGGGCAAGATGCGTGGAGTTAAAACATAATGAATCACACACAAAGTGGAGTTGTCACAGCTGCTCTTCGTCTGATGACACCGTTGCTCTTGGAGATCCGAAGAGAAGTTGCAGAGATGGTGGATGATTTTGGAAGGGGTGTGCAAAAGAAGAAAATTAAAGGTGAATACAGGAAAGAGTACGTATATGAAAGGATAACAAAAAGATTAGGGATAAAGAATGAATATCAGACTGGAGGGGATAGAGTATTGAGGGAGGTGAACGTATTCAGATATTTGGGAGTGGACGTGTCAGCGGAAGGTCTTGAAAAGATGAGGATGAATCAAGAATTGATGAAGGTGGAAAAAGAGTGAGTTGTGTGCACTTAGGAGTCTGTGAGACAAAGAACAATGTCCTTGGAGTCAAAGAGGGGAATGAGAATGAGAGTATAGAATTTAACCAACGCTCTTATAAGGGTGTGAACGTGGAGATGAATGTTGCAACGATGAGAAGGCTTGTAGAAGCAGTGGAGATTGTCGTGTCAGAGTGCAAAGTGTGTTTGAATAAAATGCAGAGAATTCGTAGTTTGGAAGTTAGGAGGAGGTGCGGGACTACCAAACTGTTGTCCAAGAGGGCTGAGGAAGGGGTTGTTGAGGTGGTTTCGGCCATGTAGCGAGAATGGAGCGAAACAGAATGACTTCAATATTGTATCAGTCTGTAGTGGAAGGAAGCGGGGTAGGGGTCGGCCGAGGTACGGGTTGTGGAGGGAGGGGGTAAGGAGGTATTGTGTGCGAGGGTCTTCGACTTCCACAGGCATGCGTGAGCGTGATTTGATAGGAAAAGTGAATGGAGACAAATGTTTTTAATACTTTACGTGCAGTTGGAGTGTGAGCAATGTAACATTAATGAAGGTTCAGGAAACCGGCAGGGCTGGACTTGAGTCCAGGAGATGGAAGTACAGTGCCTTCACACTGAAAGGAGGGGATAAATGATGCAGTTTAAAAACTGTAGTGTAAAGCACCCTTCTGGCACAGTTGATGGATGAATGATAGGGGAATATTTTCTTTTTTCGGCCACCCTGCCTTGGTGGGAATCGGCCAGTGTGATTAATAATAAAATAATAATAAATATATATATATATATATATATATATATATATATATATTATATATATATATATATATATATAATATATATATATATATATAGAATATATGTATATATATATATAATATATATAATATAAAATATATTGTATTTATATATATAATACAAGTAGTGATGATTTCTACAGAGTGGCTCATACCTCTCAGTGGCTTCCTCCTCTCAGTGGCTTCCTCCTCTCTGTGGCTTCCTCCTCTCAGTGGCTTCCTCCTCTCAGTGGCTTCCTCCTCTCTGTGGCTTCCTCCTCTACTCAGTGGCTTCCTCCCGAAAAGGCCTTCTACAGAGTGGTTCATTCGTGAGCGGCTCCTTTTCACACCTATATGCTAATGACCTTGACCTCGCCCTCGAGACCACCTCGCCCTCGAGACCACCTCAACCCTCAACCCCCCCCCACGCCCACCACCCACGACCCCCACCGCCCGCGCTCCCTCACCCTCAGCACGCTGCCTGCACCCCTGCGCCCCCCCCACCCGCCCCTGCCCTCCACCTGCCCGCGCCCCTCACGCCTCGCGCCCCGTCCCGTCAAACGCCCGCCCGCGCCTTCTGCTTACGTCCTTCAGCAGCGTCGTCCCGGATCGCCCCCGCCCCCCAAAAATTTTTTCCTGATTTTATTCAATTTTTTCATTTCTTTTGCTCTCCTCAGATCAAATTTTTAAGGTTCCCCCTCCCACTTTCATCCCCATTCCAATTTTGTTTTTCTCGATAATACAAAGACTTCACTTCCTTGAATCAAGTTTTTTGGATTCCCCCCTCTGGTATAAGCATTCAAAATGACTCCCACTTGCATCCTCCCAAGCATTTCACTTCTCCCCATCTCCTTGGATCAAATTTTCTCGATAATACCAAGACTCCAATTCCTCGGATCAATTTTTTTTTTGGGTTCCCCCCTTTGGGGGTAAGCAAACAAAATGGACTCCCACTTGCATCCCATTTTTTTTTCTCGATAATACAAAGACTCCAATTCCTCGTATCAAATTTTTCTCGAAATCAAAGTCTCCATCTCCTTGGATCAAGGTTTTCTCGATAATACAAAGACTCCAATTCCTCGATCAAATTTTTTCCTCGAAATCAAGTCTCCATCTCCTCGGATCAAGTTTTTCTCGATATCAATAATACAAAGATTTCCCCCACCATCCACATCTACCCTCTATGTCCAAGTATTTCTCCTCCATCTCCTCGGATCAAGTTTTTGATTCCTCCACCTCAGTTAAGCATTCAAATGAACTCCTCCTAAGGTGGCATGGAAACTTTCCTCTTACTACAGTCTAAACAAGTGAGACGTCACTCTCCACCTGTGTTTACTCGCGGTCATTGAACGTCCACGTGATGACCTCACCATCATGCTGAATCCTTGTCGACTTTACCCCTAAGTCAGAGACGTCACGTGATGAACCCACTCACACAGGCTGAATCTTGTCGACTTCCCCTATGTCAGTGACGTCACGTGATGACCCCGCACACGGCTGAATCTTGTCGACTTCCCCCCTACACATTTCATACACAACACAGGAAAACATTTCACTCTTAACCCAGGAATAACCCAAATAAATTTACCATTTATATTTTTCGTTATACCCACAACAATTCACATTTTTTCTTTACAAAATACAACACAAGTCTAGACATTTTCTCGTTTTAACTATTTCATCAGAAAAGTCACCACAACACTATAAGCACTTTCGATAATTCACTAGAGTCAAAATTTTACGAAGTTAATACGCACACACACCTCACTTTACTTTGTGAACCCTTCAAAACACTCTCATAAATCATTTGTAATCCTCACCAAAAATACCTTTGAACAATTCAAACAACGACTCCAAGACACTTCCAAAAATAACCTTTTTGATACTCCCAAATAATATTTGACAGCTCTAATTTTATCTGCACTTATACACATTTCATTAAATTACAACTCATGCCCATATACTCCACCCTCATTCTCCAGACATCAAAACATTATCACAAAAACTAACTCAAAGCACTTTACTTATTGAACATCGACCAAGAAAAAAACAACACCATCCAATTAACCTTTGAATACTCCAAAAACACATTTGAACACCCCCGAAAAACCAAATTCACCTCTGAAATACACCCAGAACACCTCATAAGGTACTCTTGCAAGGGAGGGTGGGAGGGTGGGGGGGGGGGGGGGGGGTAAGATGGACATTTGAACACCTTCAAAACCCTTTGAACTGCATCAAAACTAATCCATTTGAAGTACTCCCAAATACACCACTGAATGCACTAAAACATCACTGAATACACTCAAACACCACCAAAATCACCATGAATCCTAAGATCAACACCACATCATCCCACAACACCACAACCCACAAACACCCACATCCCACATCACCCACAAACCACCTCACCCACAACCCCATTTTCACACAAAATCTTCTCAAAATCACTATAACAAGACGATCCACTCACCTCCAAACCTAAGATATACATGAGTGCAAAAAAAAAAAACATGAACACAATCCAAACACACAACAACAACCCACAACTTATAACCACTTTTGTCGGCATCACTAGTTTCGACAACAACACCCACAACCCACAACACTCACACAACAACCAAAGAACACTAATAACATCTTTTCAGCATACCTCTAGTTCGACAACAACCTCACAACCCACAACACACCCACAACCCCCACATCACCCACACCCCACAATTTTTTCTCTTTTAAAAACTAATTCACATCATAAAAAGTCCCAACAACAACCCACTTATAGCAATCTTTTCGGTAATCTCCTAGTTCGTCAACAACGCCCACAACCCCCAACAACCCACATCGCCACAACACCCCACAAGCCACATTTTTTTCTCGTTTTTAAATAATTTCATCAGAAAAAGTCACAACAACAACCCACCTTATAACATCTTTTTCAGCAACTCTAGTTCACAAACAAACACCCACAACCCACAACACCCACAACCACACGAATTTTTCGCGTTTTAACTAATTTCATCAGAAAAAGTCACTACAACAACCCACATATAAACATCTTTTTCGGTAATCTCTAGTTCGACAACAACACCCACAACCCACAACACCCCAAAACCACATCACCCACACCCCACAACATACCCACAACCCACACAAACCCACAACAACCCCACAACACCCACAACACCCCACAACACCCACACCCACAACACACACACCCCACAAATCTTTTTTTTTTCTCGTTTTTAACTAATTTCATCAGAAAAAGTCACAACAACAACCCACTTAATAACATCTATTTCGGGTATCAAACACCACCAAAAACACCAAAAAACCTAATATCAACACCCACATCCCACAACAACCCACAACCCACAACACCCACATCCCACATCACCCATAACCGACATCACCACAACACCCCACAACCCACTCACCCCACCACCCCACAATTTTTTTTCCCTCGTTTTTAACAATTTCATCAGAAAGTCCACAACACTATAACATAACCACTTTTTTTGGCATCTCTAGATCGACTACATTACCACAACCGCTCATCACTTTACCAATTTAATCACAATTTATCCGATACAAATTTTCCCCCTTTTTCTGAATCTTAAAAGTAATACACATTCCTCCCTACGTTACTAAATTCAATAAAATCCACTCCATACCCTCTCCTTGTATCCACATAAATAATATATAACCTCGCATCAACTAATCTCACTACCATACTGCGACATGGTTTCAACACCCTCCATTCTTTTCCAATATAAATCATAAACATTTCAATTCTATATTTTTCTTTTTAAAATATTCACACATTACCTTTATTTCTGTAAAATCTCCCCAAATATCATTAATTACTAATACAACCCTCTCCATACCCTCTCATCTCACCCTCATTTCTGCACATCCACTCATCTCCCAAGTCCCATCTCCCTAACACAACCTCTTCTGAACACGAACAAAAATCACATTTCACATCCACAAATGCATCTCATCATCCATCTCAAATCGGCACTATAATCACTGTATCCAAGATATTCACAAACTCTAATGACCACCTAATACACACAACACACACACACACAGCACACACTACAACTTTCTATAGAACCTCCCAACCACGTCAACCACAGTTGCAACCAAACACTCTAAATCAAAACACCCATGCCACACCAATGCCCCCACCCACACATGACAAACTTCACCCCCCACAGCAACAACCCATAGTTCCTACCAGGTCTCCCCCTTCCCCAACCCCAAATACTTCCCAGACCACAGACTAGAAAAGAAGTTGAAGGGTGTGGTATACAAATGCAGTGAATAACAAGCAAGTATGAGAGTGGCCCAAAAATCATAAGAGACATCCCAGACATATTGCACTCACAGAAACAAACTTCATCACCAGAATAAAAACATAATTCAATCTTTCCATCTCGATAATCAAATCTTCAGGAAAGACAGAAGGGGATGAGAGGGGGAGGAGAGTTGCAACTGCTCAATAAAAAACCAGTGGGATTTTTAGAAAATGGGAATGGAATGATGCATTGGCGAAAGGACTACTTAGTAGGAACAATCCAGTCTGAGGGACATAAGGTGATAATTGCAGTAATGTACAACCCACCACAGAACTGCAGGAGGCCAAGAGAAGAATACGATGAGAGCAACAGAGCAATGATCAACACACTAGCCGAGGTGGCCAGGAGAGCACACATGGGGGAGCAAAGTTACCTAGTTATGGGTGATTTCAATCACAAGGAGATTGACTGGGAAAACCTGGAGCCCCATGGGGGTCCCGAAACATGGAGAGCCAAGATGATGGATGTGGTACTGGAGAACCTCATGCATCAACATGTTAGAGACACTACCAGAGAGAGAGGAGAGGATGAACCAGCAAGGTTGGACCTTGTATTCACCATGAGTAGTTCGGACATCGAGGTATCATGTATGAAAGGCCCCTGGGAGCTAGTGATCATGTGGTTCTGTGCTTCGACTACATAGTTGAGCTCCAAGTGGAGAGAGTAGCAGGAATAGGCTGGGAAAAACCAAACTACAAAAGGGGGAACTACTCAGGCATGAGGAACTCCTTCAAGACATTCAGTGGAGAGGGAACTGACAGGAAAACCAGTACAAGAAATGATGGACTATGTAGCAACAAAATGCAAGGAGGCAGAGGAGAGGTTTGTTCCCAAGGGAAACAGAATAATGGGAAGAACAGAACGAGTCCTTGGTTTCACCCAAAGGTGTAGGGAGGCAAAAACTAGGTGTACTAGAGAATGGAAAAGGTACAGAAGACAGAGAACTCAGGAAAATAAAGAAATCAGCCGAAGAGCCAGAAACGAATATGCACAGATAAGAAGGGAGGCTCAGAGACAATATGAAAATGACATAGCATCAAAAGTAAAGACTGACCCGAAGCTGTTGTACAGCCACATCAGGAGGAAAACAACAGTCAAGGACCAGGTAATCAGACTGTGGAAGGGTGATGGGGAATTCACAAGAAACGACCGAGAGGTATGTCAGGAGCTCAACACAAGATTTAAAGAGGTATTTACAGTGGAAACCAGTAGGACTCCAAGAAATCAGAACAGGGGGCACACCAGCAAGTGCTGGATGAGGTACATATAACCAAGGAGGAGGTGAAGAAGCTGCTATGCGAACTTGACACCTCAAAGGCGGTGGGACCAGACAACATCTCTCCATGGGTCCTTAAAGAGGGAGCAGAAATATTGTGTGAGCCATTAACAAAGATCTTTAAACACATCATTTGAAACTGGGCAACTCCCTGAGGTATGGAAAATGGCAAATGTAGTCCCAATTTTTAAAAAGGGAGACAGACATGAGGCACTAAACTACAGACCTGTATCACTAACGTGTATAGTATGCAAGGTCATGGAGAAGATCATCAGGAGGAGAGTGGTGGGGCACCTGGAAAGAAACAAGTGTATAATTGAAAAACCAGCACGGTTTCAGGGAAGGAAAATCCTGTGTCACAAACCTACTAGAGTTTTATGACAAGGTGACAGAAGTAAGACAAGAGAGAGAGGGGTGGATCGACTGCGTATTTTTGGACTGCAAGAAGGCTTTCGACACAGTTCCTCACAAGAGGTTACTGCAAAAACTAGAGGACCAGGCACACATAACAGGAAAGGCACTGGAATGGATCAGAGAATATCTGACAGGGAGGCAACAACGAGTCATGGTACGCGACGAGGTGTCAGAGTGGGCGCCTGTGACAAGCGGGTTCCACAGGGGGTCAGTCCTAGGACCTTTGCTGTTCTTGGTATACGTGAACGACATAACGGAAGGGATAGACTCAGAAGTGTCCTTGTTTGCAGACGATGTGAAGTTAATGAGAAGAATCGAATCGGACGAGGATCAGGCAGGACTACAAAGAGATCTGGACAGGCTACAAGCCTGGTCCAGCAACTGGCTCTTTGAATTTAACCCTGCCAAATGAAAAGTCATGAAGATTGGGGAAGGGCAACGAAGACCGCAGACACAATATAGTTTAGATGGCCAAAGACTGCAAACCTCACTCAAGGAAAAAGATCTGGGGGTGAGTATAACACCGAGCATATCTCCCGAGGCGCACATCAATCAGATAACTGCTGCAGCATACGGGCGCCTGGCAAACCTACAGATAGCGTTCCGATACCTCAGTAAGGATTCGTTTAAGACTCTGTACACCATCTACGTCAGGCCCATACTGGAGTATGCAGCACCAGTTTGGAATCCACACCTAGTCAAGCACGTCAAGAAATTAGAGAAAGTGCAAAGGTTTGCAACAAGACTAGTCCCAGAGCTACGGGGATTGTCCTATGAAGAAAGGTTGAGGGAAATCGGCCTGACGACACTGGAGGCCAGGAGAGTCAGGGGAGACATGATAACGACATATAAAATACTGCGCGGAATAGACGAGGTGGACAAAGATGGGATGTTCCAGAGATGGGACACAGACGCAAGAGGTCACAATTGGAAGTTGAAGACTCAAATGAATCAAAGGGATGTTAGGAAGTATTTCTTCAGTCATAGAGTAATCAGGCCATGGAATAGCCTAGAAAGTGATGTGGTGGAGGCAGGAACCATACATAGTTTTAAGGCGAGGTATGATAGAGCTCATGGGGCAGGGAGAGAGAGGACCTAGTAGCAATCAGCGAAGAGGCGGGGCCAGGAGCTGTGACTCGACCCCTGCAACCACAAATAGGTGAGTACAAATAGGTGAGTACACACACACACACACACACAAACACACACACACTCACACACACACACACACACACACACACAGTGAAGAGGCGGGGCCAGGAGCTCGGACTCGACCCCCGCAACCTCAACTAGGTGAGTACAACTAGGTGAGTACACAGATAACTGCTGCAGCATATGGGCGCCTGGCAAACCTGAGAACAGCATTCCGACACCTTAGTAAGGAATCATTCAAGACACTGTACACCGTGTATGTCAGGCCCATACTGGAGTATGCAGCACCTGTTTGGAACCCGCACTTGATAAAGCACGTCAAGAAACTAGAGAAAGTACAAAGGTTTGCAACAAGGTTAGTTCCAGAGCTAAGGGGAATGTCCTATGAAGAAAGATTAAGGGAAATCGGCCTGACGACACTGGAGGACAGGAGGGTCAGGGGGGACATGATAACGACATATAAAATACTGCGTGGAATAGACAAGGTGGACAAGGACAGGATGTTCCAGGGAGGGGACACAGAAAAAAGAGGCCACAATTGGAAGTTGAAGACACAAATGAGTCAGAGAGATAGTAGGAAGTATTTCTTCAGTCATAGAGTTGTAAGGCAGTGGAATAGCCTAGAAAATGACGTAGTGGAGGCAGGAACCATACACAGTTTTAAGACGAGGTTTGATAAAGCTCATGGAGCGGGGAGAGAGAGGGTCTAGTAGCAACCGGTGAAGAGGCGGGGCCAGGAGCTAGGACTCGACCCCTGCAACCACAAATAGGTGAGTACAAATAGGTGAGTACACACACACACACACACACACACACACACACACACACACACACACACACACATCACTTTACTTTTAACACCTTTAAAACACTCTCATACATCATTTGAGACCACCTTTTTCTCAATATCTCTTAAGAAATATTCTCTCATCCACAAACCTTTATCATCTCACTACAGAACAACCCCAAGATTACTTCGAACACTCTCATAAATTATTTGAATACTCACATAAACACCTTTGAACATTTCCAAACAACACTGAAACACTTCCAAAATATCATTTTGATTACTCCCAAATAAGATTTATCATCTCTAATTTATCTACACTTACATATTTCATTAAATTACAACTCATCCACCATACTACTCCCTCAGTCTCCAGACTTTACAACATTATCACAAAAACTAACTCATACACTTATGACATGAGACATTTTACCAAAACTAACACAAACACACCCACACACACAACACTTTACTTTGTACAACACCAAAAACAACATCAATTGCCTTTGATTACTCCAAAAACATCATTTGAACACATTCAAAAACATCATCAAACTCCTTTGAATGCTCCCAAATACACCACTGAATACTACTAAAACACCACTGAATACAGCCAAAACACCACCAAAGTCACCATAAACTAAGATCAGCATAACAGACTAACACCCATTTTCACACAAATCCCCTCAAATCACTATAACCAAGACGATCCCACTCACCTCAGACTATTATAAAACATGAGCGCAAAAAAAAAAAAAAAAAAAACACACATAAATCATTTGAATACTCACAAAAAAAAAAAAACACCTTTGAACATTTCCAAATAACACCGAAAACACTTACAACAGGATCACCACCAACTGAAAACATATCATGTACACACACACACACACACACACACACACACACACACACACACACACACACACACACACACACACACACACACACAACACACACACACACACACACACACACACACAAACACACACACACACACACACACACACACACACAAACACACACACACACACACACACACGCACACACACACACACACACACACTTTACTTTGTACAACACCAAAAACAAAATCAATTACCTTTGATTACTCCAAAAACATCATTTGAGCACATTCAAAAACATCATCAAACTCCTTTGAATACTCCAAAAACACCACTGAATACTACCAAAACAGCACCAAATACTGCCCAAACAACACCAAAAATCACCAGAAACTAAGATCAACACCACCAACTAACACCCATTTTATAGAAATCCCCTCAAATCACTATATTCAAGAAGATCACACTCACCTCAAAACCGCTAAGATCGCAGAAAAAGCTCATTTTTATAAACATTCACACAAAAAATCACAATCACCAACTCCATACAATATCTAATACACTCCTCTCACTACCACCAACACATACCAGCACAGATAGGGATACCTCCCATGACATCACACGCCATTCTGCGTTTACTTGACGATCAGCGACGTCACACCCCACTTTTACTTCATTTAACTTAACGAGAGGAAGTTACTTGTTTCAACCTGTTATATCTCCAATATCTAACATCACCACAATCAAGACGTTTACCAAATTCTATAACCCCTCCACTAAGATCACCTTCCTTATTCATCCGTATATCACCTAGAAATGTTTTAACCCCGACGTCCCATCATGACATTAGGAACCAGAGTGTAGTAGGTGGTGTTGGAGTGGTGATGGTTGCTCTGGCTCCTACGTCGTGATGGGCCGTCGGGGGTTAAAATATCTCTAGGAGATATACGGATGAATAAGAAAGGATGTTTCAGGGATGATGTGGATGAGGAATGTGATATGTAGCATAGCATATGTCAAGTATAGGTTTTTGTGTATGTATTAGTTAAGATGTGTATGTCTTAGTTGGAGGTGAATGTCTTAGATTTGGTGTGTGTCTCATGTCTTAAATTTGTGTTTGAAATGTATAAGTTGTGGGTGTCTGTGTATTATTATTATTATTATTTTTTTTGTGATGGTGATGTGTTATAGTGCTCATGTTATGTTATAGATGTTGGTGGAAGTGTCTTGGTATTTTTGTGTATGTCTTATTTTTGTGCGAATGTTTAAAAAAATAAGTGTTTTCAGTGATCATAGTAGTTTTGAGATGCATGATCTTAGATTTTTGGTGATCTTGGTCAAGAGTGTTGATAGATGATGGTAAACATGATATGGAATTGGTGATCGGGATTTTTGAGTGATTGTTGTAGGTGGTTGTCTTAGATTTGTGTGTGTACAAGATATGTTTTCAGTTGATGGTGATCATGTACTAAGTGTGCGTATTAGGTTTGTGTTCAAGTTTTTTTTTTTTTTTTTTTTTTTTTCTTGCACCCATGGGGAGAGAGTTCTTGGTTATAGTGATTTGAGGGAATTTCTATAAAATGAATGTTAGCTGGTGATAAGAACATAAGAACATAAGAATGTAGGAACACTGCAGAAGGCCTACTGGCCCATACGAGGCAGGTCCTTATCAAAACGATCTCTACCTAAAGCCACCCAAGAAATAACTCCCGTACCCAATGACACCAATCAAACCCAGCCCCTCCCACTCATATATTTGTCCAGTCTCTTCTTAAAGCTACACAAGGTCCTAGCCTCTATGACCCCACTAGGAAGACTGTTCCACGCATCTACAACTCTGTTAGAAAACCAGTACTTACCTATGTCCTTTCTAAATCTAAATTTATCCAACTTATATCCATTATTTCTGGTTCTTACCTGGTTCGACACCCTCAGTACTTTATTAATATCTCCCTTGTTTATGCCTGTCATCCACTTATACACTTCAATGATATCTCCTCTCGTTCTACGCCTCTCCAGAGAGTGGAGATTTAAGGCTTTAAGTCTATCTTCATACGTGAGGTTCCTTACACAGTAAATCATTTTAGTCATTCTTCTCTGTATGCTCTCTAATGAGTCTATATCCATCCTGTAGTAAGGAGACCAAAACTGAGCAGCATAATCTAAATGAGGCCTCACTAGTGATGTATAGAGCTGCAAAATAACTTTTGGACTTCTGTTACTTATACTTCTTGAGATAAATCCAAGTAATCTGTTGGCCTTGTTGCGCACACTAAGGCACTGCTGTCTTGGCTTTAGATTTCTGCTTACCATGACTCCCAAGTCTTTTTCACATTCTGTATTATCAAGCTCTACTTCACCTAGATTATAGCTTCTAGGGTTATTTTCATTACCAAGGGCAAGTACCTTACACTTATCCACATTGAACTTCATCTGCCATTTTTCAGACCAAGACATTAATTTGTCCAAATCGTCCTGGAGTTCATTGATATCCTCCTCAGAGTGAATTATACGGCCTATCTTTGTATCATCAGCAAATTTACTCATGTCACTCGTAATCCCTTCATCAAGGTCATTAATGTAAATTATGAACAAGAGAGGGCCTAAAACTGATCCTTGTGGAACGCCACTAGTGACTAATCCCCATTCAGATTTCACTCCATTAATGGTAACTCTCTGCTTTCTATTTGTTAGCCATGCCTCAATCAATGCTAGAACTTTACCTCCTATACCATGAGCTGCCACTTTTGTTAAGAGTCTCTTGTGAGGTACTCTATCGAAAGCTTTACTAAAATCCAAATAAACAATATCATATTCCTTATCGCTGTCAACTGCCTCAAATGTTCTATTGAAGAACGTCAGTAAGTTTGTCAGGCAGGAACGACCTCTCGTGAATCCATGCTGAGATTCATTTATCAAGTTATGTTCTTCAAGGTGACTTCTGATAATGTCAGCTATAATTGATTCTAATAACTTGCTAAACTTAGATTCTGGCGATTTTGCCGGTGTTTTGGTAGTATTCAGTGGTGATTTGGTAGTAATCAGTACTGTTTTGGGAGTATTCGGAGGGGTTTGATGGTGTTTTTGAAGGTGTTCAAATGATGTGCAGAGTATTTTTGAAGATGATCAGTGGTGTTTTGGTGATGTTCAGAGTTGGTTCAAAGTTAGTCAGTGTGTTAGTTATGGTATTGTCTCATGTCATAAGTGTATGAGTTAGTTTTTTTTTTTTTGTGCTAATGTTGTAAAGTCTGGAGAATGAGGGAGGAGATTGGTGGATGAGATGTAATTTCTGTTAATGAAATGTGTAAGTGTGAATGAGAATGTAAATTGGTGGGTGAGTTAGAGAAGATAAAATGTTATGTGATCTTAGTAAAAGTATAGATGGTTTTAGTGATCTTCGTTATGATGTTGTTTTAAGAGAATGTGTACAAAAATGTGTGATCTTAGTGGAGGGGTTATAGAATTTGGTAAACGTCTTGATTGTGGTGATGTTAGATATTGGAGATATAACAGGTTGAAACAAGTAACTTCCTCTCGTTAAGTTAAATGAAGTAAAAGTGGGGTGTGACGTCGCTGATCGTCAAGTAAACGCAGAATGGCGTGTGATGTCATGGGAGGTATCCCTATCTGTGCTGGTATGTGTTGGTGGTAGTGAGAGGAGTGTATTAGATATTGTATGGAGTTGGTGATTGTGATTTTTTGTGTGAATGTTTATAAAAATGAGCGTTTTCTGCGATCTTAGCGGTTTTGAGGTGAGTGGGATCTTCTTGAATATAGTGATTTGAGGGGATTTCTATAAAATGGGTGTTAGTTGGTGGTGTTGATCTTAGTTTCTGGTGATTTTTAGTGTTGTTTGGGCAGTATTCGGTGCTGTTTTGGTAGTATTCAGTGGTGTTTTTGGAGTATTCAAAGGAGTTTGATGATGTTTTTGAATGTGTTCAAATGATGTTTTTGGAGTAATCAAAGGTAATTGATGTTGTTTTTGGTGTTGTACAAAGTAAAGTGCGTGTGTGTGTGTGTGTGTGTGTGTGTGTGTGTGTGTGTGTGTGTGTGTGTGTGTGTGTGTGTGTGGGTGTGTGTGGGGTGTGTGTGTGTGTGTGAGTACATGATATGTTTTTCAGTTGGTGGTGATCCTTTTGTAAGTGTTTTCGGTGTTGTTTGGAAATGTTCAAAGGTGTTTTTTTTGTGAGTATTCAAATGATTTATGAGTGTTTTTTTTTGCGCTCATGTTATATAATAGTCTGAGGTGAGTGGGATCGTCTTGGTTATAGTGATTTGAGGGGATTTGTGTGAAAATGGGTGTTAGTCTGTTATGCTGATCTTAGTTTATGGTGATTTTGGTGGTGTTTTGGCTGTATTCAGTGGTGTTTTAGTAGTATTCAGTGGTGTATTTGGGAGCATTCAAAGGAGTTTGATGATTTTTTTGAATGTGTTCAAATGATGTTTTTGGAGTAATCAAAGGCAATTGATGTTGTTTTTGGTGTTGTACAAAGTAAAGTGTTGTGTGTGTGGGTGTGTTTGTGTTAGTTTTGGTAAAATGTCTCATGTCATAAGTGTATGAGTTAGTTTTTGTGATAATGTTGTAAAGTCTGGAGACTGACGGAGTAGTATGGTGGATGAGTTGTAATTTCAGTTAATGAAATGTGTAAGTGTAGATAAATTAGAGATGATAAATCTTATTTGGGAGTAATCAAAATGATATTTATGAGAGTGTTCGAAGTAATCTTGGGGTTGTTCTGTAGTGAGATGATAAAGGTTTGTGGATGAGAGAATATTTCTTAAGAGATATTGAGAAAAAGGTGGTCTCAAATGATGTATGAGAGTGTTTTAAAGGTGTTAAAAGTAAAGTGATGTGTGTGTGTGTGTGTGTGTGTGTGTGTGTGTGTGTGTGTGTGTGTGTGTGTGTGTGTGTGTACTCACCTATTTGTACTCACCTATTTGTGGTTGCAGGGGTCGAGTCATAGCTCCTGGCCCCGCCTCTTCACTGATTGCTACTAGGTCCTCTCTCTCCCTGCTACATGAGCTTTATCATACCTCGCCTTAAAACTATGTATGGTTCCCGCCTCCACTACTTCACTTTCTAGACTATTCCATGACTTGACTACTCTATGACTGAAGAAATACTTCCTAACATCCCTTCGATTCATCTGAGTCTTCAACTTCCAATTGTGACCTCTTGTGTCTGTGTCCCATCTCTGGAACATCCTGTCTTTGTCCACCTTGTCTATTCCGCGCAGTATTTTATATGTCGTTATCATGTCTCCCCTGACCCTCCTGGCCTCCAGTGTCGTCAGGCCGATTTCCCCAACCTTTCTTCGTAGGACAATCCCCGTAGCTCTGGGACTAGTCTTGTTGCAAACCTTTGCACTTTCTCTAATTTCTTGACTTGCTTGACTAGGTGTGGATTCCAAACTGGTGCTGCATACTCCAGTATGGGCCTGACGTAAATGGTATACAGGGTCTTGAACGACTCCTTACTGAGGTATCGGAACGCTATCCGTAGGTTTGCCAGGCGCCCGTATGCTGCAGCAGTTATCTGATTTATGTGCGCCTCAGGAGATATGCTCGGTGTTATACTCGGTGTGTGTGTGTGTGTGTGTGTGTGTGAGTGTGTGTGTGTTTGTGTGTGTGTGTGTGTGTGTGTGTGTGTGTGTGTGTGTGTGTGTGTGTGTGTGTGTGTGTGTGTGTGTGTGTGTTTGTGCGTGTGTGTGTGTGTGTGTTAGGTGGTCATAGAGTTTTGTGATTATCTTGGATACAGTGATTTTAGTGGATTTGAGATGGGTGATGAGATGCATTTGTGGATGTGAAATGTGATTTTTGTGTGTGTTCAAAAGAGGTGTGTTGGGAGATGGGGCTGAGATGGAGAGGGGTATGGGGAGGGTTGTATTAGAAATTTAATGAAATATGGGGAGATTTTACTGAAAATAAAGGTAATGTGTGAATATTTTAAAAAGAAATTATAGAATTGAAAAGTTATGATATATTGGAAAAGAAAGGAGGGTGTTGAAACATGTCGCAATAGTTGGGTAGTGAGATTAGTTGATGCGAGTATAATATCAATTTATGTGGATACAAGGACATGGGTATGGAGAGGATTTTATTAGAATTTTAGTAATGTAGGGAGTAATATGTATTACATTTAAGATTCAGTAAAAAGAAGGGGGAAAATTTGAATCGAATAAAATGTGAATAAATTGGTAAGTTATGAGGGTTGTGGGTAATGTAGTCGAACTAGAGATGCCAAAAAAGTGGTTGTAAGTGTTGATGGACCTGATTAGCAGGTATAGTGAGGACCTGATTAGCAGGTATAGGTCAGCAATAGAAATAATTAGAAGTAAGGGTGGGAACCCTCTCATATGTGGTATTTTGCCAAGGAGGGGAGTTGGAAGTGAATGGTTGTCCAGGGCAATTGGTGTCAATTGCTGGCTGGACAAATACTGTAAGGAAAATGCGGTAACATTCATTGACAACTGGGACCTCTTCTATGGCAGAAATGACATGTATGCCAGGGATGGGGTTCACTTGTCTAGGTGTGGGGTGGGAGCACTGGCAACTGCAGTGGAGGGAGCAGTTAGGACTTTAAACTAGGAATAGTTAGTGGTATGGGTTTTGGCAGGAAAACAGTGAAGTCCCAGTGTAGTAATATTACGAGTTCTAGGGGAACTAGTAATAATAAGAACGAGATAGATATTGAAAAGCCAGGGACCTTGGGTGATAAGGACAGTAATAGGTTTAGTAGAAAAATAGAAATGAGCAGGAAGGGTAAAGAGAAAGGAGAGTCTTTCAATGTTTATTATGCTAATTGCCGTAGTGCTAGGAATAAGATGGACGAGTTGAGATTAGTTGCTAGTGTAGGTAACATTGATGTATTTGCCTTAACTGAGACGTGGTTTAATTCAAAAAGTCGGGACATGCCTGCGGAATGTCATATTCAGGGTTTTAAATTGTTCCAAGAAGATAGAAGTATTGGGAGGGGGGGTGGGGAGGCATTGTATGTCCGAGATCGCTTGAACTGTTGCATAAAAACGGGTATTAAGTCTGAAGTAACACATACAGAGTCTGTTTGGATAGAATTTTCAGAGGGGCATGAAAAACTGATTTTAGGAGTGATATACCGTCCCCCTAACTTAGATAGGGACCAAGGGAAACTACTATGGGAGGAAATTGTTAAGGCCACAAGGCACGATAATGTAGTAATTCTAGGAGACTTTAACTTTAGTCATGTTGATTGGAATTTCTTAACTGGGAATTTAGAATCGTACGACTTCTTAGAAGTATTTCAGGATTGTTTTTTGAAGCAGTTTGTGACAGAACCTACAAGGGGAAATAACCTGCTTGACTTAGTTATGGCAAACAATGAATCCCTTGTTAATAATTTAGAAATTTCAGAGGGAACTGGGTGCTAGCGACCACAAATCAATTACATTTAGCATTGAATGGAAGTACGATAGTAGCGATAACTCAGTAACAGTCCCAGATTTTCGCTTAGCAGATTACGATGGGCTTAGAGAACACTTATCATCTGTTGACTGGGGTAACGAAGAGAGCTATCAATATGACAGTTTTCTGAACACTATACATGCTGCTTAAAGAGCGTTTATCCCATATAAAGAAATTAGATCAAATAGAAATGACCCAAAATGGATGAATAATAGGCTCAAATATCTACTAGGGCATAAGAAAGGAATTTATAGGCGTATCAAAAGAGGTGAGGGTCATCTTATGAATCAGTATATTGACATTAAGAGGGACATTAAAAAGGGGATAAGAAAAGCTAAAAGGGACTATGAAATTAAAGTTGCTAGGGATTCTAAAACTAACCCAAAAAGTTTTTTCCAGGTCTATAGAACAAAAGTTAGAGATAAGATAGGTCCCCTTAAAAATAACTATGGGCACCTTACTGACAATGAGAATGAAATGTGCTTGATTTTAAAGAATTATTTTCTCTCAGTTTTTACACAGGAAGACACTAACAATATTCCAGTAATTAATTTTTACAGTGGGCTAGAAGAAGATAAATTATGTAACATCACAGTCACTAGTGAGATGGTTGTGAGGCAGATAGACAGACTGAAGCAAAATAAGTCGCCGGGTCCTGATGAGGTTTTTTCAAGGGTTCTTAAGGAATGCAAAATGGAACTCTGTGAACCATTAAAATAATATTTTTAATTTATCTCTTCAAACAGGTGTAGTGTCTGATATGTGGAAGATGGCTAATGTAACTCCTATTTTTAAAACAGGGACAAGTCGTTACCGTCAAATTACCGCCCAATAAGCCTGACCTCAATTGTAGGCAAATTACTAGAGTCAATTATAGCTGAGATTATAAGAAGCCATCTCGATAAGCATAGCTTGATTAATGATACTCAGCATGGATTCACAAGAGGCCGGTCTTGTCTAACTAATTTATTAACTTTCTTCAGTAAAGCTTTTGAGGCTGTTGACCACAATAAAGAATTTGATATTATTTACTTAGATTTTAGTAAGGCTTTTGAGAGAGTTCCGCACCATAGACTGTTAAAGAAAGTGGCAGCTCATGGCATTGGGGGAAAAGTGCTCTCGTGGATCGAGTCATGGCTCACTGACAGGAAGCAGAGAGTGTCCATAAATGGGGTTAAATCCGAGTGGGGATCTGTAACAAGTGGCGTTCCACAGGGATCAGTCTTGGGCCCGTTGTTGTTTATAATATATATCAATGATCTTGATGAGGGAATTATAGTGATATGAGCAAATTCGCCGATGACACAAAGATAGGTAGGATAATTGATTCAAACGTAGATGTTAGGGAACTTCAGGAGGATTTAAACAAACTCTATTCTTGGTCAGAAAAGTGGCAGATGCAGTTCAATGTAGATAAATGCAAGGTTCTGAAGCTTGGGAGTGCCCATAACCCTAGTACTTATAAATTAAATGATGTAGAACTTAGCCATACAGATTGCGAAAAGGACTTGGGGGTTATGGTGAGCAGCAACCTTAAACCAAGACAGCAATGCCTAAGCGTACGTAATAAGGCAAATAGATTACTGGGATTTATATCAAGAAGTGTAAGCAACAGGAGTCCAGAGGTCATACTGCAGCTTTATACATCATTAGTAAGGCCTCACCTTGATTATGCAGCTCAGTTCTGGTCTCCGTATTACAAAATGGACATAAATTCGTTAGAAAACATTCAGCGTAGGATGACTAAATTAATACATAGCATTTGAAATCTTCCTTATGAAGAAAGATTGAAGACTCTTAAGTTACATTCACTTGTTAGACGAAGAATGAGGGGAGACCTGATCGAAGTGTATAAGTGGAAGATAGGTATTAATAAAGGGGATATTAATAAGGTCTTGAGGATGTCTCTCCAAGAGAGAACGCGCAGTAATGGATTTAAATTAGATAAGTTTAGGTTTAGAAAGGACATAGGAAAGTATTGGTTTGGAAATAGGGTAGTTGATGAGTGGAACAGTCTACCTAGTTGGGTTATTGAGGCTAGGACTTTGGGTAGTTTCAAATCTAGGTTGGATAAGTACATGAGTGGGAGGGGTTGGATTTGAGTGGGACTTTCACATCAGAGCTTATTTCTTGGGTGGCATTGAAAATTGGGTTGGGCAAATGTTTTGTTAGTGGGATGAATTGTAAAGGACCTGCCTAGTATGGGCCAGCAGGCCTCCTGCAGTGTTCCTCCTTTCTTATGTTTCTTATGTTCTTATGATGTGACTTTCTGATGAAATTAGTTAAAACGAGAAAAAATTGTGGGGTGTGGGTGATGTGGGTTGTGGGTGTTGTGGGTGATGTCGGTTGTGGGTGATGTGGGATGTGGGTGTTGTGGGTTGTGGGTGTTGTGGGATGTGGGTGTTGATCTTAGTTTATGGTGATTTTGGTGGTGTTTGAGTGTTGTGGGATGTGGGTGTTGTTATCGAACTAGAGATACCGAAAAAGATGTTATAAGTGGGTTGTTGTTGTGACTTTTTCTGATGAAATTAGTTAAAACGAGAAAAAATTGTGGGGTGTGGGTGTTGTGGGTTGTGGGTGTTGTGGGTGTTGTGGGTGTTGTGGGTGTTGTGGGTTGTGGGTGTTGTGGGGTGTGGGTGATGTGGGTTGTGGGTGTTGTGGGATGTTGGTGTTGTTGTCGAACTAGAGATACCGAAAAGATGTTATAAGTGGGTTGTTGTTGTGACTTTTTCTGATGAAATTAGTTAAAACGAGAAAAAATTGTGGGTTCTGGGTGTTGTGGGTTGTGGGTGTTGTTGTCGAACTAGAGTTGCTGAAAAAGATGTTATAAGTGGGTTGTTGTTGTGACTTTTTCTGATGAAATTAGTTAAAAACGAGAAAAAATTGTGGGTTGTGGGTGTTGTGGGATGTGGGTGTTGTGGGTTGTGGGCGTTGTTGTCGAACTAGAGATACCGAAAAGATGTTATAAGTGGTTGTTGTTGTGACTTTTTCTGATGAAATTAGTTAAAACGAGAAAAAATTGTGGGGTGTGGGTGACGTGGCTTTTGGGTGTTGTGGGTTGTGAGTGTTGTTGTCGAACTAGAGATGCTGAAAAGATGTTATTAGTGGGTTGTTGCTGTGGGTGTTGTGGGTTGTGGGTGTTGTTGTCGAACTAGTGATGCCGAAAAAGTGGTTATAAGTTGTGGGTTGTTGTTTTGTGTGTTTGGATTGTGTTCATGTTTTTTTTTTGCACTCATGTTATATCTTAGTTGGAGGTGAGTGGGATCGTCTTGGTTATAGTGATTTGAGAGGATTTGTGTGAAAATGGGTGTTGTGGGTGATGTGGGTTGTGAGTGATGTGGGATGTGGGTGTTGTGGGTGATGTCGGTTGTGGGTGATGTGGGATGTGGGTGTTGTAGGTTGTGGGTGTTGTGGGATGTGGGTGTTGATCTTAGTTTATGGTGATTTTGGTGGTGTTTTGAGTGTATTCAGTGATGTTTTAGTAGTATTCAGTGGTGCATTTGGGAGTGCTCAAATGGTGTTTTGAGGCAGTTCAAAGGTGTTTTTGAATGTGTTCAAATGATGTGCAAGAGTACTTATGAAGGTGTTCTGGGAGCATTCAGAGGTGATTTGGGGGTGTTCGAATGATGTTTTTGGAGTATTCAAAGGTAATTGATGGTGTTTTTTGGTGATGTTCAAAGTAAAGTGTTTGAGTTAGTTTTTGTGATAATGTTGTGAAGTCTGGAGACTGAGGGAGGAGTTTGGGGGGATGAGTTGTAATTTAATGAAATGTGTAAGTGCAGATAAATTAGAGCTGTCAAATCTTATTTGGGAGTATTCAAAATGATATTTTGGAAGTGTATGAGTGTTGTTTGGAAATGTTCAAAGGTATTTTTGTGAGTATTCAAATGATTTATGAGAGTGTTTTGAAGGAGTTCAAAGTAAAGTGAGGTGTGTGTGTGTATTAACTTCGTAAAATTGTGACTAGTGAATTAATCGAGAAGTGCTTATAAGTGTTGTGGTGACTTTTTCTGATGAAATAGTTAAAACGAGAAAAATGTCTAGACTTGTGTTGTATTTTGTAAAGAAAATGTGAATTGTTGTGGGTATTAACGAAAAAAAATGTGAAATTATTTGGGTTATCCCGGGTTAAGAGTGAAAATGTTTTCCCTATATTTGTGCTGTAACTGAAGGATATCTCTTCTGAAGTTCTCTTATATTTGTGCTGTAACTGAAGGATGTCTCTTCTGAAGTTCTCTTATATTTGTGCTGTAACTGAAGGATGACTCTTCTGAAGTTCTCTTATATTTGTGCTGTAACTGAAGGATGTCTCTTCTGAAGTTCTCTTATATTTGTGCTGTAACTGAAGGATGTCTCTTCTGAAGTTCTCTTATATTTGTGCTGTAACTGAAGGATGTCTCTTCTGAAGTTCTCTTATATTTGTGCTGTAACTGAAGGATGTCTCTTCTGAAGTTCTCTTATATTTGTGTTGTAACTGAAGGATGTCTCTTCTGAAGTTCTCTTATATTTGTGCTGTAACTGAAGGATGTCTCTTCTGAAGTTCTCTTATATTTTGTGCTGTAAACTGAAGGATGTCTCTTCTGAAGTTCTCTTATATTTGTGCTGTAACTGAAGGATGTCTCTTCTGAAGTTCTCTTACATTTGTGCTGTAACTGAAGGATGTCTCTTTTGAAGTTCTCTTATATTTGTGCTGTAACTGAAGGATGTCTCTTCTGAAGTTCTCTTATATTTGTGCTGTAACTGAAGGATGTCTCTTCTGAAGTTCTCTTATATTTGTGTTGTAACTGAAGGATGTCTCTTCTGAAGTTCTCTTATATTTGTGCTGTAACTGAAGGATGTCTCTTCTGAAGTTCTCTTATATTTGTGCTGTAACTGAAGGATGTCTCTTCTGAAGTTCTCTTATATTTGTGTTGTAACTGAAGGATGTCTCTTCTGAAGTTCTCTTATATTTGTGTTGTAACTGAAGGATGTCTCTTCTGAAGTTCTCTTATATTTGTGTTGTAACTGAAGGATGTCTCTTCTGAAGTTCTCTTATATTTGTGCTGTAACTGAAGGATGTCTCTTCTGAAGTTCTCTTATATTTGTGCTGTAACTGAAGGATGTCTCTTCTGAAGTTCTCTTATATTTGTGTTGTAACTGAAGGATGTCTCTTCTGGAGTTCTCTTATATTTGTGTTGTAACTGAAGGATGTCTCTTCTGAAGTTCTCTTATATTTGTGTTGTAACTGAAGGATGTCTCTTCTGAAGTTCTCTTATATTTGTGTTGTAACTGAAGGATGTCTCTTCTGAAGTTCTCTTATATTTGTGCTGTAACTGAAGGATGTCTCTTCTGAAGTTCTCTTATATTTGTGCTGTAACTGAAGGATGTCTTTTCTGAAGTTCTCTTATATTTGTGCTGTAACTGAAGGATGTCTCTTCTGAAGTTCTCTTATATTTGTGCTGTAACTGAAGGATGTCTCTTCTGAAGTTTTCTTATATTTGTGCTGTAACTGAAGGATGTCTCTTCTGAAGTTCCTTGATATTTGTGCTGTAACTGAAGGATGTCTCTTCTGAAGTTCTCTTATATTTGTGCTGTAACTGAAGGATGTCTCTTCTGAAGTTCTCTTATATTTGTGCTGTAACTGAAGGAAGTCTCTTCTGAAGTTCTCTTATATTTGTGTTGTAACTGAAGGATGTCTCTTCTGAAGTTCTCTTATATTTGTGCTGTAACTGAAGGATGTCTCTTCTGAAGATCTTTTATATTTGTGCTGTAACTGAAGGATGTCTCTTCTGAAGTTCTCTTTTATTTGTGATGTAACTGAAGGATGTCTCTTCTGAAGTTCTCTTATATTTGTGCTGTAACTGAAGGATGTCTCTTCTGAAGTTCTCTTACATTTGTGCTGTAACTGAAGGATGTCTCTTCTGAAGTTCTCTTATATTTGTGCTGTAACTGAAGGATGTCTCTTCTGAAGTTCTCTTTTATTTGTGCTGTAACTGAAG
Organism: Cherax quadricarinatus; assembly: GCF_026875155.1. Taxonomy (NCBI): domain Eukaryota; kingdom Metazoa; phylum Arthropoda; class Malacostraca; order Decapoda; family Parastacidae; genus Cherax; species Cherax quadricarinatus. The sequence continues at coordinate 36,338,232 of NC_069441.1, forward strand.
GATGTCTCTTCTGAAGTTCTCTTATATTTGTGCTGTAACTGAAGGATGTCTCTTCTGGAGTTCTCTTATATTTGTGCTGTAACTGAAGGATGTCTCTTCTGAAGTTCTCTTATATTTGTGTTGTAACTGAAGGATGTCTCTTCTGAAGTTCTCTTATATTTGTGTTGTAACTGAAGGATGTCTCTTCTGAAGTTCTCTTATATTTGTGCTGTAACTGAAGGATGTCTCTTCTGAAGTTCTCTTATATTTGTGCTGTAACTGAAGGAGTCTCTTCTGAAGTTCTCTTATATTTGTGCTGTAACTGAAGGATGTCTCTTCTGAAGTTCTCTTATATTTGTGCTGTAACTGGAGGATGTCTCTTTTGAAGTTCTCTTATATTTGTGCTGTAACTGAAGGATGTCTCTTCTGAAGTTCTCTTATATTTGTGCTGTAACTGAAGGATGTCTCTTCTGAAGTTCTCTTATATTTGTGCTGTAACTGAAGGATGTCTCTTCTGGAGTTCTCTTATATTTGTGCTGTAACTGAAGGATGTCTCTTCTGGAGTTCTCTTATTTTTGTGCTGTAACTGAAGGATGTCTCTTCTGAAGTTCTCTTATATTTGTGTTGTAACTGAAGGATGTCTCTTCTGAAGTTCTCTTTTATTTGTGCTGTAACTGAAGGATGTCTCTTCTGAAGTTCTCTTATATTTGTGCTGTAACTGAAGGATGTCTCTTCTGGAGTTCTCTTATATTTGTGCTGTAACTGAAGGATGTCTCTTCTGGAGTTCTCTTATGTTTTCCAGAACGCAAGGATTGTGTTGCTACTGGGCTGCGTAACTCCCAGTTCACCAGTTTTAGTAAATAAATAACGAGTTAGTTAGTTAGTTAAAGATTAGCCAGTATTCTCCCGGCCCGGGCCTTTTCCAAGTGGTGGCCCGGCTTTGGCTCCCTCTTTAGGGAGTGTCTGAGACCTAAGTCTCCCATGGGAGGAGGCACAAGTACCTCCTCATCTTTGGGACCAACTGTCCCCAGGCCTAGCCACAAGCTAGGCCTCTCTGGTCTGCCATCCCCGCCCCAAGGGGGCTAATGGGAATGACAGTCTTATGAGCTAAATGCTCGGGCTCAGGCACCTACCCTACCCTAGAAGGGTTAGGCATGGTGTCGATGAATAAATAACGATTTTGAATTCCACTCAATATCTAAAGAATCGTCTGTCCTATCAACTTTAAAATGTTTATGCTGATGTATTACATAAGAAGGGATGTACCTTGTTTGTATAGACTGGGTGAAATTGGAAATTTTTAGAGAATTTTTAAGTAAACGGAATCATTGGTTTGAAATTAATTACATAATTGAAATTGTCTTCAAACTTCCAAATTTTTCTTAAAACGAAGGTTTGATATAAAAATTATAAATTGGTAACCGTTTCCGTGTAATAACTAGAGAACGACTCTGTCAAATCGTCTTTCTTATTGGATTGTGAAGAATATAAATAGAACTGCAAGAAGTAGATTAATACTAAATGAAAGTCACCCTTTATTGTATTTTTAATTTTCACCAGCTAGTGAATCCTTAAAAACTCAGTGTCAGAGAAAACACTAGGATAGGTAGTGTTCTCACCTCCCCCAACACTACGGCTCTTCAATTTAATGTAAACTTTTCCAGAAATTGATTTCCTGGGGATTACTTTTGCAAGCCTTTCCTCATCGGCTTGAGAATTTCAACACTAGTGAATTCTTTTTAGAAGGATAGTCTGTTCAAACAACATATAATAAGAGAGTAGTAATAAGCCAAACCGAAAATGCTAAAGGGAGACGTTTCTTCCGTAAACTGGACGGGTAGGATAAGCTGGTTTCAGTCTGCCATTCATCAAAAATATATAAAAGTGAAACTTAGTTTAGAAGAGAATTGGAACTGTTATTCGCATATGTCCGCAAAATTTTGTGAATTTCGTGTATACTGGTGTTTTTTTTTTTGTTGTTGTTGTTAAATCATTTTAAATATATCTGAGTGTATCTTCTTTGGACGACAAATTTAATAGCTGATGTATATTACAGACTGGTTGTTATTCAAGATATTTTCACATGGACACAAATTTTCATAATACTAAAATAGTTAAAATTAGCTGGGAATCTATGGGATTTGTCCAATAACTGGAAAATACCTCTACTGATCCACCTCGAACTTAATCGGGTTTTAATTCGGGTTGGGGGGGGGGGGGAGGTAAGAAAGAGCGTACCATTTCATCATCTGGCCAAGTGCAGCGAAAATGCCCGGGCCTCGGTGGGTCTTTAGAGCTGAGAAATATAAATCATGATATGGTTTGGTTGTTTCTAATGAAATTACGATGTGTTTTTCTTTTGGAAAGACAACACTGAAGTACATGATAATGAACGTGTCTCCGTCACTCTGGTGGGAAATGACAAATTTGGTATTTTATTAAAACTAATTTTTTTAAATATGTTATAAAAACCCATCAACTTCAATAAGACAATTATTTCCTAATAAACGAAACATCAGTTTACAAGAGAGCTACTGGGAATTTACACTTCCCAATTTAGAAATGTATTTTACAAGTAATTTACACTTCCCAATTTAGAGATGTATTCTTCAAGTAATTTACACTTCCCAATTTAAAGATGTATTTTACAAGTAATTTACACTTCCCAGTTTAAAGATGTATTTTACAAGTAATTTACACTTCCCAGTTTAAAGATGTATTTTACAAGTAATTTACACTTCCCAGTTTAAAGATGTATTTTACAAGTAATTTACACTTCCCAGTTTAAAGATGTATTTTACAAGTAACTTACACTTCCCAGTTTAAAGATGTATTTTACAAGTAATTTACACTTCCCAATTTAAAGATGTATTTACAAGTAATTTACACTTCCCAGTTTAAAGATGTATTTTACAAGTAATTTACACTTCCCAGTTTAAAGATGTATTTTACAAGTAATTTACACTTCCCAATTTAAAGATGTATTTTACAAGTAATTTACACTTCCCAATTTAAAGATGTATTTTACAAGTAATTTACACTTCCCAGTTTAAAGATGTATTTTACAAGTAATTTACACTTCCCAGTTTAAAGATGTATTTTACAAGTAATTTACACTTCCCAGTTTAAAGATGTATTTTACAAGTAATTTACACTTCCAAGTTTAAAGATGTATTTTACAAGTAATTTACACTTCCCAGTTTAAAGATGTATTTTACAAGTAATTTACACTTCCCAGTTTAAAGATGTATTTTACAAGTAATTTACACTTCCCAGTTTAAAGATGTATTTTACAAGTAATTTACACTTCCCAGTTTAAAGATGTATTTTACAAGTAATTTACACTTCCCAGTTTAAAGATGTATTTTACAAGTAATTTACACTTCCAAGTTTAAAGATGTATTTTACAAGTAATTTACACTTCCCAGTTTAAAGATGTATTTTACAAGTAATTTACACTTCCCAGTTTAAAGATGTATTTTACAAGTAATTTACACTTCCCAGTTTAAAGATGTATTTTACAAGTAATTTACACTTCCCAATTTAAAGATGTATTTTACAAGTAATTTACACTTCCCAGTTTAAAGATGTATTTTACAAGTAATTTACACTTCCCAGTTTAAAGATGTATTTTACAAGTAATTTACACTTCCCAGTTTAAAGATGTATTTTACAAGTAATTTACACTTCCCAATTTAAAGATGTATTTTACAAGTAATTTACACTTCCCAGTTTAAAGATGTATTTTACAAGTAATTTACACTTCCCAGTTTAAAGATGTATTTTACAAGTAATTTACACTTCCCAATTTAAAGATGTATTTTACAAGTAATTTACACTTCCCAGTTTAAAGATGTATTTTACAAGTAATTTACACTTCCCAGTTTAAAGATGTATTTTACAAGTAATTTACACTTCCCATTTAAAGATGTATTTTACAAGTAATTTACACTTCCCAGTTTAAAGATGTATTTTACAAGTAATTTACACTTCCCAATTTAAAGATGTATTTTACAAGTAATTTACACTTCCCAATTTAAAGATGTATTTACAAGTAATTTACACTTCCCAGTTTAAAGATGTATTTTACAAGTAATTTACACTTCCCAGTTTAAAGATGTATTTACAAGTAATTTACACTTCCCAATTTAAAGATGTATTTACAAGTAATTTACACTTCCCAGTTTAAAGATGTATTTTTACAAGTAATTTACACTTCCCAATTTAAAGATGTATTTTACAAGTAATTTACACTTCCCAGTTTAAAGATGTATTTTACAAGTAATTACACTTCCCAATTTAAAGATGTATTTTACAAGTAATTTACACTTCCCAGTTTAAAGATGTATTTTACAAGTAATTTACACTTCCCAGTTTAAAGATGTATTTTACAAGTAATTTACACTTCCCAATTTAAAGATGTATTTTACAAGTAATTTACACTTCCCAATTTAAAGATGTATTTTACAAGTAATTTACACTTCCCAGTTTAAAGATGTATTTTACAAGTAATTTACACTTCCCAATTTAAAGATTTATTTTACAAGTAATTTACACTTCCAATTTAAAGATGTATTTTACAAGTAATTTACACTTCCCAGTTTAAAGATGTATTTTACAAGTAATTTACACTTCCCAATTTAAAGATTTATTTTACAAGTAATTTACACTTCCCAGTTTAAAGATGTATTTTACAAGTAATTTACACTTCCCATTTAAAGATGTATTTTACAAGTAATTTACACTTCCCAGTTTAAAGATGTATTTTACAAGTAATTTACACTTCCCAGTTTAAAGATGTATTTTACAAGTAATTTACACTTCCCAGTTTAAAGATGTATTTACAAGTATTTTACACTTCCCAGTTTAAAGATGTATTTTACAAGTAATTTACACTTCCCAGTTTAAAGATGTATTTTACAAGTAATTTACACTTCCCAATTTAAAGATGTATTTTACAAGTAATTTACACTTCACAATTTAAAGATGTATTTACAAGTAATTTACACTTCCCAATTTAAAGATGTATTTTACAAGTAATTGCCAAGAACTTTTTAAAAAATTAAATAATTTCACTCAAAGAATTTTACAGTATTAGATTACTTTAAAATATTTTCCTCTACACTCCATTTAAGACGATCACTGATTTGGCATGTTAATTTCACTTCAAGTAAACATGTGATTTATTATTTGCAACAGGTTTAATGATGTAAAGTAAACAGACCCTAAGTGCAATAATGTACAATTTAATGTGCAACGTTTCGCTCTCCAGGAGCTTTATAAGCCTGTATAAAGCTCCTGGTGAGCGAAACGTTGCACAATAATGTTCACATCAGTTGACTTGTGTTCTTTTACTTTACATATTGTCGTATTCTACCAACTTTATTACAGGTTATATGATATTTATACATTATTTTATATTTCCATTTAAGATGATAAAGTATAGACTCAGCGCACTTTTTTTGCAGAGTAATAGCACATTCAAAGTCAAAAGATGTTGTATAATTCTTTTGTGTATTATCATTTGCAGGCATAGTGCAGAGTAATACTCCCCACTTGTGCGTATGTCTGTGCAAGACCCAGATGAATGATGGTGTGTCCACACCAGAAAAACACTACATCAATTAAAGAGTCTCATTTTGTTTCCGTTGGTTCATATGTATGCTTGAAGGAGAAAGCATTCAGAAACATTGTCACTTTGACAAAAAAATCTATCACCAGATTGAGGGAATGTATTCTGATATGATAGCCAGCTAAGTATTTCAAAGATCTATGTTAATAATTAAAGCCCGGGTCAGGAAGATGTATTCTCCACAAATTTATCCTTATAAAGCAGCATTACAAGTTAGGTTCAGTTAGTTTAGTGTTAGGTTAGGTTAGTTAGTTAGGTGTAGGTTAGTCTAGGTTTTAGTTAGTTAGGTTAGGTTAGGTAAGTTCTTCAGGATAACAGGACAATGTTTCCTGACGCGGGTTTAGTAATGATGACCAGCCATTTGGAGATTTGTATAGACCGAGACTTCCGCTGGCTTACCGGTCACCCTTTAAAATTATGGTCATTTATAACCATTGTTTTTTTTGCGACAGATCTAAGAATCTAAAAGACAAATCAACATTGTCAATTGAAAATTTCCACGTTCTCTCCAAATTATGAATGTTTATAAACTCCTCGATTATAAATGTACTCATTAATATGAAAACATATGTCGAATGTCACCTTTTATATGAAAATTATAAAAAAAGATGCTAAACAGTACATAATATGGTGGACAAAGAGAAAACATTCTCGTGGTTATAACTGAACGTTTTTCCAATTCTGAGATGAAGTGTCAATAAGCATTCGAGGCAATACTTAACTATATACAAAATAAATAAATAAATAAATATATATATATATATATATATATATATATATATATATATATATATATATATATATATATATATATATATATTATATATATATATATATATATATATATATAAAATACAGGGAGGTACCACCTCTAGAACTGTCATAGGGACCCTCATCCTCAGAGAAAAGAATAAACTTGCTTCAGGGAAAACTCAAGGTTCTCCCTGAAGCTGTTTGAGAATTTTCTCCTACCACCCCCTATATTTCAAGTATGTTTTATTTAAAGACAAAATACATTGGCCAAACATTCACAAAAATACAACAGAAAGTAAAACAACATAGGTAACTCAGAGCTACATCTCGAATACTTCGTCCAGCTCCCCTGCTGTGGGCCACGTGCCCAGAATGCTGCAGACATTTCCTCTCTGGATCGCAACACTGAGTCTCTGAAAGAGGAAGCTGGTCGCCCTGTGGTCCTTGGTTTCTATGATCAGCTTTTCACCCAGCTCTTTGAGGAACTTTAGAGCACACTTGCCCCATGCTCCAAGGGTCTCTGACCCTATTGGAATGAAGTTATAGCAAGGGGGAAGGTCTTCATATTTTCGGATCTTCTGGTTCTCCCTGTGGATGGCAGCTCCACCCCCTTCCACTACGGAGTATGGCAAGTAGGTGTCTGCCAATGTGGCAGCACAGGTGTAGTCCCAGGCAATCTGCTTTCCATCCTTCCAGGGTAGCATAGTGGCTCCATCAGGACGCTTTTGACTTCCATCAGACCTCTGTACTTGGGGTTCCCGTTGAGCTGGGCAACGGGCTGTGGCGAGGCTTCTCTTTATTATGTCATTGATCTCCTCATGTCTGGCATACTTCCCTTCTGCTGTGTGGCACCCGAGACCATGAAGTCTGAATTGATCAGCTGTCGCCCTGCCGCAAATACACCTGTATATATATATATATTATATATATATATATATATATATATATTATATATATATATATATATATATATATATATATATATATATATATATATATATATATATATATAATAGGATGGGGTCCACCTCTGGTGTAAATTGTGGGACCCATAGCCTCGGAGAAGTGGATAAAAAGGCTTCAAGGAAAAATATTTGGATTTCTTCCTGAAGCCGTTTGAATATTCCACTTCCCCTACCACCCCATCTTTTCATATTTTTTTTTTTTTACTAATAGGAATATTTTATTACATAATATGGTACAGAAGATTTAAGAGATACATTATTGATATAAAGGTGGCATATACGGTACATGTTGTTACGTGTGTATCACCGATTATAAGGTGAAAATCTCATCCAGCTCCTCAGAGCTGGTGCGTGTGCCCAAAATACAGCAGGCATTACCCCTTTGAACAGCCGCACTGAGCCGCTGGAACAGAAAACTAGCTGCCCTGGGATCCCTAGTTACCCTGATGAGTCTTTTTCCCAGCTCCTTAAGGAATTTAGATGCACTCTTTCCCCATGAGCCATGGGTCTCTGAGCCTATGGGAACAAACATATAATGATGGGCAAGTTCTCCATATTTTCTAGACTTTTGGGACTCCCTGAAGCTGGCAGCTGCCCCTCCTTCCTCCCTGGTGTATTGGAGATAGGTATCAGCCAAGGTAGATGCACATGTATATATATATATATACATATATATTATATATATATATATATATATATATATATATATATATATATATATATATATATATATATATATATATATATATATATATATATATTTCTTCTCCTACCACTCCCTATATTTTATATTCTATGTGATCATTTATTAATAAATAGAATACATTTACAGAAAAACACAAACATGAATACAATGGTACAATGTGTTGAAGATCATGAATTTCCTCCAGCTCCTCCGAAGCCGGACGCAAGCCAAGTATGCAGCAAGCATTACCCCTCTGGATAACTATGCTGAGGCGTTGGAACATGAAAGTGGCTGCCCTTGGGTCCCTGGTGGTGTCGATGAGTCTGGAACCCAATTCTTTAAGGAAATGTGTGGCATTTTTTCCCCATGATCCCAAGTTCTCTGATCCCACTGGGACAAATTGATACTGTTGGCTTATGTCCCTGTACTTGCTGATCTTGTACTCCTCCCTGTGGTCAGCAGCTCCTCCCTGTCGCCCGACACTGTGATGGATATAGGTGTCAGCCAGTGTGGACACACAGGTATAATCCTATGCTAAGAGCTTGCCATTCTTCCAGAGATAGATGGTGATCCCGTCGGGGCAGTTTACTGGGTTGTGGGTATTGTTGGTTGCTAGTGATCAGGGCTCCCTCTCGGCTGGGCATCCAGCTATAGCAAGGGTTCTCTTTATGATGTCATTGACCTCATTGTGTCTTGCATGCCAGCCCTTGGTTTTGGAATAGTTAAGACCATGTAGACCATATTGGTCTACTTGCACTTCGCCGCAAATACACGTATATTCTGTGTGAATTGGGGCAGCAAGGTGCAGAGCCACTGCAAATACGGAGGGTCTCAGGGTCGAGTCGTGTTCCCATTGCTTATATGGGAACTGTTTAAAGGAAGTCCCTGGAGTGATGTGCGCTCACAGCCTGGAGACGGGCAATCTCTCTATCTGATGTTGCAGCCCTGAGCATGTTGGCAAGCACCTTTTCAGCGATCGGGCCATCCCAGCTTGACTGTTTGTGAGCCAGTGCTGCACTAGGGTTTGGGGCTAGAACAGCAAGAGTCTCCCATTCAGTGATGGCAGTGTGTGAAGGCTTACTCAGCCCTGTAACAACTTCAGTCAGTATTACTCAGGCTGGTTCCTCCTCAGGAAAATTAGTGAATAGAAAAAGAAATAATAACAGACAAACATAAACACTTTATTATATAGAAAATATAAAATTTAAAACACTTAAATATGAAATATTAATCCTACATTAAAGAAAATGAAAAATGAAAAATATAAATGATAACTGAATTCAACGCTAATTTAAATGTATATAAAACGTGGGTGTCTGGTGTTGGTGACACTGTTGTTGAAATCGTAGCCGTTGCTGATGATGGGGGGGTCGCAGGTGTTGGTGACCACCACTGGCTAGTTGTTCACAGTATACCAGTGAGTATTCTATCCCGAAGACAGGAAAGCAGGTTCTTTACCGCTGCAATGCTGTGGAGTTACGTCCTGCAATTTCATACAGGTGCACAGGTACTTCAATACAACCTGGAGAAGTCTCTGGACGTTAGTCCTTCTCCTGTTCTACTCGTTGATTGCCAGGTGACCTTCTCTGACATCCAAGCTGGAAAGATAGACAGGTTACCCACTGCTTAAATAATCACTCTCCATGGTAAGTGATACTTAAAAGATGTGGTGATTATTACAACAGTCAACATAGAACAAGGCTGAAAAGACTAAGTTTATTATTGATCAAAAGTGAAGCTTTCAACCAATAAATCTACTAGAATACAAGGCAGGCATGTACTTACAGTAGAGTTGGGAGCTGTGAGTCTAGTGATTTACTGTTTAACCAGAGCCCCACACGTCACCTTTCGGGGGGGGGAAGAGGGAGGGGAAGGGATAGCGGGAGCTAGACTGACCCTACCTTAACAAGCAGCTGGCAGTCAAACTATCACTTTCAGGGAGGGGGAGAAAAAGGCGGGAAAAACGGGAGATTGACTTACCCTACCTTAACTAGTAGCCGGCAGACAAACTATCAATTTAGGGGTTGGGGGAGAAAAGGTGGGAATATCGGGAGCTAGACTGACCCTACCTTAACGAGTAGCCGGCAATGAAACTATTGTTAATATATATATATATATATATATATATATATATATATATATATATATATATATATATATATATATATATTCCCTCTCTACTCCTATCTATTGAACTTTTCCCTCACACAGTGTCATAGCTAGAGTCCTGTATTCCTGCTGACTCAATGAGGTTATCAGGAAGAATTTGTCTTATCAATTCGTTTGATGCTATGGAAGAGGATAGGAAAGCTGGTAAAGCAATCTGGGAGGATCTGCATACTCCCAGCCCACCAAGCCTGACCGGAAGTGAGGCTTGCAACCACTGTCCATCTTCAAGGGAAAGATTCAATACACTCTCTAGCATGGTCTTAAGGAGAGAGTCATATTCCTTGAGTTCTGGACTGCTGAAGGCTGGGGAGCATCTCAGAAAGTAGGTAAGTTTTGGGATTGACAGGCACCTGGTGAGTAGGTAGAAGGCATCATGTGTGTCAATGTCTTTCATCCTGCTTTCCATCGTCCGGAGGTCTGAGACTTTTCTTTCTAGGATCAGATCGATGGCATTGTACCCAAGAGGAGCAACAAGGAGAATGCTATTGGCTGGATCAATGGCTCGTGCTCCTGGTAAAACGGCACTAATATTCTGGATCATCTGTTGATTGGTGTGGTTTAAAGATAGGCCCAGGCTTTCTCCCATGTCTAATTTTACTGATGTTCTCTAGGAGAGATTCTGTTGTGCCAGCTAGGGTACCATCATCCAGGAACCAGATATTGAACTCACTGGAGAGTGCTTCTGTGACTTCCTTGATGACCAAACAGAATAGAAAGGGGGCAAGAGGGTCCCCCTGTTGCACACCCTCACATGAGTCAATTTCATGGTCCACAAACAATAGTTTGGAGGTCACACTATAACACGATTCTATGAAGGGATAAAGAGAAGTGAAGTTTCTATAAACTGCTTGAAGAGCAGCATCCCTTCTGAGTTGAAAGCATTGGCAGAGTCCAATCTGACCAAGGCTTTTTCATCGAACATGTTTTTGATATATACTCGTGCTGCGTGGGCAGCTGCTTCACAGCCCTGTTGAACGCCGAAAACGAGCTGAGTTGGTTTCAGCATTGCAGCAGTCTCTTGACTCACCCTTCTTACTGCAGCCTTGGCGACTAGGCGCCAAAGGGTGTTGCCCACGGCAATGGGCCTGATTCCGCCATCCTTTTTCCGGAGGGCACACAATGAGGCACCAAAGAAAAGGGGTCTGATGGCCTCTGGGACATTGCCAGCCAGGCACAGTTTGGAAAATTTGGTGAGTTCAGACAGCAGCCTCTCTGGAACATCACCAAGTGAAATCTCCTGCTGAGCCCTGTGGAAATGACAAAGCAGCTTTATACACATCAGCATCCTGTAAGGTTAGATTTTCTTCGCCTGCTGCAATGTCAGGGAGGTCAATGTTGGTACTGGGAGCCCTGGGTGGATGTTTGTCCTTCAGAGCTTGCGCCATGCTGATGTCCTTGGGAGCGATGGTATCCTCACTGGTTATAAGCACAAGAGCTCCAATAGTATTACCCTCTTCTATTTTGTTGCTAATTTGTGCTCTGATTTTTGAGGCGTCCCTGTTGTTGGCATTAGCCCGGCGGGTGTTTGTCGCCCTAGGGGGGAGATGGATGAGGTTGTCATCCATTGGGAATACATTTATTGCCCTAATAACATGTGTTGCTAGTGACTTGTCCCTCCTTGGTGGGACAGCCAAACAGGCATTGCCAAAAAGCAGCAAGTTGTGCCAGGATCTGTTGTTTGAAGGAGCATCGTTGACTTTCTTCAGAAGGTCAGTGAATTTGCTAGCAGCTTGAGGGCGAGCTGCTTTGGGAATGTGTGTCAGAGTCCTTGTGGATGTTAATTTGATTGCAGGTTTGAGGGGGATGTACACTCTACTCAGCACGAACGAAAAATTTTGTCGAAAAATTCACAAATTGAGTTAATCTTATAGAAAAATAGCTTAACTCTCTGGCAACGCAATGGTACCAGAATCATTGTTCTACGACATTCCTACAAGGAATTATGATCATTTAAACCACCTAGGGTGGCGTCACCACCCGTGGCAGGTGTGCTCACCTGTCATCAATTTTCATTCTTTTTCGTTTTTTTTTGTGTATTTATTGTATTATTCTTTCTAAGATAATAATTGACGATTGGCATCATAATACAGTGGGTGGGACTTATACGTAGACTTCCAGCCAACCAGGAACCTTCTGGCACCATTTTGTTGATGTCGTGGAAAATTCCAGTCTCGGGGTGGCCGGGAAATATGCTTCAATATAACGCTATTATCGCTTCTACGGCTTATTTATCTATCACAATTGATCTAAAATGACATAATAAACAATATAAATAACAAAGAAATATGGTAAATACTCCAGAATGAATAATATATAGCATATTCCTAGAGCATTCCCTCTGGAATAAAAGAATCCCATCGTCAGGAATGGGCTTCCATTCTCCTTCTTTCACCTCCAGGGTCCTTATATTAAAGAAAACGAACATGAGGTAACGATGCTATTTTCTCGAAAAAAAAAAATCAATGGTCCGGCTGTTTCGCGGATTATCTCGGAAGTAAGTTATTCACATATATATGACTGTATTTTCGTTAATAATAGCAGGAATGTAATGAAATTCACAGAGAACATAAAGGAATGATTGTTTTACAAGCTGATGAGTAGTAAATTGAGATATCATAATTTGTTTTTTATTTTTGTGAGGGCAAAAGTCAGATATTTGGCTGAATGTCAAAACCATACAAACTTTATTTTTTTTAAGAATGAAAAAAGGATAAATTACAGTTTGGATAATCATCAGAAATACAGTTTAGCATTGTTTTATGTGTAGATAATGCCAAAACAGCTTCTCCTGTTCGATATGTATGATTATTAGTAAATAATTTTTTTCTCAGTTGTTTTTTGAGCTATCTTATTGAAACTTGGTCACATTACTATTGAAAGGTGCTTCTTTACGTACAAAAAAAAATGAAAGAAATCGAACAAAAAATAAAAAAGTTCATGTGCTGACGTCGTATTCATCCCTTGTGGTCCTCTGTGGAGGTGAAGTCACGGTAGCCGTCAGCACTGTCTGCTGGGGGAGGCTGTTGGTTGTTCTCATCTGGAGCTCTCCTGGAGCCTAGACATCCATTGTGTGCACGGATGTTGCCAGCTGAGGGATTGAGTGCACATTACCTCTAGCACACCCCTGGGAACCCGCGACTACTTGTGACATTGCTGATATCGTGGGGGTGGGAAGGCGCCAACTGTGGGGTGATGGGTGAAGGACAGCAGGGATGCATGGGGGATGTGGATGGGGGAATAGGGAGCCGCAGAACTTGTAATTGGTGGGACACTAAACAGCAACACCCTTGGTCAGGAAGTCAGTAGGCCTAGGCTGGGATGAGGGGAGGGGATCTGGGATGGGGGACAGAGGGAGTGGCCCTCTGTGCTCGCTCAAGATGCACATCACTGACTAAGTTTTGCTGATTGTTATACACTTATTGTTCCATTTAGAAAAAAAACTCGCCATTTGGCTCACTAATCACCATGCTCACACTATTAACCGAGGTGTTCTTCTGTCCACCATCCAATGATGGTGTCGTGAGTGGCCACTGCCTTCCTCTTATATGGGTGTGAAGCTCGAGTTGTAAATGCTGCAGTGAGGAGGCGGTTGGAGGCAGTGGAGATGTCCTGTCTAAGGGCAATGTGTGGTGTAAATATTATGCAGAAAATTCGGAGTGTGAAAATTAGAAGGTGTGGAGTTAATAAAAGTGTTAGTCAGAGGGCTGAAGAGGGGTTGTTGAGGTGGTTTGGTCATTTAGAGAGAATGGATCAAAGTAGGATGACATGGAGAGCGTATAAATCTGTAGGGGACGGAAGGTGGGGTAGGGGTCGTCCTCGAAATGGTTGGAGGGAGGGGGTAAAGGAGATTTGGTGGGCGAGGCGCTTGGACTTCAGTGTTAGATAGGAATGAATGGAGACAAATGGTTTTTGGGACCTGACGACCTGTTGGAGTGTGAGCAGGGTAATATTTAGTGAAGGAATTCAGGGAAACCGGTTATTTTTTTGTAGCCGAACTTGAATACTGGAAATGGGAAGTACAATGCCTGCACTTTAAAGGAGGGGTTTGGGATATTGGTAGTTTGGAGGGATATGTTGTGTATCTTTATATGTGTATGCTTCTAAACTGTTGTATCTTGGTGCCTATCCATAGAGTGATTACATATTATTGAGGTGAAAGTTTTGAATGATGATGAAAATATTTTCTTTTCTTTTTGGGGATTTTCTTTCTTTTTGGGTCCCCTGCCTCGGTTGGAGACGGCCGACTTATATATATATTATATATATATATTTTTATATATATATATATATATATATATATATATATATATATATATATATATATATTTTAAACCCCTGATCTCTGGCTGAAGGAGACTCGAAAACCCACGAACCTTAGGACAAGGTGCGCAGTGCTTTACCAATCTACCCAATGGACAATACCTTGGCGTGTAGCATGCGCTACACGTTTGATCCAAGGCAGCCAGCTTTCAGGGAGAAGGCTTACAGCGCATGCTACACGCCAAGGTATTGTCCAGTGTGGGTAGATTGGTAAAGCACTGCGTACCTTGTCCTAAGGTTCGTAGGTTCGAGTCTCCTTCAGCAGAGATCAGTGTTTTGTGTATATTTCGCATGCTCTCGCGAATTCCTTGCATATATATATATATAATATATATATAATATATATATATATAATATATAAATATATATATATATATATATATATATATATATAATATATGCAATAAGATCACAGTAAACAGGTAATTTCAGAATATGCAAAACAACCAAAAATCTTGATACAATAAAAACTTTTGATAAAGAATTCCCCCCAAAATGCTGATGGATGTGTCTATAAGATTCCTTGTAAAATTTGCGATAAAGTTTATTACGGTCAAACTGGTAAAAATCTCGAAGTAAGATTAAAACAACATGAATTTGGTAGGGTGTGCAAAAGAAGAAAATTAAAGGTGAATACAGGAAAGAGTAAGGTTATGAGGATAACAAAAAGATTAGGTGATGAAAGATTGGATATCAGATTGGAGGGAGAGAGTATGGAGGAGGTGAATGTATTCAGATATTTGGGAGTGGACGTGTCAGCGGATGGGTCTATGAAAGATGAGGTGAATCATAGAATTGATGAGGGGAAAAGGGTGAGTGGTGCACTTAGGAGTCTGTGGAGACAAAGAACTTTGTCCTTGGAGGCAAAGAGTATATTTTAACAAACGCTCTTATATGGGTGTGAAGCATGGTGATGAATGTTGCAGCGAGGAGAAGGCTGGAGGCAGTGGAGATGTCATGTCTGAGGGCAATGTGTGGTGTGAATATAATGCAAAAGAATTCGAGTTTGGAAGTTAGGAGGAGGTGCGGGATTCCCAAAAACTGTTGCCCAGAGGGCTGGGGAAGGGTTTTGAGGGGTTTCGGAATTTTAGAAAAAAGGAGCGAAAAGAAAAGGGACCCAAGAGTGTATCAGTCTGAGGGGAAGGGAAGGGGGTAGGGGTCGGCCTGGGAAAAGGTTTGGGAGGGACGGGGTAAAGGGGGGTTTTGTGTCGGGGGGCCCTTTGACTTCCAGCAGGCATGGGAGCGTGTTTAAGGAGTATAGGAGAAAAAGGGTTTTTTAATACTTGACGTGCTTTGGGGTGTAAAGAAAAGTAACATTTATAAAGGGGGTTTCGGGGAAAACCCGGCGGGCCGGACTTGATCTGGGAGGGGAAGTAAAATTTTGCCTCTGAAGGGGGGGTTTTTAATTTTGCAGTTTAAAACTGTAGTGAAAGCACCCTTCTGGCAAACATGAGGGAGGGGTTTATGGTAAAATTTTCCCTCTTTTGGGGGCCCAACCCTGCCTTGGGGGAATCGGCCAGTGTGAAAAATAAAAAATTAATATATATATTTAATATATAAAATATATTATATATATATATATATATATATATATATATATATAAAAATTAAATTTATTTTATTCGATGCAGGGGCTATGTTGGGGGAAAAAAAATGGGGAATTTAAATGTTAATGATGAGGGGATCAGCAGGGGAAATCCTCCCTCAGTCAGGGGGGTGGGGGGTTTGAGGCCGGTTTTGTATCTAAAAGGGAGTGAACAATTTGGTTCAAAGTCCCCATACCCCACTTTGTTCATAGTGTACAGGGGAAAACAAATAATGTTGTGTGAAATTTTAAGACAGTGTGAAAAATTATTATGGGGCAAGTCCATGTTTATTGTACCCCCACGGGAAAACCCCCCAACCAACCCCTTGGGGCCTCCCCCCCCCCAAAATTCCCGGGGAAATTTTTCCCCTTCCCCTACCAGCCCCTCACACTCCCCCCGGCCCCACCCCGGTAAGTTCACAAATTTCCCACGCACCTACCCCCCCAAGAAAGGTATATTCCACCCCTATTTTTCGGTCAGCAGTTTGGATCCCAAAAACCAGGAGGAAGAAAGCAGCCGGGGAAATGGCACGGTTTGGCAAAACAGGAGAGGCAAGTTTTCCGGACATGCTTACAGCTTCGTTGTCTCAATCGAATGGTTTCCCCCCCAAAACCCACGGTAGTTGCCCTGGTTCAGGATTCCTCCTGGGGAAAGTGTTTGACCAGACCACCTCAGGCACCTAAAACCCCACTCCAAAAATTTTTTTCATCTCATCAAAAAATTTTTGGGAAAGAAATTTAAAAGCAACAGTACCGGGAAAAACTCACAATTTCCCAAATGAAGCCCGCCCCACCCCGGGGCGGGGAAAACTTTTAAAACCCCCTAAAAAAAAGTAAAACGAGGGTTTCCCACTATCTTAAAGGGCTCCCCCAAACCCAATAAAAGGCATGGAAACCAACTTGCTACTTTTTGGCAATGTCTCCCTTGCTGTGGCCGGGAAAAAAGGGGAAAAGGACTACCCCAAAATTGTTCTTTAACCTATAAGAGATTTTCCTAAGCTGATAACCTCTTTCCCCCTTCCCCATCAACAAAAAAAAAGGAAAAGGTAAAACCCCCACTCACTCCACTGACAGGAAAAATTTTGAGTCCAGGGGCAAAAAAAACAAAGGGAGGGCAACACAGTGGGGCAATCAAAATTTATTACTAGTAAGTTAACAGTTGCTCCAGGGATGCTGACATGGCTAAATTATTTTATTATTATAATCAAAAAAAGCGCAAAGGGGCCAAAAGGGACTTACAGTGACATGGCTAAACACTTAAGGAAAGCACCCGCCGGGGAAATAAATTGGCACCACATTCCCAAAACACCTCTGCCCCCACTATGGAACCATTGATTGTGGAAGACTCAAAACTTTTTAAAAACAAAAAATGTCTTTCCCATCTGGCTCTCGGGGGGTTCCCCTGGAAAAAGGGGCCACAGCATTTAAAAGGAAATGGTTAATCCATTTTTGGGGGAAATTGCAGAGACACTGCTTTCAGAGATAAAAAGGTTTCCCGGAAAAAATATCCTTGGCGGGTCGGGTTTCCCTTAAAGTTTTTAGACCTTTTTTTTTTTGGTGCAACCTTTGGGGCCTTTAAAGAAGGATGGGGGAAATTGGGCCCAAATTTCAGTGGGCAACACGTTACGCCACCCCCCCGTACCCAAAGCGGGCTGTCCAAAGTTTTTCGTGCACAGGAAAGCCATGATGTTTTTTAAACCCAAAACCCCTTTGGGCTTTGGTCTTTTAAAAGGGAAGTGAAGCAGCAGTTTTTTTTCAACAAGAGCGTATATCAACAACCTGCCTGGGGACAATGCATGGAAAAAATTAGATTTCAAAATCATTCAATCTCCTAAAAAAGGGAGTGGTTTTAGCACAGTACAAAAAACTTTTCCCGGGTCTCTTCCCTTTTGTATCACGGGGTATCCCAAGGGAAATTCAGTTTCTTTTTTGGAGGGGAAATAAAAAATCATATCTTGGGAGGGTGCCCCAAAAAGGAGATCCTTTTGCCCCAAATTTCTCTTCTGTATAGCAGTTGGGAAAATCCATTTCAGACTGACCAGCGAGAAAAACTTTTTTTTTCCCTAGATAAATGGTACACTAGCAAGTACAAAGGGGTCCCCCCTACATACCCCTTTCACAGGTAATGACACGGGGACAGGAAATGGGTTATCTGAAAACCACCAAAGTGAAATCACTCAGTCAGTCAAAAGTGACAAAAAGCAGTGAGAACAAAACTACCCGGAGCAGCAGTCATTTCCCCCCCCAAAAAGCGTCCCTTTCTTTGGGGCAAGTTGGGAAGTAATACCATTGACACCCAAATTTCAGAAAGAAATTGGAAAAAGTTTTAAGGGGGAAAGGAAGAAGAATAGGGAGTCGGAAAAACCCCCATGCCTTGTACCTTTCACAAAGGCTTGAGTTTGCCCGGGTTTAATTTTCCTAAGATGTGGGACCTTCATATGATAACCCTTTAACCCGCAAAGAATATGGGGCAGTATCCTGAGGGAGATTTTTACGAAAATACTTAAACCCTTTCTCTAGAAGGCGGGCATTTGGAAACCAAGCTACACTTAAATCAGCTAGGGGCATTGGTGTCCGCAAGTATCACGATGCCCTACCCCTTTTCTGTCCCATGTAATTTCATCCCGAAGCTTGTCAGGGGATTCTCCCTTTAAAATCTTGGGACAAAATTGGAGTCCCCGGACCAAAAAATTCATTGACGGAAGGCCCTGGGCTGGGGAAAACTAACGGGGTCTGAAACCAAAAACCTGTTCCCCCAACAAAATACAAAAAAATGAAATGGGATGGGCCCAATTTTAAAAATATAAAACCTCAAACAAAAGCTTTTAAGTGGGGTCGGGAAAGGGTAGAGCCCACCCCTGGGAGTGAGGCCCCTTAAACAGGGGGCTATTGTTTGGGTTTTTCCCAAAATCCAGCCTTGGGACACCCTCGACCACAGACCCTCCGCATCGGTGTTGCCCTTCGACTTGCCGCCCCAATTTTCGCCGAACACAGGTGTATTTGTGGCAGTGAAGAAAAGACCGATTCGGGGAAACCCTTTTTTGTGTCCCTAAATTTAAAGGGGAAAAACGGCCCGATATGAGGAGGTTAAAAAACATTATCAAGGGGGAGCCCCAAACAACCCGGGTCCCCGCAGAAAGGGGGCCACCCCAGTATGGGGAATGATGGCAGCCAGAAAACGCCAGATGGTTCACCCATCAAGCTTGGACAGACGGGGAAACAGGTGGTGTGGGGGCTATGCATGGCATCTACCCTTTGGGTGATACCCATCTTCAAAACCCAGGAGGAAGGAGGGGCAGCTGCCCCGCTTCGGGGAAATTTCCCAAAAATCAAAAAAATAAAGGGGAAATTCCCCCTTTATTTAAAGTTTGTTCCCATAGGTCAGGACCCCGGGTCATGGGGAAAGAGTGCATTAAAATTTCCCTTTAAAGGGGCTGGGGAAAAAAAATCATCAGGTAACTAGGGATCCCAGGGCAGCTTGGTTTTTTTTGTTCCAGAGGCTCAGTGAGGCTGTTCAAAGGGGAAAAGTATTTTGGGGACACGCCCCGCTCTCAGGACTGGATGAGATTTTCCCCCTTTTTAAACGGTTTTTACACACTGAAAAACATTTTACATCAACATGTATATCAACAATGAAACTCTTAAATCTTTTTGTACCATATTATGAAAAAAAATATTCCAAATTTTTGGAAAAAAAAAGAACGAAAATATGGGGGGGTTGGGAAAAGTGGAAAAATTCAAACGGCTTCAGGAAGAAATCCCAAAAATTCTTCCCCTTTAAACCTTTTTTAAACCATCTATATTTAAAATATATATTAAAAAATAAAATATAAAATATATATAAAAAAATATATATAATAAAATAATATATTTTATATATATATATATATTAATAATATATATATATTTATATAAAAATTTATTTAAAAATATATATATTATAATTTTATATTTAATAATAAATTTTATATATATATTATATTTTTATATATATATATTTATATATACATAAACTCTCTCCTCTCTCTCTCTCTCTCTCTCTCTCTCTTTTCTCTCTCATTTTTATTATATATATTTTATAAAATTTTTATATTTTTATATAAATATATATTATGTATAATATATATTTTATTTTATATATATGTATAAAATATATATATATATTTTTTTTTTTTTTTTTATCACACCCGGGCCCATTCCCCCAAAGGGAGGGTGCCCGAAAAAAAAAAAAACTTTCACCAACAATTTACTTTTCCCTCACTGTCTTGCCCGAAGGGTGCTTTACACTACCGGGTTTTTTAAAATGCAACATTAACACCCCCCCCTTTAGAGGGGAGGGACTGTACTTTCCCTCTCCGGACTCAAGTCGGCCTGGCCGGTTTCCCTGAATCCCTTCATAAAGTTTTCTTTGCTCACACTCCAACAGCACGCAAGGGATTAAAAACCCAAATTTTTTTTCCATTCAAATCCATCAAACACGCTAAAGCATGCCTGCTGGAAGTCCAAGGGCCCCCCGCACACAAAAACCCCCTTTACCCCCTCCCTCCCCCAACCCCCCTAGGCCCACCCCTACCCCCCCTTCCCCCTTTCCCCTACAGGGCTGATACACTCTTGAAGTCATTCTTTTCGCCCATTCTCTCTACATGTCCCAACCAACCCCAACAAAACCCCTTCCCCGCCCTCGGGACCAAAAGTTTTGGTTATTCCCCCAAACCCCCCTCCAAAATTTCCCAAAATTCGAATTCTCTGCATTATATTCACACCCAAAACATTGGCCCCCCAGGGCCTTTAAATCCCAATGCCTCCAGCCTTCTCCTCGCTGCAAAAACTCATACCCACGCTTCACACCCTTTAAAAAGGGGTTTGGGTAAAACTATACTTCAAACATTCCCCCTTTGCCCCAAGGACAAATTTTCTTTTCTCCACAACCCCAAAGTGCACCACTCACTCTTTTTCCTCATCATTCTTGATTCACCTCATCTTTCTTTGACCCCCCGCTGACACGTCCACCCCCAAATATTGTACGTTCCCCTCCTATACTTTTCCCTCCAATTGATATTCAATCTTTCATCACCAAATCTTTTTGTTACCCTCATAATTTTCCCTTTTTCCTGTATTCCCTTTAATTTTCTTCTTTTGAAACCCCCTACCAAAAATTCATCCCCCAAATTTCCTGAACTTCTTTCGAATCCCCCAAGGCACAGTGCCACAAAGAGCAGCTGTACAACTCCCCTTTGTGTGGATTCTTTATTTTTTAACCCCACCCCTTTTGCCAAGACCCTCGCATTTACCCCTTTACAACCCTTTTAAAAATATATTAAACAACCCGGTGACATCACACATCCTTGTCAAAGGGCCTATTTTAGGGGAAAAAATTCCCCTCTTTCCTACATACTCTAACTTGACCCCTCATACCTCGTAAAAACCTTCACGTTTTCAGTAACCTACCTCCAAACCATACACTTGAAACATCTGCCACTTTGCCCCCCTATCCCCCGTTCCCCTTTTCAATCCATAAATGCACAAAGACCCTTTTGCCTTTTTAAATACTTTCATTATATGTTTCACTGTAAACACCGGTCCAACCCCCCTACCTTTCTAAACCCCTCCTTTTTCTTTGCTTCCTATTCTCCGTTTTTATCTTAATTTTTTTCAATTATAACTCACCATCACTTTTACCAGGTCCCTCAACAATTTACCCCCCTTTAATTTTTTGCACTCTCTTTTATCCCCTTTGCCTTTTAAAAGGAACATGCGCTCTTCCAACCCCTGGGGAACCTTACCCTCTTCCATACATTTTTTAAATAATTGCCCCAACCACCCCAAAAACTATTCCCCCCCTGTTTTTAACATTTCTATTTTTATCCCTCAATCCCGGCTGCCTTACCCCTTTCATTTTCCTTCTCCCTCACGAACTTCCCCACACTAAAACTGACTTTCTCACTCCTAAAAGGGGGGGATTCCTCCTTGCCCTATACAGAAATACAGTTCCCTATCTTCATCAACATTTAAAAATTCCTCAAAATATTCCTTCATTTCCCAATACCTCTAACTTCCATTTAATAACCTTCCTCTCCTTTTTTTAAACGGGACAAACCCCATTTTTCTTGGCTTTTTAACTTTTTAAATCTCACCCCAAAATTTTTTTCTTATTTTCAAAAAAATTGTTGAAAAACTCTCACCCACTCTCTCATTTGCTCTCTTTTTACTTTGGTTTCCCACTCTTTTAATTTCTCTTTTTTTTCCCCCATATACTCTTCCCCCCTTTGATCACTTCTACTTTGTAAAAATTCTCATATGCTAACTTTTTCTCCCTTACTACTCTCTTTACATCTTTTTCCACCAATCGCTCCTTTCCCTCCTGCACCCCCCTTTCTGTAAACCCCAAACTTTGCTGAACACTCTAACACTACATTTTTAAAAAACCTACCCCCTACCTCTTCGACCCATTGCTTGCTCTCATTCCCCCTATCCCCCAATAGCTGTTTATATCTTTCCCTAACTGCTTTCCCCTTTTTTTTATAAACCTTTTCCCTTCTCTTCCCTGATGTTCTATTTCCCTTTTATCCCATCTACCTTTTACTCTCAGGTAGTACAACTAGAAAGTGATTGATATATCTGTGGCCCCTTATAAAAAGTACATCCGAAAATTTCCCCAACAGCTTTTACTACCAATACATAACCAACAACTACTGTCATTTTGCCCCCCATCATATGTGTAACTTATTTATCCCTTTTTCTTAAATATGTATTACCTATAATAAAAACCCCCTTTTTTCAAAAATTCAATCAAAGGGCTCCCCTTATCATTTAACTGGGACCCCAAAAATTTATATATTAATATATTTTAAAAATATATTAAAATTTTAGTATATTATGTAGAAAAGGGTTTGGGGACACAACCACCCCGGGGGTACTCCCTCCAGCCAAATGATGTACAAAAAAAAACCCGTAACTGTTTTTAAGTGGTAGATTCGGTTCTTTTGTCTTATAAACACGCTGGATAACAGTATTCTTGTACTTTTTATACCTTTGGTCACATACACAAGCATGAAAAGCTTATATTTTCATAAAAAACCTTGGTTTTTCTTTTTTTTTAGTAGTTCCGTTCTTCTGTTTTTTTTCTTTTTCCCAGGGAAATGGGAAAAAAATTTTCCCCCATAACTACGTGTTGTATGAGGTGACTAAAATGCGGGAAAAATGGGTAGTAAAACCCCCTTTTGTAGAAAATTTCTAAAAAGAGAAAAAAAATATAAAGGAGAGATATTCAATGTAGTGAGGATGAGAGAGGGATTGCTAATGTTAGAATGAAAAAAAGTTGGATGTTCTAGCTCTAAGTGAAACAATGAAGGGGTAAATGATTTTTGTGGGGGGGATAAATGGGATTAAGCAGGAGTATCTGAGAGAGTTAGAGTAAGGGAGGGGAGCAATAATGTTGCCGGAGAGTTTTACCCGGAGGGTTTCGGGGGGCAAAAGCCCCCCCCGGCCCCGGTCGTGGGAAACCTCTGGTGGATCAGGCCTGATCAAGGCTGTTGCGCTGGTGGAGCAAAACCCAAAGTACGAGCCCAGCCCGGGTGATCAGGAAATGACTTAGGTGCTTGTCCCGGCCAGCTTGAAGATGCCAGGGCGTTTTTAACCCCCCTTAGTGTTGGGGGCAGTTGAACAGTCTTGGGCCCCTGACACTTATTGTTTGGGCCTTAAGTGCTAGTGCCCCCTGCTTTTCATTGGGGGGGGGTGCATCTCTGCCAAGTCTTTTGTTTCGTATGAGTGATTTTCGTGTGCAATTCGGTACTATCCCCTAGGGTTTTCCGGGGGATATAATCATGTATCTCCCCTCCTGGTTCCAGGAAAAACAGGTTTAGAAACCCAAGCCTCCCAGTAATTGAGGTTTTTATCTCCGTTATGCCGCCGTGAAAGTTCTCTGTCATTTTCTAGGGCGGCAAAATTTACTGCCTTGAAGGGGCTGTTAGAGTGCAGCAATATTTCTGCCTAGATAGAACAAGTGACCTGAGAGTAAGAGTGTCCATCATGGGCTTGGCCTCCTAGTTTTTGGAGGTTCTCATATCCAGCCTGTCATTTTTTTGCAGATGCGATTGATACTTTGTTATGGTCCTTGAGGTGGATCCTCGACATAATATCACTCACAGGTCTTTGACGTTGGTGTTTCGCTCTATTAGTGGCCAGAATTTGTTTTGTTCTGATGTAGATTTAATTTCCTCATGTTTTCCCATATCTGAGTAATTGAAATTTCTATCGTCTCATCTGTCTCAGTAAGCTGAGACAGACAGGAGCGACCTGTTCTAACCAATGTTTGCCCTGGGTTGTGTAACGGATGGGTTTTAGATGGGTGGTGATCATGCGTCTTATGACCCTTTCAAAAGGGGATTTTTATGGTATGGGATGTTCGTGCTATTGGTCTGTATTTCTTTGCTGTTGCTTTACTGCCCCCTTTGGGAGTTGGGTATGTCTGTTTGTTTTTAGTAACTGAGGGGGACGACCCCGTGTCCATCGCTCACTCTCCCATAGGATGGAAAAGGCTCGTGATGGGGCTTATGTCTGTTCTTGATGAACACTGTGTTCCATGGGTCTGGCCCTGGGGGCAGCAGAGTGCTTTGGGCATGTATTTATCGGCCTGTTCGAAGTCATTTGGCGTCAGGGATAACATTCGGATAGGCTTGTGTTTATCAAATTTTTGGCTCTTTCATAAAAAATTCATTTTGATCTTCGGACTCTCAGTCTGGTTATCGGCTTGCCTATAAAACTGAGTATATTGGTGGCTTGAGTTGCTCACTCATTTCCTTGCTGTCATCTGTGTAGGGGACCCATCTTGTTTAAGGAGGGGCCCATACTGGGCGTTTTTGTTCTCGGATTTTGCATTTGGATAGGAGAAGAAATACTTTGGGTTTCTTTCGATTTCATTATAGCTTTTAGTTCTTACCGCGATTGCCTGACTCTCTAAAGGATTCTTTTAGCTTAAGTTCGTTGCTTGCTATTTCTTGACCGGTGTCTCCCTGCGCAGTTCAGATTTATTTGACCTCTTTTAGCCCTTGTTATTCTTTTTCCGTCGCCGTAAGGGAGCGCCTGTCTCTTCTATTTTACAGAGTACTCCTCCTTTTTCTTAGGGAATAAAGCCTTGTGCATACATCGAGTGCCACCGAGGTTAATCTGTTCTAGGCATAAGTTTGGGAGTCTGTGTTGCTTGTATATCACATTCAAAGCTTTTATCGGTTAGGACTTTGTTACTTCCCCCCCTTGGTCCCACTTTATGTTTTTGTTATTGAAGTTGAATTGGTGAATGATTGCTCCTCGTTGACTAGTCTCATTTTGTCGGTCTGGGGCTCCTCGCATACATGTCTGAACCTCAATTATGTTTTGATTGAGTATATTGGAGTTTTTGATTTCGGTGACATTTCTTATCAGATTCATTCATGTTAGTGAATATGAGGTCTAGTGTATTCTCCGTCTAGTAGGCATCTATTATTTGCTGGTTTAATTGATTTTTGTGCAGAGTTTAAAAAGCTCGTGTGAGTGTGAGTTGTTCATCAGAGCTGCTCTGTGTTTTTACTGCAACATATATTATTTGCTATAATTCCTCCATTTTCGGTGCCTTAAGTTGAAATCCCCCAGGATCAAGATTTTGGGTGTGTGAGCTGGAAGATTTTCCAGACAGTGGCAATTTTTAACTAGATGTTCCTGGAATTGCTGGGATATTGCATACGGTGGCTTGTAGACTACCACAATGAACTAAGGTTTTGGTCTCGGCCTTTACTGCTAAAACTTACACTACGTCATTTGAGAGCATTAAGCAGTTCTGTGCAAACAAATGACTCTGCATGGTAACAGGCCAACCCCTCCCTTTTGCCTGTTCACTCTGTCACATCTGTATAGGTTGTAACCTGGGATCCATATTTCATTGTCCAAGGGATCCTTATGCTGGGTCTCAGTGAAAGCGCGATCATTGACTTTGCCTCTGCAAGCTAGGTCACGGATGGAAAGGTATTTTGTTGTTTGTTGCTTGGCTTTAGACCCATGTATATTTGCAAAGAAAGATTGTTATCGGCTGGAGTGGTATTGTATGGTACTGGGGGGGGATTTTTTTTCCGGCATTAGTATATTAGTATCTGTTATCGTTGGTTTGTGTGGAGGCCATCGATGTGTTCCACTCCAGGAATGTCTGTGATTTGGTGTACGATTTCTGCCATTTCCTGCTCAGTTTTTTTTCCTTCCTGGCACTAAAAAACCTTCCCTCTTGAGTGGCCTGTGGCCTACCCGTTTTCCCTTGGCCTGGATGTTTTGTGTCTTTTTGTCCCTTTAGATGGTTTGCCTGGGGGCTCCCCAAAAAAATTTAAAGTTATAGCTCAGTCTTTCCTGTACTGATGAGAGGCTACACACATTTTCAGGCCGTTTGAAAAACGTTAAGGAAGAGGAGTTGCATTTTCCTGTTGTATTTGGGCATGGCATTTTCTAGGGTGGTAATTGAGTTGGCACGTCCCATCTGTTTTTCCAGATTTCCATGCAGGCAGATACCAGTGCATAGTATTGTGGCAAGGCTTGGTTTCCGCTTGCCTTGGGTTTTCTGTGACTGTATTCCCTGTTGGTGCATGTTTCCCTGTCTTACTTCTATCTCCATAGGCACCAACAATGGAGGCTCCCACCAGTTGTTTTTGGTAATTTATCCGCACATTGCTATTGGAGTCCTCTTGTTGCTATTTCCTGCGGTATTTCTATGTTTTGCATTATTGGTTTTATTCTTTTGACTACTCTTGTTTCCCATACTATGGCTCCTATTCCCCTATGTGGTCATTTATATGTATTCCTTCCTGCGTATAATTCCCGACTACTGGACAAAAATTCCAGCTTCACATTACTGTCTCCAGGACAGTCTCAGCTTCACCTTTCTGTCTCCCAGGACAGCCACCTCCAGCTTCATCCATTCTGATTCTCCAGGACAGCACCTTCCAGCTTCAACATTACTGTCTCCCAGGACAGCACCTCCAGCTTTACTATTACTGTCTCCCAGGGACATCACTCCAGCCCTTACAGTTTTGGAACTACATGGCCAGTATCAAGGGGCAGTATACCATTCAGGTTCCAGACTTTTTTTGTTCCATCTGTTGTAGAAAGCTTCCAGTGTTTTCTATAAAGCAGTTTGTTGTTGTCCTCTTTAATACCGTGTGATTTTAGTCCCAAAGATTTCTCCATTTGGGCATACCAGAAACACTTCTCTGTTTTTAATACTGCTTGTAGCTAGTTCTGGGATATACTGCACAAGGGGCGTGGACACCATTTCCACAAAAAATGACAATTTATTCCCATGTGGAGGCCGTTTGTTTGGTCTGACCACAGACTACACACAAGCTTCATAATGATTTGAATGGTTGATTTACTGCAATTCTACTAGGCAACCTCTTGATTAATATATTAATACCTTAAATGAAGCTCTAGCCTATTTGTATTTCTGTTTATAACTCTTTTTGTATATTGGACAGCCTACATCCACGTTCCTTGATTTTTTAATGTTGCTGTTTATAAGGGGCGGCCTTTCAACCCCATCGTTTACAGTCTGCTTTATTGTCCACGAAACTGTTTGAAACCAGTCCGGGGTTCGGACCAGTCAAGGGTTCGGGGACCAGTTCATGGGTTTGGACCAGTCGAATCTGCTCTGATCAGTGGGGTCACTTATTTAAACATACTGGTCGTGATTTGAGCTAACAATGAAGGATCTACTGGACATTATCTACCCGAAGTAATATTGTGATTTGACTGTAACAAAAGGTATAACTTTGGCGGGTTGAAAGAGCCGGTGATATCTAGGAGCTCTACAAATGACGAACGGTCACTCTTGTTATCAATCCTGTATCTGGCTTTTCTATTTTTTTTTTTTTCCGGTCTCCAATGCAATAAATGCTATATTATCACTATGTGACTGGAGCAAATTTTGGAGGAAGGGACGCCTTTTTCTGTAAGTAATATTTGCTTTCTCGTTGTGTATCAATGCGACCGCTGGGTAACTACAGGTTGAAGGATAAGATATGGAAGGAGGAGAGGGAATATAAATATACAAGTTCAATTATGTGGATTAAAATAGCGAGTTGGATGCGAAAAGTGGTCATAATAAGTATGATTGCACCTGGAGACATAGGAGTGTAGAGGGGGGAGAGAGGAGAGAGAGAGAGGAGAGAGAGAGAGTGAGAGAGATGTTAAAGCACGTGTGTAGGAAATAGATAATAATTGTGGCTAGGGGGGTTGTAATTGCTAAAGAGGGAGAAACATTTAGAGAGGATGTAGTAGGTAAGTTTGGGGTGCCAAATGTAATTGATAATGGGGTTCCCTTTGATGGAATTTGCACAGAAAGGAGTTTAGTTATAGCGTAATACATATTTTAAGAAAAAGAGGATAAATTAGTATACAAGATATAATTAGGGCATAATGACTGTAGTTTGTTGGATTATGTATTGGTAGATAAAAGAACTGTTGAGTAGACTTCAGGAGTACATGTTTATAGAGGGGCCACAGATATATAGATCACTTTTTAGTTGTATGCTACAGTGAAAACTAAAAAGGTAGATGGGGGATACAAGGAAAATATTAGTAGCATGTAAGAGCGAGGTTGAAGGTTTGTGTAAACTGAAGGAGAAGACAGTTAGGGTAAGATATAAACAACTATTGGAGGATAGAGGGCTAGTGTGAGCATAGGGCAATGGAGGGTCGAAGATGTATGGGCAGGTTTAAGGAATGTAGTGTTGGAGTGTTCCAGCAGATGTTTGTGATGCAGGAAAGTGGGTGATGTGGGAGGGAAGAAGAGGCCATTGGTGGAATGATGGATGTATAGAGAGTATAGTAAGAGAGAGAAAGATGCATATGAGAGGCTTTTTACAAAGTCGAATGATGCAAGGTGGGAGGAGTATATGGAGTGAAAAAAGAGTGGTAAGAGATTGGTGAAGGAAATGTAAAAGGAGAGAAAAATGAGAAGAGTGGGTGAGACTTTATCAAAAAAATTTGTTGAAAATATGAAGTTTTGGGTGAGATTAATAAGTTGAGGAAGTTTTGGAGTGAGATTAATAAGGTTTGAGGAAGTTTTGGAAGTAAGATTAATAAGTTGAGGAAAGTTTTGGAGTGAGTGAGATTAATAAGTTGAGGAAGTTTTGGAGTGAGATTATAAGTTGGAGGAAATTTTGGAGGATATTAATAAGTTGAGGAAGGAGTATTAGGGTGTAATTAATAAGGTTGGAAATTTGGAGTGATTAATAAGTTGAGAAGCTCCTTTAGGGTGATATTAATAAGTTGAGAAAGTTTTGGAGTGAGATTAAAATTTGAGGAAGTTTTTTGGAGTGGAATTAAATAAGTTGAGTAGTTTTAGGGTAATATTAATAAGTGAGAAAAGTTTTGGAGTGAGATTTATAAGTTGGGAGTTTGGAGTGAGATTAATAAGTTGAGGAAGATTTTAGGGTATATATAAGTTGAGAAAAGTTTTGGATGTGAGATAATATGTTGAGGAAGTTTTGGAGTGAGATTAATAAGTTGAGAAAGTTTTTAGGGTGATATTAATAAGTTGAGATAGTTTTGGAGTGAGGATTAATAAGTTGAGGTAGTTTTGGAGTGAGATTAATAAATTGAGGAAAAAAAGGGAAAAAAAACAAAAGGGAAAAAACTAAAAAAACAAAGTTTTGGGAGTGAGATTAATACGTTGAGGAAGTTTTAGAGTCGTTATTAATAAGTTGAGGAAGTTTTAGGGTGATATTAATAAGGTTGAGAAAGTTTTGGCGTGTGATTAATAAGTTGAGGAAGTTTTGAGAGTGAGATTAATATGTTGAGGGAAGTTTTGGAGTGAGATTATTAAGTTGAGGAAGTTTTTTAGGGTGATATTTAAATAAGTTGGAGGAGTTTTGAGTGATATAGTGAGATTAATAAGTTGAGGAAGTTTTGGAGTGAGTTATAAGTGAGGTGTTTTAGGGTATATTAATAAGTTGAGAAGTTTTGGAGTGAGATTAATAAGTTGAGGAAGTTTTGGAGTGATATAATAATTTGAGGAAGTTTTGGAGTGAGATAAATAAGTTGAGGAGTTTTAGGGTGATTTAATAAGTTAGGGAAGTTTTGAGTGAGATTAATAAGTTGAGGAAGTTTGGAGTGAGGATAATAGTTGAGGGAAGTTTTGGAGATGAGATTAATAAAGTTGAGGAAGTTTTGGAGTGAGATTAAAAAGTTGAGGGAAGTTTTTGGTGTGGATTAATAAGTTGAGGAAGTTTTAGAGTGAGATTAATAAGTTGAGGAAGTTTTGGAGTGAGTATTATACAGTTGAGGAAGTTTTGGAGTTGAGGATTCAATAAGTTGAGAAGTTTTGGAGTGAGATTAATAAGTTGATGGAAGTTTTGGTGTGAGATTAATAGTTGAGGAAGTTTTGGAGTGAGATAATAAGTTGAGGAAGCGTAGAAAACAAATAGATTTGTCAGTTAGAATAGGAGTGGAGAGTTATTTAATGGAGGAGTTAGGGTTATAAGGCAAGGAGGGAAATAGAATCGTTTGTTTTATATATGTTCGTGCCGTATAGGTTAAAAACTTGTGATTTTAAGCCAAATCGCAATTAGCTAGAACTCATTTAAAATTAAATTCTTAAAAAATTTATCTTATACATTTTCCAGATATATTTTTGTCATTTATGTCTCAATTGTAAAATTATATTTTGCTTTTTTTTACACCAAAGAACCTTAGAAAACTTACTAAACTTTATTTTAACAAGCGCAATAAATTTAGCATAATCGAACTCAATATATTTTAGATACTGTTTACAATAATTTTATAAAGAAACACAATGAAATATATCTTTTCTCGTTTAGGTTCAGAAACGTTTGAGAAATTACTGAATACACAAATTTTTGTTTGCCTTATTTCGGCAAAGGAAGAGAGTTGCTATTTAAGCCAAAATCGCCAAGTTTTTCCATTCAGCACGACAATTATCATAATCAACAAACACGAAGACAGTGAGACATAAAAAGAGAAAACGGAAAAGTGTTGTGTGTGTGTGTGTGTTATGTGTGTGATGTGGTCGTGTGTGTGTGTGTGTGTATGTGTGCGCGCGCTATCATCCGGAAAGCTGGCCGACCTTAACAATACAAAACAAGCCTAGGGCAGTAATAAAATCTTTAGGTCAAATACTTTCACACTCTCGGTGTGTCATCTGGAGCAATGTTGCAAAGGCAGTTAATGGCCCTGGCTGTATGGTCTCTGAGAGAGGCCCGACCCGTTATGCCAACCACCACCGTCCACTCCACACCCCACCCCAACATGGGGTCGGGTGGGCTAGACCTGACTGTTTGCAGATAGCATGAGGTATATAGAGTAACTAGGAGATACTTAACAGCCAGTCCTAAATGCTTCTAACCCCTGAAGAACAGGTAGTGTCCATAAGATTTTACTAAGTAGATCATCCACATAGAGAATGCAGTGACTCAGCTGCCTTGAGATTCAAACCTCCGTCGTTCTGTGATTTGCATTTTAGTCGTGTTATTATGATTTTGTGAGTCACACGTTTTGCTGTCAGAGAGATTCAATTTCAGTTTTTTTCTCATATTTCAGTAAAAATTTTAAAGTGGGGAAGGGAATTTGGATAATCTATATTTCTTATTTTAACTTTATTACTCGAATCCTCATATTGGGCTTCCACTTTAGTTTGCAAGTGGTAGGCCTGCAATGAATTAATTATACACACACGCAATTTCAGAGCAAAAATTTTACTTTATAATGTGCCAAATAAAAAAAAATTAAACAAAAATACAAACAGCGTATTTAGTGTGAGAAACTTGAGAAATATCGTGAGTGTCAGCTTGTGGCTGACAGTCAGGATATCAGTATTTTCAGTGTACACTGTACTAAATAATCACTATTCACGTCAGGTGTGCTGAGGGACATCTTAACAAAGAAATTAAAATATAGTCTATGATATAATTAAGCTCTATACCAAAAATCAGTGTTTCATGTAATTAAAATAAGGGAAATTGACAAGTTATTAAAGTTAGTGAATGTTAAGGTGGTGTCCGATTTTGTAACTAATTTAAAAGTTAATATTGATACTATAACATCTATTGAGATAAGAAAATATATATATGCAATCAAAAAAAATTAAAAGGACGTTTTTTTAGATTATCATACCTGATTTAAGCGACAGATAATCACTTATTGTGGATGGTCCAAAACAATAATCACGATAAAAAATTGAGAAGAGCGCAGAGTTTGCAACTGCAACAGCTCAGAGCGTCAACCTGGAGTCAGTACATGAACACAAGTTGCTACACTCACACACACAACTCGCGAAATAATGAAGAACCGTCAAATGTTTTTGGCGTCTCACGGAGATAGCATGATCTCTACCGATAATCTTTATCTGTTAAAGAATACACTTAGCGTGGGATTCAATGGTTTCTGGCAACATAATAACTTTTTTTTTATAGTGAATAGTTGAAGGAAAATCACTAAAAAAACACACAGACACACACTCACAAAAGGGGCAGGAGCTTGGACTCAAACCATACAACTCAAACTAGGTGAGTACGACACACAGACACAGACAGACCGAACAGACAGACAGAAGAGACAGACAGACACCACACACACACACTCACACGCACACACAATACACACACACACCTAGTGACCAGCGGGGTCCCGCAGGGGTCTGTCTAGGACCAGTGCTGTTTCTGGTATTTTGTGAAACTACATGACGGAAAGGTATAGACTCTGAGGTTGTACCTGTTTGCAGATGACGTGAAGTTGATGAGAAGAATTCTCTCGATCGAAGACAAGGCAGAACTACAATTAGGGATCTGGGACAGGGCTGCAGACATGGTCCAGCCAATTGGCTCCTGGAGTTCAATCCCACCAGTGCAAAAATCATGGAAGATTGGGGAAAGGGCAAGAAGGCCCGCAGACGGAGTTACTGTCTAGGGGTGTCAGAGACTAAAAAACCTCACTCAAGGAAAAAGATCTTGGGGTGAGTTATAACACCAGGCACATATCCTGAAGCGCACATCACCAAATAACTGCTGCAGCATATGGGCGCTAGCAAACCTCAGAACAGCATTCCGACATTTAATAAGAATCATTCAGGACCCGTACACCGTGTACGTTTAGGCCCATATTGGAGTATGCGGCAACCAGTTTGGAAACCCACACCTAGCAAAGCACGTGAAGAAAATAGAGGGAAAGTGCAAAGGGTTTTGCAACAAGACTAGTCCCCAGAGTTAAGAGGGTATGTTCCTACGAGGACGAGGTTAAGGGAAATCAACCTGACGAAACGGAGGACTGGAGAGATAGGAGGGGACTGATTAACGACATACAAAATAACTGAGAGGAATTGCAAGGTGGACAAAGAAGGATGTTCAGAGATTGGACCAGTAACATGGGGACTCAGTTGGATGCTGAAGACACAGATGAAATCACAGGGATGTTAGGAAGTTATTTCTTCAGCAACAGAGTAGTCGGTAAGTGGATAGTTTGAGGAAGCGATATAGTGGGGCAGGATCCATACATGCTTTAAGCAGAGGTAGATAAGCCACCGGCTCAGGGAAGGTGACTAGATAGCGATCAGTGAAGGCGGGGCCAGGAGCTCGGACTCGACCCCCGCGATCTCAATAGATGGTCAATAGGTGGAATTACAAACAACACAAACACACACACACCACACACACCACACAACACACACACACAAACACACACACACCACACACACACACACACCACACACACACCACACATACAACACAAGCACACACACCACATAAGGGGCCACATAACTATATTGGGAAGACCAAAGTAAGTCCTTGGCGGCCCGAAGGATGTTACGGAAGCAAAAAAACTAAGTGCACTAGAGAATGCAAAAGGTACAGAAGACCAAAAGACCCAGGAAATACGGAGATCCGGCGAAGAGCCAGAAACGAATATGACAGGTAAGGAGGGAGGCCCAGCGACAGTACGAAAACAACAATAGCATCGAAAGACAAGTCTGACCGATCTGCCTGTACAGACAAGTCAGGAGGAAGACAACAGTCAAAGACCAGGTGATCAGGCTAGAGGACAGAAGGTTTGGAATCTCACCAAGGAAACGATCATGAGGTATACGAGCTCAACAAGTGATTTAAGGAAAGTATTTACAGTATGAGACAAGAAGGGGCTCTGGGAAGACAGCACAGAGGGGATACACCAACATGGAATTACAGAAAGTTTGGATGAGTACACAAAAACAACTGAGGAAGAGTGCAGAAGAAGATGTAAGCTGATTTGATACCTCAAAGGCGATTGGACCGAACCATCTCCCCGTGGTGGGGTCCTTAGAGAAGGAAGCAGAGACGCTATGGTGTGCCACTACCACCATTCTTCAACACATTCCAATGAAACGGGGAAGGGAAATTCCTGAGGTATGGAAGACGGAAAAATATAGTCCCATTTTATGAAAGGAGACAGAAAAACGAGGCACTATACAGTATAGTATGCCAAGTCATGTAGAAGATTATCAGGAGGGAGAGTGGTGGAGCACTGGAAGAACAAGATTATATAAGGAAACCTGTACAAATTCATGGAGGGCACTCCTGTGTCACAAACCTTCTGGAATTTATGACAAGATAACAGAAGACACGAGAGAGAGGGGCGGTTGATAACATTTTCCTGGAATGCAGGAAGGTCTTTGACACAGTTCCTCAACATGAGTTAGTGCAGAAGCGGGGAGGAATCAGCTGCGCATATAACAGGGAAGGGCCATGATGGAAGGGATAGACTCAGAAGTGTCTCTGTTCACAGATGATGTGAAGTTAATGAGGAGAATTATATCAAATAAGGATCAGGCAGGACTACAAGAGACCTGGACAGGCTAAAACATACGGTCCAGCAACTGGATTCTCGAATTTAAACCCCGCCAAATGCAAAGTCATGAAGATAGGGGAAGGACATAGAAACCGCAGACAGATTTATAGAGTAGGTGCCAAAGACTGCAAACTTCACTCAATGAGAAAGATCTTGCGGTGAGCAAAAACACCGAGCACGTCTCCGGAGGCAAAACATCAACCAGATAACTAAACCCAGCGTTCCGTTACCTTTGTAAGGAATCGCTCAAGACACTGTACACTGTGTATGTTAGGCCCATACTGGAGTATACAGCACCAGTTTGAAACCCAACACCTGGTCAAACACATCAAGAAACTAGAGAAACGCAAAGGTTTTGCAACAAGGTTAGTTCTTGAGCTAAAGGGGAATGTCCACGAAGAAAGGTTGAGGGAAATCGGCCTGACGACACTGGAGGACAAGAGGGTCGGGGGAGACATATAACGACATACAAAAACTGCGTGGGATAAATAAGGTGGACAAAAGACAGGACTTTCCAGAGAGGGGTCAAAGAAACAAGGGTCACAACTGGAAGCTGAAGACTCAGACGAGTCTAAGGGATGTTAGGAAGTACTTCTTCCGTCATAGAGTTGTCGGGAAGTGGAATAGTCTAGCAAGTGATTAGTGGAGGCAGGAACCATACATAGATTTTAAGACGAGGTATGAGAAAGCTCGGGAAAGAGAGAGAGAGGACTTAGTAGCAATCAGTGAAGAGGCAGGGCAAGAGTTGAGTCTCGACCCTGCAACCACGATTAGCTGAGTACAATTAGGTGAGTAACACACTAGCAGGGTAAAGCTGCTGACTACGGGTGATTTCAAAACCCTAAGGTAAAATTTACTGGGAGAACGTGGAACCACATAGGGACCCAGAAACGTGGAGGGATAAGATGATGGAGGCGGTACTGGAAAACCTCATGTAACACACGTAAGGGACACTACCATAGAGAGAGGAGGATGAACCAGCGAGGCTGGACCTAGTATTCACCCTTTAAAAAGTGCAGATTTTGAGGAAATCATTATGAAGGACCCTAGGGGCATGATCACGTGGTTTTAAAGCGTCGAATACATAGTCGAGTTACAAGTGGAGAGGGAAGCGGAAGGGCAGGACGAATATAGCCAAATACAAAAGAGGGGACTATGCCGGCATGAAAAATTTCCTGCATGGGGTTCAGTGGGACAGAGAACTGGCAGGGAAGTCAGTAAATGATGTGATGAGATATGTGACAACAATAATCAAGGAAGCTGAGGAGAGGTTTGTACCCAAGGGTAACGGAAATAACAAGAAAACCAGGAAGAGCCCTTGGTTTTCCTCAAAGGTGTAGAGAGGCCAACACCAAGTGTGATAGAGAATGGAAAAAGTAAGAATGCATAGGACCCAGGAGAAAAAGGAGAGCATCGATAGCCAGAAATGAATATGTACAGGAAAGAAGGGAGGCCCAACGACAATACGGAAGGGCAAAACAGAAAAAACCAAAATCTGCCCCGAAGTTGTACAGTCATCAAAAGGAAAACAACAGAAAGGGACAATAGTCACTGGGGAAAAGGGGGGGGAGATTACAAGAAACGACCATGAAGTTTTGGGGAAGCGTTCACAGAAGAGCAGAGGGACCCCGAAAAAGGAGAAGATGGGTCACCTAAAGTGTTGGACAATCCGCACCCGAGGGGAAGTGAAGAGGCTGTTTTAAACGGCTAGATCCCCAAAAAGGCAAGGGGGCCCGGGAAACTCCTCCATGGGCCCGAAGAGGGAAGGGGTGCTTGTATACAATAATAACAAACTTCAACACATTTCGAATCAGGCGACTATCTGAGGATGGAAGACAGCAAAATGTACTCCCAAATTTTTTAAATAAGAAGACAAACGAACATTAAACTACAGGCCCGAGTCACTGACATGCAGTAGCAAGGTATGGAAGGGATTTCGGAGAGGTGTGGGCACCTAGAAAAAAAATGAGCTTATCAAAACAGCCAAAAAGGTTTCAGGGGGCGGGAAATCCTGTGTCACAACCACTGTTTCTAGACAGGATGACAGCAGTAAGACAAGAGAGAGAGAGGGGTGGAAATTGCATTTTTCGCTGTAAGAAGGGGTTTTTTACACTTTTCCCACAAAGATTAGGGAAAAGCGGAGGACCAGGCAGGGTTTAAAAGGGAAAGGGAGTGCAAAGGATCAAGGAAAAACCCGTCAGGAAACAAAACGAGTATTGTAATGGTGGGTACAGAGTGGGCGCCTGTAAACGAAGGTTTATAGTGGGGCAGTCCCAAAAGACCCGGTGCTGTTTCTGGAATTTGTGTACGATATGACGAAAGGAATAGACTCCGACGACGTGTCCCTTTATGCAGATAATGTGAAGTTGATGAGAAAAATCCAATCGGAGGAGGACCAGGCAGAACTACAAAGGGATCTGGACAGGCTGCAGGCCTGGTCCAGCAATTGGCTCCTGGAGTTCAACTCCACCAAGTGCAAAGTCAAGAAGATTGGGGAAGGGCAAAGAAGACTGCAGATGGAGCACAGTCTAGGGGGCCAGAAACTACAAACCTCACTCATGGAAAAGGACTTTGGGTGAATATAACACCGAGCACATCTCCTGAGGCGCACATCAACCAAACAACTGCTGCAGCATATGGACGCCTAGAAAACCTAAAACAGTATTCCGATATCTTAATAAGGAAACGTTCAGGACCCTGTACACCGTGTACGTTAGGCCCATAATGGAGTATGTGGCACCAATTTGGAACCCTCCTAGCCAAGCATGTAAGGAAACTAGAGAAAGTGCAAAGGTTTGCAGCAAGATTAGTCCCGGAGCTAAGGGGTATGTCCTACGAGGAGAGGTTAAGGGAAATCGACCTGACCACACTGGAAGACAGGAGAGATAGGGAAGGGGCCATGATAACGACAAATACAATACTGACAGGACAGAGACAGGATGTTCCAAAGATGGGACACAGCAACAAGGCGCCACAGTTGGAAGTTGAAGACTCAAATTAATCAACTCTGTGACTGAAGTATTTCTTCATTCACAGAGTTGTCAGGAAGTGGAATAGTCTGCGAAGTGATGTAGTGCAGGCAGGATCCATACGTAGCTTTAAGAAGAGGTATGATAAAGCTCATGGAACAGGAGAGTGACCTAGTAGCGACCAGTGAAGAGACGGGGCCAGGAGCTGTGACTCGACCCTGCAACCAAAACTAGGTGAGTACACATATACATACATAGACCACACAAACACACACACACACATACACACACACACACACACACGCACGCACAAACAAACACACACACACACACACACACACACACACACACACACACACAACACACACACACACACACACACACACACCCAGACACCACACACACACCACACACAAACACACACACACACACACACACACACACACACACACACACACACACACACACACACACACACACACAAGATCTGTGGGTGAGTATAACACCGAGCATATCTCCCGAGGCGCACATCAATCAGATAACTGCTGCAGCATACGGGCGCCTGGCGAACCTACGGATAGCTTTCCGATACCTCAGTAAGGATTCGTTCAAGACTCTGTATACCATTTACGTCAGGCCCATACTGGGGTATGCAGCACCAGTTTGGAATCCACACCTAGTCAAGCACGTTAAGAATTAAAGAAAGTGCAAAGGTTTGCAACAAGACTAGTCCAGAGCTACGAGGATTGTCCTACGAAGAAAGGTTGAGGGAAATCGGCCTGACGACACTGGAGGCCAGGAGGGTCAGGGGAGACATGAAACGACATATAAAATACTGCATGGAATAGACAAGGTGGACAAAGACGGGATGTTCCAGAGATGGGATTCAGATGAATCAAAGGGATGTTAGGAAGTATTTCTTCAGTCATAGAGTAGTCAAGCCGTGGAATAGCCTAGAAAGTGACGTAGTGGAGGCGGGAACCATTCATAGTTTTAAGGCGAGGTATGATAAAGCTCACGGGGCAGGGAGAGAGAGGACCTAGTAGCAATCAGTGAAGAGGCGGGGCCAGGAGCTATGAATCGACCCCTGCAACCACAAATAGGTGAGTACACACACACACACTGAGGAAGGAAGGAGCGAAATTTACAAGAAACGACCTTGAAGTATGTGAGGAGCATAAATGAGAGTGTAAGAAACAGTCACAGTGGAGAAAGAAAGATCTCCAGAAAGACAGAGAGGTGGGGTACACCTACCAGTGATGGACAATATTTATACAATAGAGGTGGTGATAGGTTGCTAAGCGAACTAGTTACCTCAAAGGCGATGGGGTCGGATAACATCTCTCAATGGGTCCTGAGAGAGGGAGCAGAGACGCTCTATGTACCACTAACAATGTGAGGGAAAAGTTCATTAGATAGGAGTGGTGGAAGTATGAATGAATGGTTATGATAGTTTGTTGGGCAGTCTGCTTGTTCAGTTAGGGTGGGTGCATAGTTCCCACTAACTCCCCCCCCCCTCTTCTGCACTCATTGGGAGGTGACGATTGTGTCTACGACCGGTGGTTAATCACTTGATTTGCGGCTCCCATCAAATCCCCTTGACTGCCGACTCGGGTCATTCAACAGAGGCGAGACATAGAAGGGTAGACTTGATCCTTACGAGATCAGAGACGTCACTTTATCATCTCTACCTACACTGGTCCCCCTTCCACATGTAGCCGACCACCCTGTCAGCTACACACCATTCAAGCAGCCTTCTCCAGGTTATAACTCCACCAGCATTTCGTGGTGGATCTATACTGGTGACTTAACTGCTTCAAAAGTGTTGTGGTGGTCAGAGGATCACAGTCAACCTCTGTTTGTCAGAATCTCTACTCGTGTTGGGGACACTGTTTTCTGTTGCAAGAGTCAGGTCCACCTGTTACCCCCTCCCCCTCCAATCATCAACAATGGCTTGGCGTTCCATACCACGATTCAGAGCTACGTGCCCAGAACATCGGCATGGCACCATTCTCCACTACACCATTGCGTACATATTAGCATTGAATCACTGGTTATTTGTATACTACATTTTTCATTTTTTCTTAAAGTACCTGGAGTTTACTTGTAGAGGGTTTCGAGGGTCAATGCCTACGCAGCCCGGTCTGAGATCAGGCCTCATGGTGGATCAGGGTCTGATCAACCAGGCTGTTACTGCCGGCCGCACGCAAGCTAACGTACGAACCACAGCCCGGTTGGTCAGGTACTGACTTTAGGTGCCTGTCCAGTGCCTTCTTAAAGACAGCCACGGGTCTAGTGGTAATCCCTCTTATGTATGCTGGGAAGTAATTGAACAGTCTTGGGCCCCATACACTTATTGTGTTGTCTCTCGTGTACTCGTGGCACCCCTGCTTTTCATGGGGTATTACAACCCAGGAGTCCAAATGGCCTGTTATCCTGGGTGTAAAGGGAGTAAAATAAACACAGCAGAAAGGTTTTGACTTATATTATCCTTCACCAATTTAGAACAGCAATATGTACACTATGTACAGTGATAAGTATTAGTGCACTCCACGGTAAGCAAGGCAGGATAGAAGCCACAAGAGAGCAGACCGTGCTTCAACCAGCTCTGGAATTGGAATGACAAGGGCAGACAGGAGAGTGGTACCCACATAACCTCTGCGATTGCCAAAACCATCTTCTTATTGGCTGGAACCTGGTTACTAGTTGAACGACGGGGCCCCATCATCAACTCTCAGTCACCTGGTTCGCTGGTTGGGGGAGATAGCCTGTAAATGAGGGTGTGTACATGCGCCGAATAAAGGTTACATACTCTTTGCATGCCACACCCCCACCCCGAGAAGGCTCAGGATTAGGCTGCCACCTCCCAGTGGTAACCGTGCCGCCATGGCACAAAATAATGGGACCACCTTTCCTCTCAACCATCCAACTCTTAGATAGAGCTCAGCTTTTCTCGTGACAAAAAGCCAAACCCTAAACTCAGAGCGAGACAGCAGTCAGTCGGGTTAGCATTGGTCCAAGATACAGGCGGACGGTAGCCCGCATCCCCTCACTAAAAAAAAACCCACACCAGGGGATAAAAAAAAAAGAGCATGAAAGGGGTTACCGCAAGTAACCTAACATCCTACCCTAATTAAATAATATAGTTAGACTCTAGATAATGAGTCTGCCAACATATTTTCTTTGCCAGCAATATGTAAAATTTTAATACAATAGGGCTGCAGCCTGAGCGACCACCTCATGAGCCTTGTGTTGTGGTTCTTCATGGATTGGAGATATACTAGAGGATTGTGGTCACTGTAGACGGTGACCACCTGCGATGTCTGGCGCATATAAACATCGAAATGCTCCAAAGACAGTACCAGCGCATGGGCTTCTTTTTCAATGGTAGAGTAAGCCCTCTGATGTGGTTGGAACTTGGTTGAAAAGTATGCTACAGGCTGCAACTCCTCATCCCAGTTTTGCAATAGTACTGCCCCAACCCCAGACTCACAAGCATCAACCTGTAATGAAAAAAGGTTTGGAGAAGTCTGGAGACAAAAGAATGGGTGCAGTACACAATAATCTTTTTGCTTTCTCAAAAGCATTTTGAGACTCTGGGGTCCAATTAAAGGGAACTTTGTGACTGGTAAGAGAGGTAAGAGGGGCTACAATATCTGAGAAATTCTTACAGAATCTTCTGTAAAATCCTATCATGCCTAGGAAACGTTGAAGAGATTTCCTATCATGAGGAACTGGATAATCTTTAATAGAAAGAACTTTAGCAAGTTTAGGTGCAACTTTACCACTACCTACTTCATTGCCTACAAAAATGACAGTGGCCTGGCCAAAGGAAGATTTAGATAAATTAACAGTTAAATGGGAACTCTGAAAGGTCTCAAAAAAAGCCTTAAGTCTAAGTAGGTGTTGATCCCAAGTATAAGACACCACAACAATATCATCCAGGTACGCTGCCGTGCCTTCAAGTCCTTTAATAGCCTGAAGGATAAGTTTCTGGAATGAAGAGGGGGAGTTTTTCATTCCGAAGGGGGTAACTGTATATTGATAATGACCTCCTGGAATTACGAAGGCAGAGATTTCCTTCGCCTTATCCGTCAAAGGTACCTGATAGTAACCTAACTTGGACACAAAAGTAGCCTTACCTACAAAGTCAATTACGTCATCCAGACAAGGAAGAGGGTAAGCATCTGTAATTGTGACCTCATTCACCTTACGGTAGTCTGTACACATACGAAACCCTCCATCAGCCTTTTTAACAAGGATGCACGGTGAAGCCATGGACTAGACTCCTCCTCCACTAAACCATGCTCTAACAGAAATTCTACTTCCTGCTGAAGTAGCCTCTGCTTTTCAGGATTAGCTCTGCAGGGGGAGAGTTTAATAGGTTTAGAGTTTCCCACATCTACATCATGATAACCTAACGTACATTTTTTCGGCACATCCGAAAAAATATTAGGGTATGAATGACTGTAGAAGCTCAGTTAAACTTGTTGCTTGTGTTTCAGATAGTCCCTCCATTAAAGGGCTAGGGTCCTTGAGGAGGACAGAATTTGAAAGTTTAACATTAATTTCAGAAATAGAGTGCAAAGAGTCAGAGTCATCCTCAGAGGTAGAGGACAGAGTCATTACTGGGACTTTATCTGATGTATGAAAAGATTTTAATTGATTAATGTTCTAAGTTTTAGTTTTTGAGGTCTTATCAAGAGGAGCTACCACATAATTTACATCAGATAATTTACTTACAATTTGCATAGGTCCCGTAAATCTAGCTTTCAAGGTGTGGCCAGGTATAGGTTCCTGCACCAACACCTTGTCTCCTGGATGGAAGGAGCAGAATTGTGCACTTCTGTCATACCTCTGTTTCTTCTTATTTTGAGCTGTCTTTAGGTTAGCATTGGCTAACTGACGTGCCACCTGAAACCTTGAAGACGGGTTGTAGAGTGTTGAGCTAACGTCTTCTCCCATCCATCCTTCTTTGAGCACCCGAAGAGGACCTCGTACATTGTACCCAAAGATCAACGGACTATACCCGGTAGACTCTTGAACCGTTTCTCGTACTGAGAATAATAACAAAGGTAGTGATTCATCCCAGTCTGTAGGAAAGTGCATGCAAAAAGTTCTCATCATGGTTTTTAACGTCTGATGGAATCTTTCCAAGGCGCCTTGGGACTGAGGATGATAGGCAGTGGATCAGTTGTGGATTATCCCTAACCTAGTTAATGCTTCCTTAAATGCTTTGGCAGTGAAGTTAGTACCTTGATCACTTTGAATAGTTTTAGGAATGCCAAAGCAAGAAATAAATTTTGTTAAAGCTTTAAGAATAGCTTTAGTATTAATACTGCGCATGGGAATTGCTTCAGGATATCTGGTTACTTTATCCATAATGGTAAATAAATACTGATTTCCCGACTTTGACCTAGGTAGTGGACCTACACAATCTATAATTAAATCTGCAAAAGGTTCTCCATCAGCAGGTATATGTTGGAGAGGTGCAGGTTTAATGGAATGTCCAGGTTTCCCTACTTGCTGACATTCTCGGCAACACCTGATATGATTCTTCACATCCTGCTTTAATTTTGGCCAATAAAATTCTTTTGTGATTCTATACAAGGTCTTCGTAATTCCTAAGTGACCTCCTAATGAAGTATTATGAGCTATATTCAATATTTGAGGTCTAAACTTTGTTGGAACCACTAACCTGTCAGACAATTGCCGGCCCTCTATCTCCTTACCAGTCTCAGTGCAGATCAAATAATCGTTTTTAAGTTCATACTTGACCGGATGATCCAAAAAGGATTTACCCATGGCTGCCTGAAAAGCGAATTTTAAAGAAGGGTCCTTTCGTTGT
Organism: Cherax quadricarinatus; assembly: GCF_026875155.1. Taxonomy (NCBI): domain Eukaryota; kingdom Metazoa; phylum Arthropoda; class Malacostraca; order Decapoda; family Parastacidae; genus Cherax; species Cherax quadricarinatus. The sequence goes on from NC_069441.1 coordinate 36,381,986, forward strand.
TCCTCCCGGAAGGACAGTCCCTCGGGCATGGAAACAGAGATATCTGGTAATCCTGCAACCTGGGTATAGGAAGGCTTGATCGGGGTCTGTTTACTTGATTTACGAGGCTCCGGCCGGTGTGCCTCATAAAACAACGTGGCTATTCCGAGATCGGAGCCGTCCAAGGATAGGTCAACATTCTCGCCAGACAACCCTTGGGATGTTGCCCGAGTTATGGCCAACACCGGAGAAGAATTAATCATTATGGGTTCAGGACATGCACTAACAGTAGTAATGTTATTACCCAGTAATAACATGGCATTTTTCATGGGAAATCCTTCGGATACACCCACAGTCAAGTACCCAGTGTAATATTTGTACTGTACATAAATTTTATGCAAAGGGACAGAATATATAGCTCCTCCAAATGCTTCCAATAAAACAGAGGAATTCAAGGAAGTGTTCTTAGAGAGGGGTAATATTCCCTCTCTTATAAGAGAACAATATGCTCCCGTATCTCTAAAGGTTTTGACTTCAGTTGTTTCTAAGTTTTCCTGAAGGGAAATAAGACTCATACAATAATAAGGGGCCATCCCTTTTTCTACTTCTCTCGGGGACATGTTAGTAGGGATATTAGAGATTTTCCCAATGGGTTGGGGTTTGTGGGGGCAGTTGCGACGGATGTGACCTACTTTGTTACAGAGGAAGCAGACGACAGGCTTGCCCTTTACTCCCTGCTGATGTTGCAACTGGTGTCGCTCTGGCTGGTGTCTCTCTGCATACTGTTGTCGAGATGCATCATGTTGAGTAGTTTGTCTCTCAGGAGGTGGACCATAAGTTGAGAAGCGTGGCTCACCAGGTGACTTAGGTGGCTGACATAAACATTCTCCATCCGGCTGGCACTTCATTCTCCAAGGTTGACGATCTCTGCTCTTTCCAGGCTGTTGAAAAGAGAGACGGGACCGCTCGGACAAGGAGCGGTTAGTTTCGAAGGTATCAGCCAACCTGGCTGCCTCCAATGCAGTGGTTAAGTCACGATCCTGCAGGAAGACTCGAACCTCTGGTCCCACGGACTCCAGCAGGTTGTCAATCAGAATAAGCTGCACCAGCTCCTCAAAGGTGGCGACACCACTTGCTTTATACCAGCTGGTAAAAGCTTTGGTCTGTTGTCGCTCGAAATCAACCAGGGATTGACCAACCTGTCGCCTGCCTAATTTAAATAATTTCTTGTACTTAGCTGGGATACATGTATATGCTCCCAAAACTGTGGTTTTTCACTACTTGGTAATTAGAAAATTCAGCGTCATTTAACACTGACGTAAACTCTTGTGCCTTACCAAACAATGCTGTGTGAACCAACGATTCCCAATGCTGTTCCGGCCACCTCAAGGCTCGAGCCTGATTTTCGAAACTTTCGAAAAATTGTTCTGGTTCGGCCTCATTGAAGCGGGGAACAAGCTGTACTGCTTTCTGTAAACTAAAATCATGTACAGAATGTGAAAACTGCCTCCTTTCTCTTTCCCTATCAAATTCTTCTTTTGCGAATGCTCTATGCTCCCTAGTCTGCTCTAGATTGATTTTTGCCAGCTCAAGTGCCAACGCCGCTGATTCACCTCGAGACAACCCTGCTGCACTGTACTGACTATTTTGCTCCGTTGATATATCATCTTCCTCCTGCGAGAACATAGTGGTTTTTGCCCTAGCTCCCATAGAGGGAGGAGTCTGATGTGCCATCGCTTCTTCTCGAAGTTTGTCAGTAATCGGTGAATGCAGTTGCGCAGCTGTGAGAGTGCATTTGTATTTAATGCCAATGGAACGAGCAATTTGCCAACAACGCTGTAGGGACAATTTAGGTAGGTTATTCAAAATATATGCCGACACCAGACGTCTGACTCGTCTAGGTGGCATAAGTTATTCGCTATACACAGTACGATTGCAGAATACCCCAACGTAACACGTTAATTTGTAGAACACACTTAGCTATGCACAGTACGATTGCAGAATACGCATACAAGGTGGATACCCAATAGCAAAGCTGACTGCAAAAATTCTCCACACCGAACAGGCTAGTAGCAACTGACACGCAAAATTTGTAAAGCAATACCAGACAGCCAGCTACACACTGTTCTACAAGATTGACCATAGCGAAGCGAGCACACTGAACAAGCTAGTAGCGAGCTGTTGAACGATCACACAATAGCAAGGCTGACCATAGCAAAGTAACTGACACACAAAAGTTGTAATGCGTTGGCAAAGCTAATGCAATGCCAGACAGCAAGCTGCACAATGTTCCTGCTACCAGCTTCACCCTAGGCTCAACCCTTTCTCTAAGTCCAGCTCTAGATCCCAGACAGGCCCCCATATTGCAACCCAGGAGTCCAAATGGCCTGTTATCCTGGGTGAAAAGGGAGCAAAATAAACACAGGAGAAAGGCTTTGAATTATATTATCCTTCACCAATTTAGAACAGCAATATGTACACTATGTACACGATGTACAGTGATAGGTATTAGTGCACTCCACGGTAAGCAAGGCAGAATAGAAGCCACAAGAGAGCAGACCGTGCTTCAACCAGCTCCTGAATGGGAATGACAAGGGCAGACAGGAGAGTGGTACCCACATAACCTCTGCAATTGCCAAAACCATCTTCTTATTGGCTGGAACCTGGTTACTAGTTGAACGACGAGACCCCATCGTCAACTCTTAGTTACCTGGTTCGCTGGTTGGGGGAGATAGCCTGTAAATGAGGGTGTGTACATGCGCTGAATAAAGGTTACGTACTCTTTGCATGCCACATCGGAGGAATGTTGCATCTCCTGCCTAGTCTTTTGCATTCATATGGAGTGATTTTCGTGTGCAGGTTTGGAACCAATCCCTCCAGGACCTTCTCTCGCCTGCCTTCCAGGGAATACAGACCAAGGACCTTCAAACGTTCCCAGTAGTTTAGGTGCCTTATCGCACTTATGTGTGCCGTGAAAGTTATCTGTACATTCTCCAGGTCTGCAATGTCGCCAGGCTTGAGAGCAAAAGCGATTTGAAGAGAATCATCATGGGCTTGGTGTCCCTAGTTTTGAAGGATCTCATTATCCATCCTATCATTTTCCTAGTGGATGAGGTAGATACATTGTTGTGGTCTTTGAATGCGAATTCCTCTCACACTACTTTTCCGCTCTATTGTATGGTTAGAATTTGTGGTACACCCTGACATATTTTTAATTTCTTCAAATTTTCCATATCTGAGTAGTTGAAATTTCTCCTCGTTGAACTTCATACTGCTTTGAGCGACCCATTCGTAGATTTGGTTGATGTCCACTTGGAGTCTCACAGTGTCTTCAATGGAGGTCACTGCCATGGTGATCCGGGTGTCATCCATAAAGGAAGACACTGAGCTATGGCTTACATCTCTGTCTGTGTCAGAAATGAGGTTGAGGAACAGAATGGGAGCTAGTACTGTGCCTTGTGGAACACCTTTTTACCATGGCTGCATGGGACTTTACTCTGTTTACTATTACTCTTTGTGTTCTATTTGTCAGGAAGTTGTAGATCCATCTGCCAACTTTTCCTTTTATTCCTTTATCCTGCATCTTGTTTGCTATTACACCATGAAAGCTTTTTGCAAAGTCTGTGTATACCACATCTGTATTTTGTTTATCCTCTACAGCATCCAGGACCTTGTCACAGTGGTCCAGTAGCTGGGACAGGGAGGAGCGACCTGCTCTAAATCCGTGTTGCCCTGGGTTGTGTAACTGATGGGTATCTAGGTGGTTGGCTATCTTGCTTCTTAGAACCCTCTCAAAGATTTTTATAATATGAATGTTAGTGCTATCGATCTGTAGTTCTTTGCAATTGTTTACTGCCACCTTTGTGGAGTGGGGCTATGTCTGTTGTTTTTAGTGTGCGTGGGATGACCCCTGTGTCCATGCTCCCTCTCCATAAAATGCTGAAGGCACACGATAGGAACTTCTTGCAATTCTTGATGAACACGGAGTTCCACGAGTCTGGGCCTGGGGCAGAGTGCATAGCCATGTCATTATTTGCCTCTTCAAAATCTTGTGGAGTTATAATAATATCTGAGAGTTTTGGGATGACCAATTTTGGGTTTCGTTCATAAAGAATTCATTTGGATTGTCGACCCTTAGAGTGGGCAGTGGATCGCTGAACACTGAGTCATATTGGGACTTAAGTATCTCACTCATTTCTTGGCTATTATCTGTGTATGTCCCATCCCGCCTAAGCAGCGGCCCAATACTGAATGTTGTTTTTTCCTTAGATCTGGCATGAGAGAAGTATTTTTTTTTTCCAATTTCCTTTATAAAGACCCCTGGCTGTCTTCAAGCAGGCACTGGACAAACACCTGAAGACGGTACCTGACCAGCTGGGCTGTGGCTCGTACACTGGATTGCGTACAGCCAGCAGTAGCAGCCTGGTTGATCAGGCTCTGATCCACCAGGAGGCTTGGTTACAGACCGGGCCGCGGGGGCGTTGACCCCCGGAACTCTCTCCAGGTAAACTCCAGGTAATAGCTTTTAGTTCTTGAGATTCTTGTCTGCTATAAGATTCCTTCAGCTTAAGTTCGATATTTGCAATTTTATTGACTAGTGCTTCCCTTCGTATTTCAAATATATTGACCCCACTCAGCAGCTCTGTGACTCTTCGCCATCGTCTGTATAGGGAACGTCTCTCTCTTTCTAGTTTACATCTTGTCTTTCTTTTTCTTTATGGAATGTGGCTTGAGGAGATCTCAAGAACCACAGAATTAATTTTTTCAAGACAAATGTTTTGATCCGTGTTGTTTAGGACATGGTTTACTTGATCCCATTGTATGTTTCTGTTATTGAAATTGAATCTCGTGAAGATTGTCTTTGATACAGTTATATTATGTATCAGATCATCATTGTTAGTGAAGATGAGGTCCAGCGTATTTCCTAGTCTTGTACACTCTACTATTTGCTGGTTTAAGGTGAATTTGTTGCAGAGATTTAGTAGTTCGTGTGTGTGTGAATTTTCATCTGAGCTGCCTCCCGGGGTAATCTCTGCTAAATCATTGTTTGCTATACTCCGTCATTTTAGGTGTCTCAGGTTGAAATCTCCTGGTAGTAAGATGTTTGGGGCAGGAGTTGGGAGATTTTCCAGCCAGTGGTCAATTTTCTCAAGCTGCTCCTGGAATTGCTGGGAAGTTGCATCTGGAGGCTTGTATACTACAACAATGACAAGGTTTTGGTTTTCGATCTTTACTGTCAAAACTTCAACTACATCATTTGAGGTGTTTAATAGTTTTGTCCAAATGAGCGACTCTGTCACAGAGGCCAACCCCCCCTTCCTTGTTGCCTTTGTAGTCTGTCGCATCGGAATAGGTTATAACCTGGGATCCATATTTCGTTGTCAAAATGATCCTTTAAGTGGGTCTCTGTGAATGCTGCAAATATTGCATTTAACTCCGTGAGCAGTCCCTTGATGTAAGGAATTTTGTTGTTTTTTGGCGGCTTTAGACCCTGTATGTTTCCCAAGACAAATGTCATGTTGGTGAAAATGTCATATTTACTGGCTCTAATATCTGTTGTTCTGGGGTAGAGTCCGTGCCACTGCTCTAGAAGTGTTTTCAGGTGGTGTAGGATTATTGTCATTTCTTGCCAGTCTTTTTACCCTTCTGGCCCTAAAAAAAACCTCCGTCCCTGGAGAGGTTGTGGCTTCTCTCTTTTGTTTCCCATAGTCTGGCTGGTCTGTGTCTTCTAGTCCCCTTCAGATGATGTGCCTGGCGGTATGCACTGTAGCATTTTCTTTCATGGATTGATGAGTGACACATTTCTTGGTGAAATAAGTTGCAAGAAGAGAAGTTGCACTCTCCTGTTGTCATGTGGGTGCGGTATTTTTTGGGATGGTCAATGGTGCATGTCCCACCTGTTTTACCAGATATACCGTGCCTGCAGATACCCAAGGCACAGTATTTACATAGATTATACTTCTGTTTGTTAGGAATTATTGTAGATGCGTTCACTGCTGGTGCATTTATTTTTCCTGTTTCCTCAATATCTTTTACCCCTGCATGGACATCAGTGCTTCCACCAGGAAGCTGGTAGTGTGTCGACACTATTCCCCGAGGCATCATGCCATTTTGATCCATCTCCAGCAGTATCTCTATTTTGAACCTCAGTGTCCTCCATGACAACACTAGTACCCTCACGAGCGCTATCTTCTAAGACATCACTAGCACCCTCAGCACTGTCCTCCAAGACAGCACTAGCACCCTCAAGAGCACTGTCCAAGACAGCCCCGTCCCTACCACCCATCTTTTTTTCCCAGCTGTCATACCATGCTGACATGTCTTTCAAGAAGGATGTTTTATTGGTGTTCTTATCTAAATATAGATGTCATTTCCTCATACAGGTGTATCTGGTTTGGGCAGACCCAGAAACATCTCTCTGAGTTTATGTCAAGTGTGGTCACTAGTTTAAAATCCCTGGATATACTATGGGACGACTGACCACACAGATGGCAAGCAATCCAGGCCTGTGTTTGTCCCTCACTCTTTCTGCAGACTACACACATCTTCATGATGGTGGTCATCTTACAATACTTTACAACTCTCCTAGCTAGCTAGTCTATAATTCCCAGATGTATTTAATTTTTTTGCAACAGTTCTTCTGATTTGGCTCTATTTCCAACGAAACTGCTTGAATCCGCCTGGATCCGGCTTTATTTCCAAAAAAAAAAAATAAGTGTTTGAATCCGCCCGAATCCTTTAAACTGGAAGAATGGAGTTAGTGGATCACTGTATATCTTTTTCCTAATAATCACCTTAACAGTATATCTGTCTATCTGTATTGTAAGTATTTGTTGTAGTTACTGATAGAGTGTTTGACAGGGCACGTAGAGCCCCGTCAGTTAGTGAAACCAGTCAGAGGATACATTGTTATCAACGAATCCGTTTGAATCCGGTCGTTGGATGAATCCGGGCAGATCCGGATTAGCTCACTGGGTGATATTGGATAACTCATCAATAAAGACTACTGGAAGAAAATTAAATAGAGTAATATGTGTTCAGTTTGATACAGAAAGTATAAGTTGCGTGTTTGGCCGCCGATGGCTTCAATATATGGAGGTTACTGGAAGAATAATGTGTATATTGGGACCGCTGTTAACTACAGGCTTACCACACACTGTATACGTCACTCCATCACAAGAAATACTAACAACTATACACTCTTTATCATATTTCTACAAAACTGTACACTTTTCGTATTTCCTCGAGATTTTGCACCTCTTCATATTTCAGCAGGAATATTTTACTCCCTGGAATCACTAATTATAAGTCAGGTACACTAGCACACCTGACTGGGAGGTTCTGATGACTGCTGGCGACTGTTTACGACATGAACCTGTCTCTGAAGGAATATGTATTAGAAGTTCACTGGCATAGTTCTAGTACGCAAGAGAGACCGTAAAAAACACGAAAGAACACGGCACACGGCACACGGCACACGGCACACGGCACACGACACACGGCACACGGCACACGGCACACGACACACGGCACACGGCACACGGCACACGGCACACGGCACACGGCACACGACACACGGCACACGGCACACGGCACACGGCACACGGCACACGGCACACGACACACGGCACACGGCACACGGCACACGGCACACGACACATGACACATGACACACGGCACACGGCACACGGCACACGACACACGACACACGACACACGACACACGACACACAACACACGGCACACGGCACACGACACACGACACACGACACACGGCACACGGCACACGGCACACGGCACACGGCACACGACACACGACACACGGCACACGGATTAATTTCACGTTTAAGTGGTTTATATTCTTTATAACATTAATAATTTTTTTTTTTTTTTTTCAACAAGTCGGTCGTTTCCCACCGAGGCAGGGTGACCCAAAAAAGAAAGAAAATCCCCAAAAAGAAAATACTTTCATCATCATTCAACACTTTCACCACACTCGCACATTATCACTGTTTTTGCAGTCCCAAGTACCATTCGTCTCCATTCACTCCTATCTAACACGCTCACGCACGCTTGCTGGAAGTCCAAGCCCCTAGCCCAAAAATGTTTATCTTATTATATTATTATTGAGTTTTCTATTTTTATTTTTATTTTCCATGCGGCCTGGTCACAGACCGGGCCACGGGGGCGCTGACCCCCGGAACTATCTCCAGGTAAACTCCAGGTAAGGAGGAATCAGCCATATCAAATACTCTTTGAGGGTCTGACAGGGCTGCGCGTCCTTTCACAAATAACAATCTTCAACACATCTAAAGAAACAGGTCAACTACCTGAGGTATGGAAAACCACAAATGTAGTCCCAAGTTTTAAACAAGGATACAGACACGCAGCAGTAACCTACAGACTAGTATCACTGACATGTATGGTAAGCACAGTCACGGAGAAGATTATAAGGAGAAGAGTAATAGACCACCAAGAAAGGAATGAGCTTATGAACGACAACCAGCATGGAATCAGAGACAGGGAATCCTGTGCCACGAACGTACTGGAGTTCTATGACAAGGTGGCAGCAGTAAGACAAGAGAGAGAAGGGTGGGTATGTTACATTTTCTTGGACTGCATGAAGGGTTTTGACACAGTTCCACACAAGAGATTAGTGCAAAAGCTGGAGGACCAGGTAGGTATAACAGGGAAGGCACTGCAATGGATGAGATAATACCTGACGGAAAGGCATCAGTGAGTCATTGTAGGTGATGAGGTGTCAGAGTGGGCGTCTGTGACGAGTGGGGTTCCAGTGCTGTTTCTGGTATGACGGAAGGAACAGACTCAAAAGCGTCCCTCTTTGCAGACGATGTGAAGTTAATGAACAGAATTCAGTCAGAAGAGAGCAAGGATCTGGACAGGCTGCAGACCTGGTTCAGCAACTGGCTCTTGGAGTTTAACCCTACCAAGTGCAAAGTCATGAAATTCGGGGAAGGGCAATGAAGACCACACACAGAGAACAGTCTAGGAGGCCAAAGACTACAAACCTAACTCAAGGAGAAGGATCTCGGAGTGTGTATAATACCGAGCACATCTCCTGAGGTTCACATCAACCAAATAACTGCTGCAGCATATGGGCGACTGGCGAACCTAAGAATAGTATTCCGGTATCTCAGTAAGGAGTCGTTCCGGAACCTGTACACCTTGTACGTCAGGCCTATATTGGAGTATGCATCTCCAGTTTGGAACCCACATCTGGCCAAGCACGTAAGGAATCTAGAGAAAGTGCAAAAGTTTGCAACAAAACTAGACCCATAGCTAAGGGGCATGTACTGCAAGGAGAGGTTAAGGGAAGTCGACCTGACGACACTGGAGGACAGGAGAGATATGGGAGGGGGACAAGATTACGACATAAGAAATACTGAGAGGAATCGACAAGGTGGACAGGAACAGGACGTTCCATAGATGGGACAGAACAATAAGGGGTCACAGTTTGAAGCTGAAGACTCAGATGAACCACAGGGATGTCAGGAAGTCATAGAGTTGTCAGGAAGTAGGACAGTCTGGAAAGTGAGGTGCCGGAGGCAGATACCATACATAGCTTTAAGAACAGGTACGATAAAGCTCATGGAGCAGGGAGAGAGTGACCTAGTAGTGACCAGTGAAGAGGCGGGGGCCAGGAGCTATGAGTCGACCCCTGCAACCACAATTAAGTGAGTGCAATTAGGTGAGTATACACACACACACGCACACACACACACACACACACACACACACACACACACACACAATAAATAAATAAGACAAAGGAGTGTAGATTGCATTTTCATGGACTGCAAGAAGGCCTTCGACACAGTTCCTTACAAGAGATTAGTGCAGAAGCTAGAGGAACAGAAACATATAACAGAAAAGGCACTGCAATGGATCAGAGACTATCTGACAGGGAGGCAACAACGAATCATGGTACGTAATGAGGTATCTGAGCGGGCGCCTGTGACAAGTGAGGTTCCACAGGGGTCAGTTATAGGACCAGTGCTATATTTGGTATATGTGAGTGAAATAACGGAAGGGATAGACTCAGAAGTGTCCCTGTTTGCAGATGATGTGAAGTTAATGAGAAGAATTAAATCGGATGAGGATCAGGCAGGACTTCAAAGAGACCTGGACAGGCAGGAAGCTTGGTCCAGCAACTGACTCCTCGAATTTAACCCCGCTAAATGCAAAACCATGAAGATCGGGGAAGGGCAAAGAAGACCGCAGACAGAGTATAGGCTAGGCAGCCAAAGTCTGTAAGCTTCACTCAAGGAAGAAGGATCTTGGGGTGAGTATAACACCGAGCACATCTCTTGATGAGCACATCAACCGGATATCTGCTGCAACATATGGGCGCCTGGTAAACCTGAGAATAGCATTCCGATACCTCAGTAAGGAGTCGTTTAAGACGCTGTACACCGTGTACGTCAGGCCCATTCTGGAGTATGCAGCACCAGTTTGGAACCCACACCAGGTCAATAACGTCAAGAAATTAGAGAAGGTGCAAAGGTTTATAACAAGGCTAGTTCCAGAGCCTAAGGGAATGTCCAACGAAGATAAGTTAAGGGAAATCGGCCTGACGGCAATGGAGGACAGGAGGGTTAGGGGAGACATGATAACGACATACAAAATACTGCGAGAAATTGACAAGATGGACCGAGACAGGGTATTCCAGAAATGGGTCTCAGAAGTTGAAGATTCAGATGAGTCAAAGAGATATTAGGAAGTATTTCTTTAGTTATAGAGTTGTCAAGCAGTGGAATAGTCTGGCAAGTGACGTAGTGGAGGCAGGAAAAATACATAATTTTTAGACGAGGTTTAATAAAGCTCATGGAGCAGGAAGAGAGAGGACCTGGTAGCGATCAGTGAAGAAGTGGGGCCAGGAGCTATGTCTTGACCCCTACAACCACAAATAGATGGGTACAAATAGGTGAGTACACACACATAAACCAAATAAACGCTGCAAACCTAAAATATCATTTCGTCATCTAGGTAAGGGCTCATTCACGACAGTGTGGTACGTGAGTTCCATATTGGAATATAGAACCAGTATAGAATCCACATCTGATCAAACACGACAAGAAATTGGAGGAGGTGAAAAAGTTTGCAAGATGATTAATCCTAGAGCTTAGGGGTTAGTGTACGTAAGAGAAAGGAAGATTATTTCCAAGTAAAAGTAGGCCTCAGACAGGGATGTGTGGTGTCACTATGGTTGTTTAATATATTTATAGATGGTGTTGTAAGAGAAGTGAATGCTTGGGTGTTGGCAAGAAGTGTGGAGTTAAACGATAAAGAATCTAACACAAAGTGGGAGTTGTCACAGTTGCTCTTTACTGATGACACCGTGCTTTTGGGAGATTCTGAAGAGAAGTTGCGGAGGCTGGTGGATGAGTTTGGAAGGGCGTGTAAATGAAAATTAAAAGTGAATATAGGAAAGAGTAAGATGATGAGGATAATAAAAAATTAGGTAATGAATAACTAGATATCAGATTGGTGGGAGAGAGTATGGAGGAAGTGAATGTATTCAGATATTTGAGAGTGGACTTGTCAGCAGATGGGTCTATGAAAGATGACGTGAATCATTGATTTGATGAGAGGAAAAAGGTGAGTGGCGCATTGAGGAGTCTGTGGAGACAAAGAGCATTATCCATTGATGCAAAGAGGGGAGTGTATGAGAGTATAGTTATACCAATGCTCTTATATGAGTGTGAAACATAGGTGATGAATGTTGCAACAAGGAGAAGGCTGGAGGCAGTGGAGATTTCGTGTCTAGGTTAGTTAGTTTAATATTTTTATTATGCACCCCATACCCATCCTGTGGGCGGTAGTCAAAAGATTACAAAGGTACATAATGGGTCCAGGGACTGGACCCCAAAGTTATGATAGCTGACCTAGTTACAAAAGTAATGAACTCCAGGTAGATCTGGTCACAATCATGGCAAGTTACAGAGGTAATGAATCAGCTTCACTCCTATACATGGTTACAGTCAAAGTAATGAGCCACTGATATGTCCACACCTGGTCACAATTGTAATGAGTTAGAAATACAAATATTAAGTGGGTGTTACGTTGGTTGTCCCTTATTACTTTGATAGTAAGGTTCTCACTACATGTTCTAGTGTGGGGTAGCTTTTTACTTAATGGCCTTATTTGTATAGGGGTAATACTTACACTATGGCTGATAATCCTGAGTGTCTCTGATATCCTTTCACCAGCCCTCTTCACAGGTTATGTAAACTACTACTATAAAAATATAATTGTATTCTCAATAGATATGTACAGAATATACAATTACAGCCTCACATTTTCAAAACAAAGATCTACACACTCCATAGCTGTTCTCCACATGGTGTTTTCCAACAACTTTTGTCCTTCTCTGTTCTTGACATAATTCTGGGCTAACCAGTGTTTTGACACACTTTAGTCACCCTGGGTAAGGTGGCCACAACTTAAATTATAAAAACTCACCCCCTGGAGCACACACAATGCCCCAAAAGATAGAAGAAGGACCCAGAGATCCTGCTAGGTTGAAGGTCAGCCACAGAGAGCGAGAGTCAGGTAGAGGGAGAGAGAGAGAAGCCTAGCTAAACTCCTCATACGCCCACACGAGCGCGCGCGCGCACACACATACACACATGAGGGGGCATGCACGCACATATGCACACGAATGTACAAATATATGCATACACACAAGCACGCACACCCACACACACCCACACACACACACACACACACACACACACATGGTAATGCATTATTTACAGCTAGCAAAGTCAGAGTATTTCTCCAGAATGGTCTGTAATATACCACTGTGGATAAAATACTTTGCCTTTTCTTGAACATTTCTGAGTGAGTTGTCTCTTAATTCATTAATTTGATCACACTCCGGTACATAATGACGTAGGGTGTGACAATAGTCCATCTGGAAAAGTTTACATTTCGTTTGGTCTACATCTGGTGGTGGTGATTTAACCTGCCATAGATACTTGTAACCCAGCCGGAGCCGGGCGGTAGTGACATCCAAGAGCCTGCTTATCTTGTTGGATGCACCATAGACATGTGGCTCCCTCTGCATGATGGAATGATGATAGATGGACTGACTTGTGTCAATCTCCCTAAGTCTTAAGTCAATAAAGTTCATTTGAAGTTCTTTTCGTATTATTGTTCTCAAACTGCTAACTGACAACCCAAGATTGTAATCTACTCCCTCTTTGAAAGCATACAGCTTAGCCAATTTATCAGTTCTATCATGCATCTGAAGACCAATGTGAGATGGAATCCAGAGCATGTGCACTCTGACTCCACTGTCCACAATCTTACCATACCTATGTCTGGCTTCTGACACAAGCATGCCACAATTTATACTTAATGAGTTGAGAGCATTTATGGATGACAGAGAATCAGTTACAATTAAATTGTCAACCTTAGATACATGGACGCATTTGAGTGCAAGGAGTATGGCAAACAGTTCTGTCTGAAGGGTAGAGGCCCAGTTATTGATGCGTGCTCCAATTTCTTTATGAGAGCCATCACTCTGTGTGACAACAGCAGCACTACCAGCTGCACCAGTGGACTGGTGAAAAGAACCATCAACGTAAATAATTTGTGAAAGAGTGTTCTGTGTAAGTTATCAATACAGCTTAAGGCATCATGTTGGCTCCAAGACTAAGCTGTGGTTGTGATTTAAGAAGAGTTTTGGGGGGAAATGGAGGAATGGTAGTTTGGAATGGGGTAATATCCCATGGAGCAGGGAAGTGTCTCTGTTGCCTAACTTGACATGGATCATGTAGCTGGTTCATGCGGTGGTCGGTTCCAGTTTTTTCGATCCATCTGGAAGGATGTTCATCAGTGCTGAGGAAAGTTTGGAGGGCTTCTGTGCAGGGATTTGAATTGGCTTGCCTGAGCATATTAACCCCAATTAGAATAATTCTTTTAGTAACACGATCTCTGATGCTTGGTATATTAAGTTCTTTTTGTATATTTAAAATTTTGGCAGTACGAGGGCATCCTAGGATGATCCTCATTGCTTCGTTCTGCAGTTTTTCCAGCCCTCCAAGCTTCCAGTCAGACACGAGTGCAAGTAGTGGCGCCGCATAATCAACCAATGATCTAATATAAGCAAGATACATCATTTTCACAATTTTAACATTAGCACCATACCTGGGGTGAAACCCAGCCACAACTCTAAGTGCTCTCAGTCTTTCTTTGTATTGGCGACAAAGTCTTGTTACAACAGGTCCAAGTAGTGGAACCTCAGAGCCTAGATACCTGTATCTGCTTACATATTCTAGAAGAGAGCCATCATGCAACTGGATCTGACGAACTGTGCCTCTCTGCCGAGGAGGACGTCTGTTGAGTATCTTTGTTTTATCCCCTGAGATTATTAACCCTAGGTCCTGACACGAGGCTAGTACATGATTAAGAATGTTTTGGGTGTTGGAGAATCCGATGGTGTGAATCATTATATCATCAGCAAAAGTAACCATATAATGATGGGGCTGGCTTGGCATAGCATTAAGTAAGGCATTAATCAGAATATTGAAAAGCGTGTCTAAGGGCAATGTGTTGTGCCAATATAATGCAGAGAATCCCTAGTTTAGAAAGTAGGAGCAGGTGCGGGGTTACTAAAAGCATTATCCAGAGAGCTGAGGAGGGATTGTTGAGGTGGTTCAGACATTTAGAGAAGCTGGAACGAAATAGAATGCCTTGGAAAGCGTATAAATCAGTAGTGGAAGGAAGGTAGGGTAGGGCTCGGCCTAAGAAAGGTAGGAGGGGGGTAAAGAAGGTTTTGTGTGCGAGGGGCTTGGACTTCCAACAAGTTTGCATGAGCGTGTTACATGGGAGTGGAGAGAAATGGCTTTTACGATTTAACGTGCTGTTGGAGTGTATACAACAGCAGATGGGAAGATGGGAAGTACAGTGCCGGCACTCTGAAGGAGGGGTGTTAATGTTTTATAATTGTGGTGTAAGCGCACCTCTGCCAAGACATTGATGGAGTAAATAATGATGAGAGTTTCTTTTTCGGGCCACTGAACTGTGGTCACTATACACTTGTACCAAATACTAAGACGAAAATGAGAACACAAAAGTATTTAAGGGAAAGGACCAGTTCCAGGACCTCCTTCTCTATAGTGGAGTTATCCATCTGATAGGCTTTAAATCTGCTCTAGAAATAAGTCACTTCCTCACCAAATGCTTGAAGTAACACTGCACCAACTCCAGCCTCACAGGCATCAACCTTTACGAAAAATGGCTTTGTGTAATCCGGAGACAAAAGCAAGGGAACAGTGCATAACATATGCTTGGTACTGACAAAAGCCTCTTGACAACTGGAGGACCAAGTGAACTTAACGTTGTAACTGGTAAGAGAGGTTAGAGTGGCTACAACATCTACAAATTATAGCAGAAGCTTCTCTAAATTTCTCTCATTCTTTGAAGAGACTAGTTATTGTGAGGACCAAGACAATTTTCAAAGGCCAAGATTTTTGTGAATTTGGGTTCCACTTTATCACTACCTACTTCATGGTCTTGAAAGGTTATAGCAGACCGGCCTGAACATGATTTACTAAGTGTGAAGGCTTACTCAGCCCTGTAACAACTTCAGTCAGTATTACCAAGGCTGGCTCCTCCTCAGGAAAATTAATGAATAGAAAAAGAAATAATAATTCACAAAGATAAACACTTTATTATTTATTAATGCAAAGATAAAACAGTGAAACATGAAGGTGTATCCTATTTGAAAGAAAAATGAAAAATGAAATAAAAAAATGACATTTGAATTCAACGCTAATATGTACAGTTATACTGGGGTGTCTAGTGGAGGTTGACACCGTCTTGTAGAAATTGTAGCCGTTACTGATGATGTGGGGGGGGGGGTCACAGGTGTTGAGTGACAACCCAACGACTAGTTCTTCACAGAGTCTATAGCCTTGAATAGTCAGTCCAGATGACAGGAACGCAGGTTCTTTACCACTACAAAGATGAGGGGTTGTTGTCTGCTGTCGCCTACAGTTACTCAGGTAGATAAATTAGACACATGTGCAACTCTTGGGTATCTTTATTGAGGAAACATTTCGCCACACAGTGGCTTCATCAGTCCATATGTATGGACTGATGAAGCCACTGTGTGGCGAAACGTTTCCTCAATAAAGATACCCAAGAGTTGCACATGTGTCTAATTTATCAACATGTCGGTTCTCTGAACCATTCATCTACAAAGTTAATCAGGTAGGTAGATCCAAAAAGTGACGTCTCCGGACTTTTGCAAAAGTCCTTCTCCTTCAACACTTCTCGTTGGTTGGCAGGTGACCCGATCTGTCATTCCAAGCTGGAAAGAGAGACAAGTTACCCACTGCTTAAGAAATCACTCTCCATGATAAGTACAATACCTAAAAGATGTGGTGATTATCAAAACATTTAACATGGAGATCAAGGCTGAAAGGACTAAGTTTATTATTGGTCAAAAGTGAAGCTTTCAACCATCAAGTCCACTAGAATAGGAACAGAGGCTTTAACTTACAGTTGTGCTGGGAGCTGTGAGTCAAGTGATTACTGTTTGGCCGAAGCCCCACACGTCACCTTTCGGGGTGGAGAGAAAGGGGGGATAGCGGGAGCTAGACTTACTCTACCTTAACAAGCAGCCGACAATCAAACTATCGTTACCATATACTCGCTCGCTACTCCTTTCTGTTGAACTTTTCCCTCGCACTCCCCCATACCAAGACTTATAGTCAAGGAGTATAAGAAGAATATGCGAGGAAAAAGTTCTAACATGTGGAAGTCGCGTAAGGCAACAAATCTTCTACTGACTGTCACGACTTAACCAGTCAGATAAATAATTGGATGAACTATTGATATACACAATATGAAACTTAAAAGCTTGGAGTGCCAATGTCCACCTTAAGAGGCGATTGTTGGTACTCTTAAAAGTTTCTAGGTATATCAAAGGTTTGTGATCCGTCTCTAAAATGAATTCTTTTCCCAGTAAATAAAATTTAAGCTTTGGAGATACCCCACACAATGGCCAAACATTCCTTTTCTATGGTGGAGTATCTCGTTTCTGCAGGAAGAAGTTTTAGATTTAATAAATATACAGGAACTAGGAGTGTGTATTTTGTGCAGTAAGCACCTGACACCTATTGCAAGAACTATACTTGAAGATTGAGACACTTATGCAGCATATGGGAATCTTTATTCCTGAATAAAGATTCCCATATGCTGCATAAGTGTCTCAATCTTCAACTTGTTGGTTTTTCAAACCATTCATCAAGAACTATACTTCTTTGTAACCTGAGAGTACATGCTTGGCCAAAAATAAGTGTGCTTGAGTTTATGCCACGTCTTACGATGAGCCAAGTGTTTGGTCATGAGCCATTTGAAGAACAGTCTCTCGACATGGTTTAGGAACAACAAGGAGGGAATAATCTATCGCTGAAGAATGAGATTTAAATACAGATTTATTTAAGATACCATTAATATATTAGAACTTATGAGATGCGTATCTCCCGTGGATAACTTTGTTGTTAAAAGCTTGATTATGATAATCCCGAATTGAAGGGCAATCGCGCTGTATATTGACAAAGTCATCCTTGGACATAAAGTCTGGGAAAATAAAAGGACTTACGGTGGGAGGAGAGGAGGTAGGAGAAGCCAGGGTCATGGTCTGAGCCCTAGTCAAGACATTGAGAGTGCCGGAGGCAATACCCTTACTTTCTCCTGACGAGTGGACAGGTGATCCTGCTACTTCACTATCGAGAGCAGTATCATCTGTTTCCACCCCCAAATGAACCGAACGAGACAATGCAGCTTCCGGTGAGGAATTGTTAAGGGGCTTATTTAATTTGCAAGGAAGAGGAGCTGGAAAACTTAGAACCACGGGTGGTGACGAAAGATCCGCCTCTGAAGGAAGAACGGCACCTTTAATGTTACCCACTATTATAGAACAAGTAATTGGGGCTAGTACCGCAATAGTCCAACCGGTGAACCACTTAGTTTTCAAGTAACAACGTATTGCAGGGAAAGTATTTTCACGACCCAAGTAATCTGAAAGAATAGAGGGCACAAGAGAGGTTTTAAAGTAAGGGAACAGTTTGTCCGAAATTACAATGCATGTACATCCAGTGTCACGTAATGTATCTGAGACTTTTATACCATTAACTGCTCCTGAACAGAAGGGTGCTTGGTCATTACTGTTAACAAAACATCTACCAACTTTCTCTATTTTCTCGGAAGGACAATCTGGACGTTTATGTCCCTTAACACCACACAAATGACAAACAGGAATAAAAGAAGTCACTTCAGTTTCCACTAGAGGCTTTGATTTCTTAAGATCTGGTGAACCCTTGCCCTTAAGGTTCGATCCCTTTAAGTCTTTATAGGAATTGTGAGCCTCAGCATACAAGTCAGCGGCCTCAGCAACTTCATCAGCTTTAATCAGGTTATGTTCTCTAATGAATGTTCGTATCTGGTGAGGAAGAGCTGTCAGGAACTGGTCAGCAACCATGAAGTCTCTAAGATATTCATAACTGATCAATTCCTGAACTTTCTATCCAAAAGTCGAACAAACAAAAGAGTGTTACCTGTAACAGCTGAGAGTTTTGGCCAGGCTGTAAGGTGGCATACCTGAAATCTTTCCTATAAGAATTTGTGGTTCTTTGATATGCTTAAGGATTGCCTTCTTCAGTAGGTTATAATTACATATGATATCCTGCGACAAAGTTGCATAGATATTCAAAGCTGTACCAGAAAATAACTTTCCTAACCTGGTAGCCCAGGTGTCAGCAGGCCATTCACAGAGGGTAGCGGTATTTTCAAACTTGATAATGTATGAAGTTATGTCTTCCCCCTCTGTGAAGGGAGGTAAATTAGGTGTTGGAATATGTGCACTAGCTGAGTGATGTTCAGTTACTCCTTCCTCTAATTGTTGTTGTGTAAAAGTTAACTTTTTATTCTCTAATTCAAGGCGAGATTTTTCGAGCTCGTGATTTTTTTCTCTCTCTCTTAACTCATGTTCTTTAGCTCTTTCCTCACGTTCTCTAGCTCTTTCCTCACGTTCTCTAGCTATTTCCTCAACTTCTCTATCCTTTGCTCTTTCCTGAAGTTCTCTTAATTTAACTTGTTCCTCACGTACTTTAGCTCTCTCCTCACGATCAAGTCTATCACGCTCCTTTTTTTCCTCTCTTTCGATTCTCTCTCTCTCCTTTTTCTCCTCTCTTTCTCTTTCTAACTGTCTTTCTTGGTTCTCTCTATTCTTTCTCTCCTTTTTCTCCTCTCTCTATTTTTTCTTTCTCCTTTTTAATTCTTTCCTGGATCTTAGCACTAATGAAAGCTTCTAATTTTTTCCTCGTTATTCCTAACTTACTCCCAGAATTCATCCAAAACTTGTATTCCTCCATACTTGCAAGAATAACTTAAACTACCAGGGGAAAATGAAACGGATATATCAAAGAAAACGGAGGGTTCAATTCCTGCTCCTCTCAAACTGTAAATAAATCGGAGGGTTCGATCCCTGCTTCAATTAAACTGTATGTGTGAATGAAAACAGAGGGTTGTATGCCGGCTCCGAGCAAACAGTAAGTAGAATGGGGTCCCTTGACCATCCAATCTTCTCACCAACAAATCAAGAGTATCCTACGACAGTTTCCTTGATACAATAAATAGAGCTCAATGAAATAACTTGTCACTGGAAAATCTCGGGTCCCTAGAGTCTATTCCTCCAAATCGTTTCAAGCTCAAAAATAAAGGTGACAGAATTAACTAGTATATCCTGCCTGACTTGACTTACAATAAATTGAGACTATAACAATCACCAAATCTTTTAAATACCTGTACTGTAGTCCTCCCATAGAGAATGATTACTCATGGCTGGTGGTTACCGTCTGTGGTATGCGGCGTTGAAGTTCCAATGGTAGATTCGAGATGGAGTTGAATCTTGATTCACTTGAGTTGATCCTGGCAAGGTCGCCACTTGTGAAGGCTTACTCAGCCCTGTAACAACTTCAGACAGTATTACCAAGGCTGGCTCCTCCTCAGGAAAGTTAATGAATATAAAAAGAAATAATAATTCACAAAGATAAACACTTTATTATTTAGTAATGCAAAGATAAAACAGTGAAACATGAAGGTGTATCTTATTTGAAAAAAAAATGAAAAATGAAATGAAAAAAAGACATTTGAATTCAACGCTAATGTATACAGTTATACTGGGGTGCCTGATGGAGGTTGACACCGTCTTGTTGAAATTGTAGCCGTTACTGATGATGGGGGGGGGGGCACAGGTGTTGGTGACAACCTAACAGAGTCTATAGCCTTGAATAGTCAGTCCAGATGACAGGAAAGCAGGTTCTTTACCACTACAAAGATGAGGGGTTGTTGTCTGCTGTCGCCTACAGTTAATCAGGTAGGTATATCCAAAAAGTGACATCTCCGAACTTTTGCAAAAGTCCTTCTCCTTCAACATTTCTCGTTGGTTGGCTGGTGACCCGATCTGTCATTCCAAGCTGGAAAGATAGACAGGTTACCCACTGCTTAAGAAATCACTCTCCATGATAAGTACAATACCTAAAAGACGTGGTGATTATCAAAACATTTAACATGGAGATCAAGGACTAAGTTTATTAGTGATCAAAAGTGAAGCTTTCAACTAATAAGTCCACTAGAATAGGAGCAGGCTTTACTTACAGTTGTGCTGGGAGCTGTGAGTCAAGTGATTACTGTTTGGCCGAAGCCCCACACATCACCTTTCGGGGTGGAGAGAAAGGGGGGATAGCGGGAGCTAGACTTACTCTACCTTAACAAGCAGCCGACAATCAAACTATCGTTACCATATACTCGCTCGCTACTCCTATCTGTTGAACTTTTCCTTCACACTAAGATTCACGAAATTGTAATGACACAATTGCAAGGGCGTCGGTCTGGAGTTCTACCACTCTGTAACATCAGGTTCAAGCCCCACCCATGGTATGGTTTACTAGGATTACCAGTTAGCTTGAATGTATCGAGCCTCTCTAAGAGATCTTTAAGAAGGCATACATGTTGATCCTATGTATTGGAGCTACAACTATATCGTCTAGGTAGGCTGTCATGTCTTTAAGTCTTTTAATAGTCTAATGGACCATTTTTTGGAACTATTAGGGCGAGTTCCTCATCCCAAAAGAGTCACAGTGTACTGATAATGACCTCTAGAATTACGAAGGCAGACATCTCCTTCGGTATATCTGTTAAACGTACTTGTTAGTGTGCTTTATGGAGGTCTGGTTTAGAAACGAAAGAGGCCTTACCCACAAAGTCCATCATATTGTCCATACATTTGGACGTGACTTCCCTCTTCACAAAAGTACCTACCACAAAAGCCATCGAGGTTCTACGACGTAAAGTCAATCAGGACCTTAATCTTCCTCTACCTCCCGGAGATTGAACTCTGTGTTAATTTCAACTGTTTTTCTTTCAATAACAAGCTCTACAAACAAACCTACGGCATGGGAATGGGGTCCCCCATCAGTGCCGTCCTAGCCAACTTATACATGGAACACCTAGAGTCCGAACACTTCGCCAACATCATCCCTTCAAGCGTCACTTGGCTACATTACGTGGACGACGTCATCGTAATAACTCCCAAAGGTTTTGATGTACGGAATCTTCAGGCAAGGCTCAACGCAGTTGAACCGGTGATCCAGTTTACACTAGAAGAAGAGTCCAATGACAAGCTACCTTTCCTCGACGTCCTCATTCACAAAGTAGACGACAACCTAAGATTCCAAGTTTATCGGAAACCTACAAATAAAAATGATCTCACACACTTCTATTCCAGTCAAGATACTAAGACCAAAAGAGGCATCATCATCGGATTTTTCCTGAGAGCATAATACCGAATTTGTAGTCCTGAGTTTTTTGACGAAGAATGTATATACATTCACCAAACTTTCACTGATTTACATTTTCCTTTCTTTTTTTTATCAAAGGCTGAAAGAAAAGAGCTCTTCAGAACATTAATTCTCCACGCACCAACACCACTCCTAACAAAGTTATAATTCTTCTCAACAGCCAAGTTGCACTGAATGTTTCTAAAGTACTTTTACAAGCTAACTCCAGAGTCGCCATCGCTTCCAGCACTTCAATAAAGGATCTAGCCAGGACAAAATCCAAGCACCAAGAACCAGTCAATGCAGGAGTTTACACTATACCCTGTGGAGGCTGTGACAAGATTTATGTAGATGAAACAGCAAGAAACCTCGACACCCGCCTCAATGAACACATTTACGCATGTAGGAACGATAACTTCGACAACGCCTGTGTACAACACCGAAATTCCACCAATCATCTTATGAAATTCAGAGACGCCCAATTAGTGATCAAAGAAACTAATTTCCGCAGACACAAGTGCCTTGAATTAGCACTGATCGCTGTTTCTAATACAATTAAACAAAACAAAGGCAGCTTCACCATCTCTGAAGTCTTAGCAAGAATCCTCCTGAAAACAGTAAACCCTGCCATCACATAGTCTCTCCTGTTAATTCATCCTTTTACTCATGTGTAAGTTAATTGTTCTACCATATTGTATTACTACTACTACTACAACTTATATCGCTACTACTACTACTACCACTAGTATTGCATCTAACTCTGAGCCTATATATACTCTCTGTGTCCATGTACTGTTTGTAACGGCTTGACAAAGCTCCTGGAGAGCGACACATTGCCACAATAAAAATGTCACATTAGTTGCACTTGTGTCCTTTTACCTTACATGGTGCAGGTTTGATGTAGTGTCCGGGTTGTTCCACTTTCTGACACTCACGACAGCATCTCGTCTTTAACGAGGCCAATGTCAGTGTTGTGGAATCCTATAAAGTGTCTTAGTGATGTAGACAGCCTGTACTGTCTGCACAGACAGCCCATGCTGTCTGCCAGCTTAGTTTATATTTCGCGCCACTAAGACGCTGCCCTCTGTAGCCAGGCCTCTCGGTGGGCAAGCCAGCCTGCCTGCCCTTGCCTCGCTCTCACTCACACAGCGGCCTAGCAGGAAGATAGAAGGCCTACTCATAGTTCTCTCTCGTGGGATGGCCCTCCCGGGCCATGGGCACAACACACAAGCCTGTTTAACCACCACAACTTAACAATAAAGTAAGAAGCCTCTGAAGGAGTTTATCATTAACCACCCACTTACATACTACCAAACAAACTCTTTATAAATGGTGGAAAGCGGTGGTCGCAGCAGTGTGTTTGCCTGGAGAGAGGAAGGAAGAGGTATGAAGTCATCTTCACTTCATCATCCCATACAACAAGCATCCATCTCTCAACAAGTTATCCTGATGTCGTGTCTGCACGTTTGAGCACCCAGACACAGGTACAAGCAGGATCCAGCCGAAATTTGCCGAAATTCTTCGAGAATTGTAAGTGACTCCACGCTACAGCGTCCCACGCTATTTCTCAAGTCACGTGTTCAGCGTCACTTGTATGTTGCTGTTGTTGTTCAGCTCAGCACAGCTGTTTCAGCAAGCCAGAGGTGAGTTTCGTGGTGATTTCTGCGTCCAGTGTGTTTCCCTGTGTTTGTGGGAGGAATGGCCAGATGCTCCCTCGCCATACACTCATCCATGCTCCTCGCCACCACATACCATGCACCACTCACCACTACTCACTCCCTCTGCTGAGTTTTCTGCTGTTTGTGAATTCATTGCCAGAGCTGTGTATCCGAGTGCCCGAGGCCACTCGAAGCTACGTGGATCAGCATGCCAAGTAGATCACGATGCCACGTGGATCCCGACGCCACATGGGTGTGGGCGACGGCACGTGGATCTACCAGTCACGTGAGTTACCAGATGTCCCAGGCCACATGCTGTGGTCTGCTGCCCGCATAACATTGACGTCACCGACGATGCTGCCCGACTTCATGACGTCACGATGTCTGCCTGACGTCACCTCGAGATGTCTGCTGACGTCACAGTGCTGCTGACGCCATCACGCCTGACATCACATGATGTCACCATCGAGTGTTCAGTAATTATTAAAATATTGTCGAGAAGACTAAGAGAAGATATATGTCGTGTGTTAATTCCTCTCAGTCAGTGTTCTCACATTTTAGTATATGTCTTAGTGTCAGTTTTATGCACAGAAAAGCATCATTTGCTAGTTTAAGCCATGTTGTACCGCATGTACCGCGGGTGTGTTTAAAGTTTCTGTGTGTCCAGTGAGGTCTGAACCAGACCTGAGTAACACCACTGTGTTAAGTCACCCGTGTGACCAGTGTGTTTGACAGCTATCAGACAGCCCTGAGCCCGAGCCCCCTTGTACAGAAAGCTGTTATGCTCGTCGCTCGTGATGTTCTGCAGAATCGTACCTGCAACGATTCCCATCGAGATTTGTTTCATTTCACCTCCAGACCGTCAGAGTGCAGTTATATGTAGAGAAACAAGTCTGGGGACGCTTAGACTAACCTCTGCTATAACTCCAACTGTCGAGAGAATGACACGCTGTGTCAGCCTCGTGTCACAAGCTTCAGTGAGCAGCCTGCGCAAAGAAGATGTCACTTTGACTGCTAGCTCTCTCACTGCAGTCTGGTGTATGATGTTACGTCTCCCAGATGTTTCGCCCAGTCGTCTCTGCCACGACTCGCTCCACAACTCGCTCCACGCTCGCCGGCAGTGACAGCCCAGCGACAGTACCAGTCGAGAAGTGTCCTCCTGAGTCGCTTGCCAGAAGTCCTGCCCAGTTGCCGAGTTTTGTCGACGCCTCACTCGAGGGCACCAGCATGACGTACCCCAGGTTGAGTGAAAACCTGCAGCGACTCCTACGATGTCTGCTTCACCGTTCCAGAGGAGACCGTACCCTGTTACGTCAAAGCTCAGCTGCAGCGATGTCTCCCGCGTTGCAGTATCTGTCCAGACGCAGGAAGGCATGCAGTGATGCCCATCGACGCTCACTGCCTATGACCACGATGTTTAGCACACCCTACATGTTTTTTCTTCCCTTCCTGTAGGAAGTTTTTTTCCCATGTCCATATGTATAAATATGTTTTTATTTTGTGTTCTGTGCCCTGTTCCTACGAGAGAGAGACCGAGTTTCTTTTGCTACCAGTATTGTCGCGTCGGGACGACGCGCAGTAGGTGGCCGAGCGTATGTAGACAGCCTGTACTGTCTGCACAGACTGTCTGCCAGCTTAGTTTATATTTCGCGCCACTAAGACGCTGCCCTCTGTAGCCAGGCCTCTCGGTGGGCAAGCCAGCCTGCCTGCCCTTGCCTCGCTCTCACTCACACAGCGGCCTAGCAGGAAGATAGAAGGCCTACTCCTAGCTCTCTCTCGTGGGATGGCCCTCCCGGGCCATGGGCACAACACACAAGCCTGTTTAACCACTACGACTTAACAATAAAGTAAGAAGCCTCCGAAGAAGTTATCATTTACTCCCCGCTACCAGAACGCCAAACAATCCCGTTATAGTGATACCCATATGGAGAAATTTCTCCAACAGGGGACGAGCTTTAAGGAAGCTGCGACTACTCTCTCTGTTCCGATATCTGGAGAAGCAGATGTGGACCCAGGTTATGATTCTTTTCTCTTTCCAATTGTGGAGATAAAGAAAGATCTTAAGTACGTCGACGCAACGAATCGCATCTTACACGTGTTGCTAACCAAGCAGAATAAGACTGCAACTATATTAGGATCCAAATTGTACACCACAGACTCTCCTCTCCGGCAAGAAAACTGCGAAGTGATTCTTACTGGGGTTGTCCGAGAAAATTCTCGTTCCTAAGATTTATTACAATTAAAAGTGATTAAAATTAGCTCTTTGTCTAATTATACAGCTAGCAAGACTCATTAACATGAAAAGCGTCAGAATCAGCATTATTATGCCCATATTAGGAGGCGTGGACGACGCCAACGCATCTAATATGTAAGATTCTTGTACGATCATTGTGGCAGAACATTACTGACGATCGCACAGTGTTATAATGTAAATTCGTGGCCAGACCCTGTGATTTCCGTGTGGCTTATTCTTTACTCAAACACTCATTAAGGAGAACTGAACCAAAGATACAGTGTTGACGTGCCAATAGCTATCTGTACTAAGTGAGGTATCGCAAATAATTCTTCCTACCGTGAATATTAAAGCATGGATACCTTACTGTTGACACGTGAAACTCGTGAACAAGTGACGGCAGTTTGAGTGACGTTGAAACATTCGAATGGTACGACGAACTGTTACCTATGTTACTGAACGACCTTCAATGTGACTAGAAGTGACAAAAGAAGAGTGGATTCATCTTACCTTCAACTAAGCCATTTATTCCGGCATCACGACACGATAGTGTCATATGGGTACCATAAGATCGAACTTCGCTTACACATGTATCCATAGGTCACTGCAGTGAGCAGGGTTAAGTAGAGACATTTAACTAGATTTACGAGGCCCTGGCTAATTTTCCTCGTAAATTAAATTGTTTAGCCCTAGCTAGAGATCGGACTCCTCCAAGGTAAGGTCAGCCTTCTTTTCGGACTTTCTCTTGGACATTACCCGAGTTATGGTCAAATTAGTGGAGTCTTCTGTGGTTACAATAAGTTCGGGGCATCATCTGGAATTAAGAGTATTGTTGCCAATCAGCATTAAAGCATATTTCATTAGGAACCCCCAGAAATAACCAGTGTAATACTGGCTATTAATGAAAATGCTATGCAGAGTGACTGAAAGTACAACCCCCATAAACCTCTAATAACACTGAGGAGTTTAAAGATGTCTCCTCAGAAATTATAAATTGTTAGAGGTAGCAGTAAACTCCGGTATCTTTGAAGGTGGACACTTCAATGGGATATTCCTGCTCCTTAAGGGAAATTTACCTTACTATGTAAAAGTGCCATACAGGTATCTATATCCCGTTAATTTGTTTCATCTAAAAACATAATTACTGTCTCTAGAGGTTGTGGTATAGCAGACTTACCACTAGCAGCACCTATACTTACCTTGGGGCAAGTGACCTTGTTGGCCAGGCTTACGGCAGTAGTGACAGGTTGTATTTTTTGTCTTGAGGCTGACGTCGTGTCTCAACTACAGCTTCCAACTTTGAATGAAATCCAGAAGTCCGTCTACGATTATGTCTGTCCATACCAAACTGATGTGAAAAAAGTTAGTAGACCTTTAAGACAAGAAGCACCTTGCTTTGAAGGTGTCTGCAAGTCACCTTCAATTTGACTGATAGCAGATCAAGCACTCGGCTACTGAGCTCTGAGGCATTCAATACAGCGATTTCAGAGACAACAGTTCTCTGAAAATTCTGTTTCAGTGGTCAGTAACTGCGACTTTTATGTCCTTTTGTCACTGCCTTACAGTCTTTTATAATACATGTATTTTCATAGTCCCAAAAGTTATATAGTCTATCACATTAAGAGAAGTCGTCTTGAATGGCTGTCAGTGAATGAACAGAATAATACACTGGGATTTGTATTGAGGTCCTGACTGTAAGCAGGTCCAGCGCTGTTCCACTGAGCTGCAATGCTTATATAAGAAAGGCTTCACAGGCAGTACTTGTATGAGAAGTCTTCATCAGTGAGTATTCTATCCCACAGTACCTAAAACTTTCACAATACTTCGATATTCACACAAAAATCCACAGTCTATAATGTAAAAATAAAATGAAATGAACATCTGCCAGTGAATGAAACTTACAATGGACAGACATTCGAGACATGGTCGTAATGAACTACTTTCAAAGAAGACAGAAGATTGGAAGGGAACTTGAATGATGCTCTTGACAGAGAACAGTGCAAGGCTGTACCACCATGCAACGAGGATTACAATAGGAAGGCTTCAGAGCTAGCACTGCCATCACAAGTATGTGTCTGCAGCCATAACCCCAACTGTCCCTTCCAGAAGCCCCAGATTGGTTTTTCACGTTACCCCCATTTCTTTCCCCCTTCCCCCTCTATCTTAAAAATATTCTATTCCCCCAAAAATAGCCCAAATGAAAAATTTTTAAAAAAATAAATCGGAAAGAAAAAAAGGGTTCGAACGGGTTTCGAAGAAACATTTCTTTTTGCAAAAGATTAAGGGAACAAAAGACTTTTAAGGTTCCAGAGAACGGGGTTCTGGGGTTAAAGGCTGCATCCACCAAAACCCAGTTTGAGTCCCCAATTTCCCTTTCCTCCCCAAATTTTCAAGTCGAAAAAATTTCTAATTTTTTTAAACCCCCGGTAAATAAGTTTTTAAAAAAAATAAAGGAACAAGTGGCAACAATACCCTGGATTCAGGGGGAAAGGATTGATTTTTAATTCCGGGAAAAGGGGCAGTGTTCCCACTGGGCAAACCGGGGTTGCCTTGTCAACCCTCCCAACCCCTTACCCTAAAATTACCAAGGCAGAAGATAAAACTGATTTTAAAAAAAGGAGAAAAGGGGAAAAAACCCTAAAAGGCCCAAGGGCATGTACTGGGGGCCGGGGGTGATTTTGTCCCTGGTGTACAAAAGAGCAGGGGCCCACTGAGTGTACGAAGAGTGTACCAGGGGGTTTTTTACAGAAAAAAAGGGGGGGGCATTCCACTGAGGTCCCGAAAAGCAGGAAACCACTGGTGACAAGAAGCAGGGGAAACCATGGTTTTAAAGGAGCAGTTTTACCATTTGAGGTACGGGCAGTGCCCCAATAGTGTTACAGAGGCAGTGTACCACTGAGTGTACAGGGGGCCAGTGTCCCAAACTAAGGGTACAGAGAGCAGTGTCCCACTGAGTGTACAAGGTCGGTCCCACTGAGTGTAAAGAGGCAGTGAAACCACTGAGTGTAAAAAGAGGCAGTTACCATGAGTGTTCCCCAGGAGCAGTGTACCACTGGTGTACGGGAGAGCAGAGTAACCCGAGTGTAAGAAAAGCAGTGAAACCATGAGTGTAAGGGGAAGGGTCCCAATTGAGTGTAAAAAGAGCAGTGAAACCTGAGTGTCCCAGAGAGCATTTTGTACCACTGGTGTACAGAGGGAGTGTACCATGGTGTACGAGGGCAGTTACACGGTGTACAGAAAGCAGTTTTACCACGAGTTTACAGGGCAGTGTCCAAAGGAGTGTACGAGACAGTGTTCCAAATGAGTTACAGAGAGCAGGTCCCCAGGGAGTGAACAGAAAAATAGGGTCCCAAACGAGTGTCAGGAGCAGGGGTAAAAAAGGGAGTGTACAGGGAGAGTTTTCACTGAGTGTACGGGAGGAGTGTACCAAATGAGTGTACAGAGACAGTTACCACTGGTTTTACAGGGGAAAGGGTTTTAACCACTGAGTGTAACAGGAGTAGGGTACCACGGGGTGTAAAAGGAGAGCAGTGAATAAAAAGAGTGTCAGGGGAGAGTGTACCATGAGTGTACGGAAAACCCAGGGTACCATGATTGTACAGAGAGAGAGTCCACTGAGTTACAGAGAGCAGTGTCCCAACGAGTACCAGAGAGAGTGTACCCTGAGTTTGGGAGGAAAGTGTACCATGAGTGTACAGGGGAAGGCCGGTATCCCTGAGTGTACGGGCGCGGGTCCCAATGATTTTACAGGAGCGTTTTCCACTGAGTTTTCAGAAAAGGCAGTGTACACGGGTTACAGAGGCAGTTTTCCCACTGAGTTTTGGGAGAGCAGTGTCCCCCCGGGGTTTTTAAAGGAAGCAGGGGGTCCCAAATGGGAGTGTCAGAGAGCAGGCAAAACGAGTTTTACAGAGAGCAGTGTCCCCACTGAGTTTCAGAGAGCGGGTGTACCCCCTTTTTTTACAGAAAAGCAGTGTTCACTGATTTGTACGGAGAGCAGTGCCCCACGGGAGGGTACAGAGAGCGTGTCCACGGGAGGTTTTTACAGAGAGCAGTGCACCACTGAGTATACAGAGAGCGTTTTCCCCAAGGGAGTGTTGGGGCAGTGTCCCACTTTGTGTACAGAGGCAGTGACACTAGTTTTCCCGGAGAGAAAGGGGTTCCATGAGTGTACGAGGCAGTGAAACCATGAGTGTACAGAGAGCGGGTGCACCATAATGTAAAAGGGGCGGGGTTCCCAATGGGGTTTTCAGAGAGCAGTTTTTAACCACTTTGTGTAAAAGAGAGGTTTTTTACGGGGTTTGTGTACGGAGGCCAAAAATTGTACCACTGAGTGTAAAAGGGGAGCAGTGTACCACTGAGTGTACAGAGAGAGTGTACCACTGAGTGTACAAAGAGCGGGGGACCTGAGTGTACAGAGGGGCCCGGGTCCCACTGAGTGTACAGAGGAGGCCCTTTTTTGTAAAAACCACTAAAGGTACAGGGAGCAGTGTACCACTGAGTGCGGGAACCCCAGTGTCCCCAACGATTGTACGGGAGCAGGGATCCCAATGGGGTTGTAAGAGAGCAGTGTATAAATGAGTGTACGGGAGAGAAAGTGCCCATGGGGTTTACAGAGACCCGGGTTTCCCTGAGTGTACAGAGGCAGTGTACCCTGAGGTAAAAGGGACCCAGTGTACCACTGAGGTCCAGGAGCGGGGTACCGAGGACGGGGGAAGGCAGTGTACCACTGAGTGTACAGGGGCAGTGTACCACGGTGGACAGAGAGCAGTTTTTCCCACTGAGTGTACAGAGGCAGTGCCCCACTGAGGTACAGGAGCAGGGTACCCTGAGTGTACAGAGAGCAGTGTACCACGGGAGTTTTACAAAAAACAGGTCCCACGGTTAAAAGGGGAGTTTTAAAGGGTTACAGAGGGGCCAGTTCCACGGGTTAAAAGAGGGGAAAGTGTCCAAATGAGTGTACAGAGAGCAGGTCCCAAACGAGTTTCCAGAGAGCGTGCCCCACTGAGTTTTTCAGCGCGCAGTGACCATTTTGGGTTTTACAGGAGCAGTGTCCCCACGAGGTACAGAGAGCAGTGTCCCAAACGGGAAAGGTACAGAAAATTTGCCCCACTGGTGTAAAAAGAAGCATGTACCACTGAGGTACAGACGCATTTACCACGGGTTGACGAGAGCAGTCCCCCAAGGAGTGTTCCGGAGCAGGCCCAAACGGAGTTACGGAGGCAGTGTCCCACGAGTTTTCAGAGAGCGTGTACCATTTGTGTACAGAGAGCGTGTACCACTGGGTTTTACAGAGAGCGTGAACCATGGTTTGTACAGAAAAGCAGGGCCCACTGAGTGTACAAAGGCAGGTCCCTGAGTGTAAGAAGCATTGTCCACTGAGTGTACAGAGAGCAGTGCCCCCTTGATTTTACAGAGACCCAGTTTTCCCTTGAGTGACAAAAGGCGTGTCCCACGAGAAAAAGGGAGAGCAGTGTAAAACTGAGTGTACAGAGAGCAGTCTCCCACTAAAGTGTCCCAAAGAGCAGTGTACCACTGAGGTACAAAAGGGGCAGTGTGCCACTAAATTTTCAGGGGCAGTTTTAACCCTGATTTGACAAGAGCATTTGTACCAGGGGAGTGAAACAGAAGCAGTGTCCATTGGGGTTACAGAGGCAGTGTCCCACTGGTGTACAGAAAAACAGTGTCCCAAGGGAGGGGAAAGAGAGAAGTGTCCACTGAGTGGGTTCCCAGGGAAAGAGCAAATTTTCCCACTGGGGTTTAACGAGGGGCCTGTGTCCCAATGAGTGTACAGAAAAAGGAGTGTACCAGGAGTGTACAGAAAGCAGTGGCCCCCTTGGGGGTAAAGAACCCAGTGTACCAGAGTGTACAGACAACATTTCCCGGGTTACCACCCTTGAGTTTTACAGGGGAGAATTGTACCATGGTGTACAGAGAGCAGTGTACCACTGAGGTACAAAAGGCATTTGTACCACTGAGTGTACAAAAGCAGTGTACCACTGAGTGTACAGAAAAGCAGTGTACCACTGAGTGAAACAGAAGAGTGTACCACTGAGTGTACAGAGAAGTAGGGTTTACACTGAGTGTACAGAGAGCATGTACCACGGGATTTGACAGAGGGCAGTTTTAAGGTGTAAAAAAGAGCAGGTAAAACTGAGTTACAGAAGCATTTGTACCACTGAGTTTTAAGAGAGCATTTTGTACCATTTTGGTGTCGGGGAGAGGGTCCCCTGAGTGTCCCGGAGAGCGGTCCCCACTGAGTTTTTCAGAGAGCTGTTTTTCCCTTGAGTGTACAGGACCCAGGCACAACTGAGGTATACAGAGAGCGTTTTCCCAATGGAGTTCGGGGGACCCAGTGTACCACTTTGTTTTCGAGAGCGGTGTACCATTTAGTTCGGAGAGCGGGTGTCCCACTGAGGTTACAGAGAGCGGGACCACTGGGGGGAAAAAAAAGGATTTGCCCCCAACGAGTTACAGAGGCAGTGAAAGGGAGCAAAAAACCCGTTTTGGGCCAAATTTCCCACAGTGACAGAGGATCCCATGGTGACAGAGAGCAGTGCCCCACTTGAGGGCCTAAACCCTGGTGAAACAGGAGGGGGTCCCCGGGGTTACCCATTCCCAACGGTGTACAGGGGACCCGTTTTCCCAAACTGAGTGTCCCAGAGAGATTTGACCACTGGTGTACAGAGGAGGAACATATTTAAAACCCCGGCATAAAAAAAATTGAGTGTACTGGGGGCCGGGGCCCAGGGTTGAAAAGGGACCCAAACCACTAAAAGTGTCAAGAGCAGTTTTTTACCCGGAGGAAAGAGAGCGTGAAACCATTTGAGTGTTAAGAGAGCGTGTCCCACGGAGTTACAGGGGGTTTTGTCCCAAACAGAGTGTACGAGAGCAGTGTTCCACTGAGTGTACAGGGGAGCTTTTTAAACCTCTATTTGTACAGAGAGCAGTGTACCACTGATTGTACAGAGGGCGGGTTTTCCCTGAGTTTTACAGAGAGCAGTGTCCCATGAGTGTACAGGGGGGAGCAGTGAACCTGAGTGTACAGAGAGCATTTGTCCTTGGGGTGTCCGGGAAAAGCATCGTACCACTGGGGGTACAGGAGCAGTTTTTCCCATGATTGCACGAGGAGTGTTCCCAATTGGGTACAGAGAGCAGCGTCCCAGGGTTTTTACAGGAGAAGTTTTCCACTGAGTGTCAGAGAGCATTTGTCCCACTTTGTTTTACAGAGAGCAGTGTACCACTGAGTGTACAGAGAGCGTTTTACCACGGGATTTGTACAGGGGGCGTGTACAATTTGAGTGTACAGACAAAAGGTTGAAACCCTGAGTTTACAAGACAGCAGTGTACCATGATGGTGAAAAAAGAGCAGTGTTACCACTGGTGTACAGAGAGCGGGTGTACCCTGAGTGTACAGAGAAGAGGTACCACTGAGTGTACGGGAGAGCGTGTAAGGGGGTTGTAAAGATCGGGGACCCTGAGGGGACAGAGGGGCGGGTGTACCACTGAGTGTACAAAAAGGGCATTTGTACCCCCTGAGGTAAAAAGGGGGCAGGGTCCCACTGAGTGAAGAGGCAGTGTACCATTGAGTAACGGGAGAGCAGTGTACAACTGAGTGAAACAGACAGCAGGGGGCCCAAATGGGGTAACAGAGAGCGGGTGTACCCTGAGTTGTAAGGAGAAAGGCAAACCACTGAGTTACAAAGAGCATTTGTCCCCACTGAGCGTACGGACAGCAGTTTTGCCATTTGGGGTTTTACAGAGGCAGTGTACCACGGATTTTGTACAAAGAGCGGGTGTACCAAGGTGTACAGACCAGCAGTGTGCCACGGGGGGGGAAGTGTACAGAGAGCAGTTTCCCACTGAGGTACAGAAACATTTTCCCACGGGAATTTGTACAGGGGACCCGTGTGCCATGGGGTACAGAGAAAATTTGTACCTGAGTGTACAGGGCAGTGTCCCACTGGGGGTGTACAGACGCGGGTGTCCATGATTTTCCCAGAAAGCAGTTTTCCACTGAGTGTACAGACAGCAGTTTTCCTTTTGAGTTTTTTCGGAAGCAGTTTTTCCACGAGTGTACAGGAGTAGTGTCCCACTGAGTTTTACAGGGGCCATTTGAAACCACTGATTTGCACAGAGGCAGGGATTAACCACTGAGTGTCCAAAGAGCAGTGTACCACTGAGTGTACGGGACAGCGTGTACCATGAGGGGTCGAGAGCAGTGTCCCATTTGATGGTACAGAAAAGCGGGTTTTTCCATGGTGTACAGGGGGCCCATTGTCCCAAATGAGTGAAACAAAGAGCAGTTTTCCCACTGGTTTTCGGAGGAGCAGTGTTGATGTACGGGAGGCAGTGTCCCAAAGGGGAGTGTACAGAGGGGGAAAAAGGGGTACCATGAGTTTTACGGGGGCATTTGTCCCATGAGTGTAAGAGAGCGGGGTACCATTTGTTTTTAAAGAGAGCTTTTTGTCCCACTGAGTGTCAGAGGCTTTGTCCACGGGAGTGTACAGAGAGCAGTGTCCCACTGAGTGTACAGAGGGCGGGGGACCATGGTGTACAAAGGCATTTGTCCCACTGAGTGTACGGGGCAGTGCCCCCAAGGGCCTTTACAGAGAGCGTTTTCCCAAACTGGTTTTCGGGGACCCGGGTGCACTGAGTGTAAAAAGAGCAATGTCCAAATGAGTGTAAAAGCCACCCAGTTGTGGTCGGACGACTTTTCTCACAGCTTCGGAATCTACCTTTTTACAAAAACAAAAATAATGGACGGGGGACACAAATCTGTTTTTACTGACGGAAAAAGGTGGAAGCATTGGGGGACAGTGGGTATCCCCGTAGA
Organism: Cherax quadricarinatus; assembly: GCF_026875155.1. Taxonomy (NCBI): domain Eukaryota; kingdom Metazoa; phylum Arthropoda; class Malacostraca; order Decapoda; family Parastacidae; genus Cherax; species Cherax quadricarinatus. The sequence goes on from NC_069441.1 coordinate 36,416,563, forward strand.
AACTGTAACAGGGGGGGTACAACCGTAAAATTTGAAAACAGTGGGCTACTACCCTTTTTAAAAACTGTAAAGGGGGGGCTAAAACCCCGGTACAATTGAAAACAGGGGCTATAGCCGTAAAAATTGTAACCGGTGGGTACAAGCCGTACAATTGAAACAGGGGAAATAAAAAGCCTTTAAAATTGTAACAGTGGGCTATAGGGTCAATTGTAACATTTGGGCTACTAGCCGTCCCAATTTGTAACAGGGGGTTAAAAGGCCGTACAATTTAACAGGGGGCAAACCAAGCCGTACAATTTTTAACAGTGGGAAAATAGGGGAAACAATTGAAACCCCAGTGGGCTACTAGCCGTACAATTGTGGGGTGGGTTTACAAGCCGTAAAATTGAAACGGGGTACTACCCGTGGGAATTGTAACAGTGGGCTATTTGGCCTTACTTTTGAAACCCAGGGGGGGCTAAAACCCGGTACAATTGAAAACGTGGGTTTCTAGCCGTAAAATTTTGTAACAGGGGAAACAAATCCCTTACAATTGTAACAGGGGCTACTAGCCGTAAAAATTGTAACATTTGGGCTATTCCCCGGAAATTGTAACAGTGGGTACACCCGTAAAATTGAAACCCAGGGGGGAAATGCCGAAACAATTGAAACAGGGGGCTATACCCGTACAATTGTAAATTTGGGCTACAACCCGTAAAAATTGTAACAGGGGGGCTCCCTAGCCGTACAATGGTAACAGGGGGGGCTAAAAGGGCCCTTACAATTGTAACAGTGGGATACTACCCCGTAAATTTTTAACAGTGGGTCAAGGCGTACAATTTTAACAGGGGGCTATTTGGCCGACCCAAATCCCCGCACTTTAAAAGACAAAAAGCTTCCAAAGGACTTTTCCGGCCCGATTTGGCCTTTTGGGACAAAGTCACACTAACAGAGGGTGGAGAAAAAAAAAAAAAAAAAGGGAGGGCCCTATATATAGGGCGGGAAGAGGGGGAAAGGTAGTATTTGTTGGTGTAGTAGTATTTGGGTAAAACAAATTTGGTAATAATCCCAAACAGGTTTAAATGACCCCTTGCAAAAACACCGGGGCATCCCCCCCGTGGGACGGTTTCGCCTTTCCACCCCGCCATGGAGGGCCGAAAACGTCCAAACAAAGAAAACGGGAGCCGCAATGTGTCTAATTTCTCAGTAGGTAGTGGGAAGGGAAGAAGAGGTGGGTAGAAAGGGGGTAGGGGTTGGAAAAGTGGAAAATAAGGAAGAGAGCCAGTCAAATAAAAGGAAGGGGGGCACTGCAAAGAGCTAAAAAACCCACAGGGGGAGAGCAAGCGAAAGGGAGGTGCGTGAAAAGGGGAAGGGGTTGAAAAAAAATAAAAAAGGGAACGAAAACGAGACAGGAGAGGAAAACCAACCCAGAGGGGGAAAAGGAGAGGGGGAAAGGGGGGAAGAGGAAGAAGAAAAGGAAGAAGAAAAGAAAAAAAAATGAGGATTCAGGTTAAGTCACGGGTGTTCTGAAGTTTGGGCATTTTACAATTTTAGGGGGGAGGGAAAGGCTCTACGAGACGAACCCGGGGGTAAGGTTCATAAAGGGAAAAGTTGTGTATAAGAGGGGGATTCAACTAAACGGCGCCCTGTTGAGTTTGGGAAATAGGGAAGACAGTTTTAGCAAAAAAGACCAGTTCCCTTTGGATGGCTATGATCTCTGGGGCGGCCCGAAAAGAGCATTGTTAGGTCGGAAACTTTTCTTGCTCCTTTTTGTCCTCTTCAATTTCTTTGGAGGGAAACTTTTGGGCGATCTCTTTCTGACGGAAATTTTGGGGCCAAAAAATAGTGTTAGGGTTGCCGACACTAACAATGCTCTTTTTTTTCACGTCATGATCATAGCCATCCTTTTGACTGGTCTTCTGCTAAACTGTTTTCCCCAAATTCCAAACTCGGGGAAAAAAAAGTCGCCGGGTTTAAATTGAATCCCCTTTTTTTTACACAACTTTCCTTTTATGGGAAACCCTTTGCCCTGGGGTTCGTCTCGTAGATGCCCTTTTCCCCTCCCACTACATTTGGGAAAAAGCCCCCCCTTCAGAAAACCCCCCTGACTTAACCGGGAAACCTCATTTCTTCTTCTTTTTCTTCTTTTTTCTTCTTCTTTTTTCTTCTTTTCCCCTTCCCCCCTTTTCCCCTTTCCTTTTCTCCCCTGGGTTTGGGTTTTTTCTTCCTGTCTGTGTTTCTGTTCCTTCTTCATTTATTTTTTTTTCACCCTTCCCCTTTCACGGGACCTCGGTCGCTTGCTTTTCCCCCGTGGGTTTCTAAATTCTTTTTCCAAATGGCCCCCCCCTTCCTTTGTATTTGGGCGGCTCGTCCTTTTCCCTTTTTTCCCCTTTACCCCTTCCATACTACCCTTTCCCTTCCCTTTTACTACATCTACTATGAAATTAGGCACATGTGCGGCCCTTTGGTTTTTCTTTGTTGTGGCCCTTTCGCCCTCCAGTGGCTGGCCGGATGGCGAAAAGGGCTACGGTGGGGGGGCCCCCGGGGGTTGTGCATGTGTCATTTCAACCTGTTGGTATTATATACAAATTTTTGTACTACTACTACTACTACTACTACCCCCTTTAAAACCTCCCCCTCTTCCTGCCTATATTTAGCCCTCCTGCTCCCCCCTTGTTAGTGTGACTTTTTTCAAAGGTCCAAGTCGGACCCAAAAAGTCGCGTAAATTTGTCTTTTTTGGGCGGGTTTTTGTGTATCTTCCAGTCCCGGTATTGTGCCCTTTTTTTATTTACTAGCCGTACAATTGGTTTTTGGGGGGCTATAGCCGTTTCAATTTTAACAGTTTGGGTCTAGCCGAAAAACTTTGGGAAAAATCAGGACGACCCTGTGTGACTAATCTCATTTAAAGGGCTTTCAATGTGGGCATGTTTGTTCCTTCCCCCAAACTCCAGTTTTTTATGGTACATCTAAAATTATACTACTCAAAGGGATGTGATTATTTTTTATATATAAATATATATTTATATAAAATTTTATATATAAATTTTTATTTTATATTATTTATATTTTATATATATATATATTATTTTTATATATATATTTTATATATAATATTTTATGGTGTGGGGTTTTGTGTGTGTGTGTTAGTGTGTACTCGCCCATTTGTTCTCACCCCATTTGTGGTTCAGGGGGCGGTCTTAGCTCCTGGCCCCGCCCCTTCACCCCGGGTTTCTACGGGCCCTCTCCCCCCCGCCCCCATGAGCTTTATCAAACCCCGTTTTTTAAAAATGTGTATGGTTCCTGCCTAAAATACGCATTTTCTAGGCTATTCCACGCCTTTTCAAATCTATGACTGAAGATATCTTCCCACTATCTCTCTGATCTTTGTGTCTTTTAAAATTCCAATTGTGGCCCCTTTTTTTCTGTGTCCCCTCCCTGGAAAATCCTGTCCCTTTTTCCCTTTCTATTCCACGCAGTATTTTATATGTCGTTATCATGGCTCCCCAAACCCCTCCTGTCCTCCAGTGTCGTCAGGCCGATTTCCCTTAATCTTTCTTCATAGGACTTTTCCCCTTAGCTCTGGAATTTAACCTTTGTCGCAAACCTTGTACTTTCTCTAGTTTCTTGACGTGCTTTATCAAGTGCGGGTTCCAAACAGGTGCTGCATACTCCAGTAGGGGCCTGACATACACGGTGTACAGTGTCTTGAATGATTCCTTACTAAGGTATCGGAATGCTGTTTCTCAGGTTTGCCAGGCGCCCATATGCTGCAGCAGTTATCTGATTGTTGTGTGCTTCCGGAGACATGCTCGGTGTTATACTCACCCCTTGAGTGAGGTTTGCAGTCTTTGGCCACCTAGCCTATACTCTGTCTATGGTCTTCTGTGCCCTTCCCCTATCTTCATGACTTTGCATTTGGCAGGATTAAATTCGAGAAGCCATTTGCTGGACCAGGTGTCCAGTTGTCCGGGTCTCTTTGAAGTCCTGCCTGGTCCTCATCAGATTTACTTCTCATTAACTTCACATCATCTGCAAACAGGGACACTTCTGAGTCTAACCCTTCCATCATGTCGTTCACATATACCAAAAATAGCACTGGTCCTAGGACGACCCCCTGTGGGACCCCGCTCGTCAAAAGGTGCCCACTGTGATACATCATTAGTACCATGACTCGTTGTTGCCTCCCTGTCAGGTATTCTCTGATCCATTGCAGTGCCCTTCCTGTTATATCCCGCCTGATGCTCTAGCTTCTGCACTAATCTCTTGTGAGGAACTGTGTCAAAGGCCTTCTTGCAGTCCAAGAAGATGAAATCAACCCACCCTCTCTCTCGTGTCTTACTTCTGTTTATTTTATCATAAATCCAGAAGGTTTGTGACACAGATTTGCCTTCGTGAATCCGTGCTGGTTGGCATTTATACTCTTTTTCCGTTCCAGGTGCTCCACCACTCTCCTGATAATCTTCTCCATAATTTTGCATACTATACACGTCAATGACACAAGTCTATAGTTTAGTGCCTCTTTTCTGTCTTCTTTTTTAAAAATGGGAACTACATTTGCCGTCTTCCATACCTCAGGTAGTTGCCCAGTTTCCAGGGACGTGTTGAAGATTGTGGTAAGTGGCACGCACAACATATCTGCTCCCTCTCTAAGGACCCACGGGGAGATGTTGTCCGGTCCCATTGCCTTTGAGGTATCGATGTCCCTTAGCAGTTTCTTGACCTCCTCCTCATCTGTATGTACGTCGTCCAACACTTGTTGGTGTATTCCTTGCTGGTGTCCCCATCTGGTCTGTCCCCCCAGAGTCCTTCCTGTCTCTACTGTAAATACTTCCTTAAATCTTGTGTGTGTGTGTGTGTGTGTGTGTGGAAGAGCTGAGGAAAGTGGAACAACGAATAGGCAATCTTGATACCCTTGAAGCCTTGTACCTTCTCACATAATGCTTGAGTCTGACCAGGTTGACATATTTCCTAATATGTGCACCTATATATGAATATGACAGCATCCTGAGGCAGATTTTTCCGAAAGTGTTTAACCTAGCAGTCACAAGAATATAGAAGAATGAACGATGAATCAAACATTGAATGTGTCAGATAACTGGCCAAGCTGTGATCCACTGGTCTACGAGGTTTGCAACATGAAGGTTCCCAGACTGCACTTCTGTGTCAAGTCTGGGTCACTCACCACCAGTTGTGAGCCTTTTCACAGCCCCTGAAACTTTCATAGTACATCTATTGTCAAGTTTCTGAAAGTTATATAGTCAACAAATCGGAGGTTCAGTCTCCGTGATCGACTGTCTATGATTAAACTGAGGAACTGATGGAGGGTTTCAGACTGGTACCAATGAGCTCCTGACAATTCTGCCTCAGTGGACACCAGCTGTGACCCAACTGTCTCATATCAGCACCAGAATCTTTCACAGTAGATCAGGTTTTCTCATTCCCATCAAAGCCACATATTCTATAAACTTAAAATAAGTCATAATGAACGACACTCAAAGAAGAAACAGTAGACTGGAAGAACACTATATACATAGCCCTGAGAGATAGCATGTCCTACACTGTACAATTGTGCTACAAGGCTTACAATAGGATGCTTCAGCTGCGACCCAAATATCTCTTTCCACATTCCCAAAATCTATCATATTATATCCATTCTCATACTCCTGAAAGTCACATAGTCTATAAATCCAAGATGCGTCGTAATGAACAACTGTAATGAATAAACTGAAGAATAGACATGTTACTACTCTGCATTCACTTGTCAAGTAGCATGTCGTCTTCTTCTGGTGGCACTGAACAAACGGTCAACATCAGTAGTAGATGAATGCTTGAAGATGGGCATCAGTAGAAGGGCTACTGAAGGGTACATCAAGCTTCCCACTTGGAAAAAGGTGGGAATCCGTGTTACCAGGTTTCTTGTTAGTCGGTACTTTTATTTTAGTGTCAAATAACTGTTTTTGAATCATGATCATCGTCTGATATGCTCGACAAAGTTACACTGAGGGCACGGATTATTTTTAATAATTTTGTAGATTTTTTCTTAGCAGCTTCGTCGTTTTTGAGTATTTTTCCTTGCATTGTTTAACCATAATTAATATCAGTTGCTCTAGGTAACCATTCACTAGTAATTCATATTGGTGTTACATTGGTACATTTTAGCACCGATTTAACTAATTTATATTATTGTCTGATGCCTAGAAAGTGGCTCCTCCATCTTTTGTTTCCCAACATCATTTTCATGTATAAAAAAGGACACATACAATGTGAGGTATTTTTATGATGCGTTGTACTCACTAGAAACTTCATCAGTCCAATACTTAATTAGGAGAATATATAAATATAAATAATTTAGTGAAAAGCAGAAGTTGTGGAGAAATTTTCTCCAGGAGGGGGCTATCAGCCCCATTCAACCCCTTCAAGCCCTTTCAGCCCGGAGGGGCCCAGCCCTCTCAGAAGGGGCAAGCGTCTTGTTTACTGCTACAGTGAGTAATTGATCGCAGATGCCGTACGAATATGCGACGTGGTCAAGCGACCGCTGCTCCTTGCAGTACAGTGTTGCAGAGTGTATTTTAATAAGAGACAGTACATCTCTTACTTTAGCAGGACAATTAAGGAAAATCCTGCTCCCACTTTGTTACCATAGTAAAGATAGCGGACATTGTTGTCTATGCTTAAGACAGCAAGAATCAAACATTCTGCTTTACTTCATCGAGGAAGTGGCAAGGAAGCAAAAGTACTAGGTCAGCTTTTCCTTTGTGCTAGGGGAGTGACGGCATGGGGCGCTGTGGCGTCTTCAGATTACTTTTGACTCTACTGAGAGTGACACTGACGCCAGGATAACCAACAAAGAACACTGATCTGTGCGTTAGTGTGAACAAAGTGTCTCATAAAACACAATAAACACTTAAGAGAAGTGTGATCAGCTTCTTTAGTGATAAGATTGTGAACAATAAAGACAAATCTTGTGGAACATAGTGTACCAGTGTGCGTATTCCTAGACTGTGGAAGACGTGGACATCCAAGGAGACTTCAGCTACTATCAAGTCACGGATATCTGTCGAAGGTGTGAAGAACACCATAGCTCATGCTACAAGAGCAAGGTAGGTTACGAATTTCTTGTGGTATGGGGGACTGCGCAGTTCTTGAGTTGCAAGGAGTTTGTAATCAGCCTATAGTCGGCAGTAAGGGGCGGACTTTTGTGTCCACACAAGTAAGTTTGTCAGCCATCAGTGAATGAAATATGCTGACATAACGCCCCCTAGGGGTAATTTATAATCTTACAAATTATAAATCTTTACAGCCCATTGAGAGATGACTTCGACAGCTTCTAGACCTCGTCTGCAGGGGCGGCTGTGCAGGCGATGAGTTGTCTTTAAGTTAAGTTTTCACTGTTAAATTAGCTGGTTTAAAGCCATTTCTCAACTAATTGGTCGTGCTCGAAAACCCGGATAAAGACCACACTGTGGTCCAAATATGTTGTACTACAGTGTACAAATAACCTACGAGCCAAGGTCCTTCGAAGAAAGCTGTAAAACTAGTGTTTTACAATTTAAATCAGTATAAATGAGTCCCTCCAGACTCAATCAAAGAGAATGGGCACCCAAAAGAAAACGGGCGCTCAACCAGCGTTCCCCAAAAAAAAACGGGAGCTGGGTGACCCCCTAACAAGAAAACGGGGGGGGCCCCCGGGAATCCGCTCCCCCAAACCCTCGAAAAAGTGCTGATTAAGCCCCAAAAACCCCCAAGTGATTTTGGGTTTTGTCTGAGTGTTTATACACATAGTTTTTTTAAAAATGTTTATAGACAAAATTAAGGACAAGATTGTTTTAAATTTGTTTCTTATAGATATACCTGTTATATTAAAGAACTTATATAAAAAAGTGAAAGCTTTCAAAAAAATTTTAAACCCAGGTGACATTTATATTGGGGTAAAAAAATTTTTCCCACGTGTAATTTACAGTTTAAAATGACATTTATAGGTTTTGTGAATAAAGGGGTAAACATCATTATTTACGATTAATCATCGTTGCCCAGGGACACGCAAATTTTCAAGCTATAAAACACGACCACAGGTACTGTGAAACCCTTCAGGGTTTCTTTGGGAACCCCTGGGGGGTTAAAGTTTTGTGGGCCCAGTAGTGTTTTGACTCGATTATTGCTGCTTAAGCATAAAAAAAACCCTCAGCTGTTTAAAAGGCATACATTGTTTTTTAACACCCCTAAGTGTGGTGCTAAAATTTTTTCAGTATACCATTAAAATGGCTTGTTTGAAAACTCGGGTTTCGTCTTTACGGGACAAAGGATTACAAAATTTTGAAAAATTTTAATTTCAGTCTGAAAAGGATTAACTCAAGATACAAACATAAAATTTTTGATGATTTTGGGGTAAAAAATTTGAATTATTTTTACAGGGACGTCGGAAAAATTAATTCAGACTTTACACTTTTATAAAAATTTAAATTTCTTGAACGGGACCCATTGGGGTTTTGAAATTAAAAATGTTTTGGATCCCTTTTTAGAAATTTAAAAACAATTAAGGTGGACAGGATACAGGCTATTTTGCCGAAAAAACTCTGTCACAGAGCCCTACTGTAACTATTTGGCCCAAGCCCCTTTTTAACCCCCTTAACAACAACAAGTCCCCCCATTCCCAAAAGTTTTCCTACAATGTCTTTCCCCTATTTCCAAGGTCCAAAAATTATGAAAAATTTTCCATTAGGGGTTTTAAAATCCATAGTAAATTCACAAAATGACATGATGGGGGGTTGGAAATTTTTCAATTCCCTTAAATGTTTTTGGAAGGGAAAACCCCTTTATGAACTGTTTAAGCCCATTCCGGGGGGTTTTTAAAGGAAATTTATCAAATACCTTAGTGTCTTTTCAGAAAAATTATTTTCGATCCCTGACAAGGTAAGTTAGACATGTATTCTAATATAAAGTTTAACCCAAACCCAAAACATTTTTTTTTCGGGAATTTTAAAAAGGCATTTTAAAATTTTCACTTTTGACTTTTAATCCAGTTTTCTGGGTGAAAATTATCCCTAAGGCAATGTGTTTGGGTTTATCAGTGGTTTTGTAAAAGATAAGTTGCACCACAAACTTTTTGAACGTTTAAAATATTATGTTCAATAAACGCTATTTCACTTGTGAAGAAATTAGCAAGGGTTTTACAAAAAAAATTTTAAATGCATGCAAGCAACGGGGACAAGTTTAAAAATCCACAAACCCATGGTAAAAACCCTTAAACCTCAGTAAAAAAAAGATTATACCTATTTCCCACTAAAAAACAAAAAGGGGGAAAACCCCAAAATAGGCATTTATCAAGCTGTAAAATTCAACAACAGTAAACAAACTGTCACACAAAAACGAAATTTCCCAAAATTGTATTTGTGAGGGGAACACTTTGGGGGCACGTATTGTATTCAATACACACCCAATGGAGGCCGTAAAAAAGTTTTTCATCGGGGCTAAAAAAGGGCATCAAGTGTTTAGGTGAACAAAAGGGGAGGTAAATGCTCCTGAAAAAAAGTTTTTTAAAATGAAAGGGGAAATGCATCATACAGAATTATCCCCCAAAATTTTTAGCTGAAAAAGCAGAAGACTTCCACAGAATCAGGAAGTAAACAAGCAACCTTTAAATTTTAGGTTTAAGTTTAAACCCAACTGCTCTCCCCCGATAGCCGAGTTGAGTTATTAAAAATTTTACAAAAAACCCAAATGTGCTAACAATTATTTGATCAAGGCTCAAAAAGGTCCTTCAAAGAAGATCAGTGTTGCAAAAAAAAACTGAAAAAACAGCCCTTTTCCCAAAAATACGTTAGATATAGCTTTTTTTTTTCCCCCTTTTCGGGGTAAACAGACATTTGCCCTTTGCCAGAATCACGTTGGTCTGGGAAACGGGAAAAAAGACAGTAGAACTGTGGTAGTAGTTTGATTTGCCAAAATTTTCTGTGCAACCAGGGATTAAAAAGAAACATTGCAGCACGGGAAAGAGCAAAGGGTTCAATTAAGCCTGTCCTGCATACAAAACGGAACAAAATTTACCCCAATTGATTTAATCATTGGAAGTGATTATTTATCACTGTTTTGTGAAAAATATAGTAAGTAAACATGTTTTTCACTTGTGAAAACGCAGGGGGCCACATGATATTTTGGTCCCTTTTTCCCCTAAAAGGGGGGAAAAAAGCTGATATTGTTTCCCAGGGGAAAATTTGTACTAGTTACGAGAAAAACCCGCTGATCATGTCCCAAAGCAAAAATTATCAAAAGGGAAGAAAAATAAAACCAGTTGTTTAAGTTGGGGGAAATTTAGATGCATGGGTATTGAGGGTAAAAAAACCAACCCCAAAAGGGAGTCTCAGATTTAAAACCAAAAATTTGGACCTGTCAAATATAAAGATGGACAGTATTGGGTTGGGGTTACCATGGAAATTAAATCCACCACATCTGCCCCTAGTTTTTTATGCGGGGCTTTGGACAAATGAAAGCACAAATTTTTTTTTTGAGCTCAGGAAGAATCCAGAGCTCCCTGACTGCCCTATTTTAATTCATACAAGAACAGTTGGACAAAAAATTCATTGGGGAAAAATAGTCAAAAGGTAAGTTGAAGACAAAAGTTTCATTACCCCCGGGAAAACCATTGAGTCGAAAAGTTTTCTGAAACCACTCCACTATGTTGTATAAAAATTGGGCAGCGAACGGCAAATAAAGATGTAGCAAGTCTTAATGATTGTCTGAGGGCCCGGGACCCTCACTAACTGAGAAGCTTGGAGACTTTGCTTATGAAATTTCGCACAAACCCATATCCCCTAAAACGGCTGTTTTTCCCAAAAGCTTTCTTAAGAGTAGGGCTAACAAGAAATAGAGAGAGATTATACTCGATTCTTGTGGCCTGAAAATCCAAAGACCCCTCAATGTCCTGTGAAAACTTATGTTTCAAATCAGTATTATTTGGGCAACATCCCTCCATTTTTTAAACTAAAAGCTACTCTTAATAAACATTTGAAAAAACCCTGAAAGCCCCTTCCCAAAGAAATTTTAAAAGAAAAGTTTCTATGTGGACAATCTTAAAGGGTTACTGTGAAAAAAGAGGAGGATTTGAAATCCTTTTTACAGAAAAAGCTAACAAGGAGATGAAAGAATCAAATATCCCTTTTAAGGATGGGAATAAAAATTTCCAATGCAATTAAGGGGGGTTTTTCAAAAAAGGGTTTTTTCCCTGAAGCTGTTTTTCCTGATTTCAACAAAATGCTGGGACTTAATTGGAACACAAAGGAAGATACTTTTAGTTTTAAAAAAAATAAACAAAAATCCCTGCCCGTACCTCACTAAACGTGTTTTTCTGTCAGAGTATCACAATGTTTTGATCCTCTAGGACTCTCCCCAAAAAACCCAAATTTCCATAAAAGGGGGTTTAAAAAGCTTATGCAAGATGCATGGGGAAAATCAAAAATTGGATGGGGTGAGAACTTGCCTCTAGAAAAGGAAATCAAGCATGGAAGAAAAAATCCGGGAGTTTAAAAAAAACTTCATCAAAAATTTAAAATTTTCCCAAAAAATTGGTTTAAAGGGAAACAAAATACACATTACATGGTTCTGTGATTTTTTTAACCCAAAGGTTTTGGCGCTGTAGCTTACATGAGTAAGCTGCGGAAAATACACTTTAATTTCTTCAAAAGGCCCGGGTAGCACCCTTTAAGGTCAGAACATCCCCCAAATTTGGGAACTGACAGCACTCTTATGTAGGTACAAAAATTTGTGTCAAACCCCAACAAAGTACTTGATCATCTCCTATTTAAAAAAAACCTTTATCTGGAGTGATAATGAAGCAGTTTTTTCCAGTGGTTAAGAAATAATAAGAGTAAAATTGGGCTATTTTACAGAAAAAGAGTACAGAAATAAAAAGAGATGCAGAGAGATTATCTCTTTCTTCCCTGTCTTTTAAAACCCCCAAGGGTTTCCCGCCCGCATGTTTTTCAAAGTGGTTTTCCCACTCAAGAAAATTTTTGGAAAATAAATTAGGCTCCACGGTCCGAACTGGCCCTTAATGAAAAATTTTCTGGCCTCATCAAAAAAGGGTCACATTTTTGCCAAAGAAAAAGTCTGCTTTTAAACACAGCAGAAATAATCGTGGGAAATACTGCAGACACAACAGAAAATAGTCATTGATTGAACTAAATACTCTTTTTTTGGGCAAACTCTTTAAAAGTTTCAGCTCTTGTTTTTTAAATTAAATTTAAAGGAAAAAAACCTGATTAGAAAGTCCTTTAAAACCCCTTTTTAAAAACTGGGGGGAAACTAATACAGAAAGATGTTTTCCTACAGAAAAAATTTAAATTTTTTGGAAACACAAGATAAAAACCCCAAAAAAACCTGGGCATGATTTTTCTTTAGGACTTTATTGACTTTAGAAAAAATTTATAAAAATGTCGAGGGGGAATTCATAATTTTTTCACTACCTAAAGAAGCCATACATCCAAATTTATTCCCCGGAATCATTGGCTAACAAAAATGATTGGCAAAACGCCCACAGGAATGTTTTTACATGGTGAGGTAGCTGACACACTTTGTTTTTAAAAACGACAAACCTTGGATACTTCAAGGGCGACAAAGTGTGGGGAAAAAAAAAATAAGGGGGCTGTATTAAATTTTTCTACTATGATATGCGAGTTTTGTCAGATCCTGGGCCACCCCCATATCCCCCGAAAGAGTTTTTTCATAAACACTCATTTGAGGTGAAGGTGTAGAAAATTTCACTGGACCCCAAAAATTTTTAAAAACCCAAAAAAGGTGACAAAGTTTTTCCCCTTAAGGGGACATCTTTTGTTAAATTGTGCTTTCAAAATAGAGCAGGGCCCCTCTAGAAGTAAACCACTGGGCATGTTTTCTTTGAAACCTTTATCAAATTTTTCAGAAAAGGGTTTTTTGGGCCCGAAGGGCATGTCCCAGAATGATGATTTAAAATAAAGCAATGAACTTTGTTGCTGGTGCTGCTTTTATAAGCAAAAATCTTTGTTTAAAACCCGAATACAAAAAGATGTGAACAAGCAGATGTCGTTGGAGATACATTTCCCCTAAATCTCCATGGGGAACCCGGGGGTTTTTTTGAAGAATGATCGGGGTTGGGGAAACGTTGTTTAAGGAAGACTTTTTAATCGTTTAAAGGGAAACGACTTAGAAAAATTCGTACAGTTGTGAAAAGAAATACAAAATAGAGTCAAAAAGACCTTAACTTATTTACCGAAAGATCTGGGGTAATTTGAAGTTTTAAGTCCCTCTCATTTAAATTCCCTGGCGAAGGCTGAACCTGTTTTCTCCCATGAATGTAAAGAAAAACAAGGGGGGTCCCACTTTTTCGAACCCCGAACAAACCCGACTTTAAAATTTAAACCCTTTAAAAAAGTGATTGAAAGTTGGGGGCAAAATTTGGTGAGAAGACTATCCCCCCTCATTTAGGGGAACACTTCTATGGAGCTTTGGGGGTTTTCCCGAAAATCTTTTAAATCCCCTTTAAAAACTGGGACAAAAGTGATTATTGACAATGTTTGGGCCGAGGTCCCAATGGCCCCTTTTGGGAAAAAAATTTTGACTATAAAATCCTGATTTTCAAATGGAATCATAAGGGGCAGTTGATGTTTTAAGCAAAGGGGGAGTGAAAAAAGCGGACAATAAATAAAATAGTACCATTAGTAATTTCACAGTGTTGAAAACAAAATTAGGGATTCTCCCCGAAAAACCCCACAGACTAAAAAAGTTCAGAAAAGCAAGCGCAGTTGTGGCAAGTGAGAAAATTTAAAATTTTTTTTTAAGTGATAATAGTTACCTGCAGCGAAAACCCCCGCCGCCCCCCCCGGGTGGAGAAATTTTCTCCCCCGGGGGGGGCTATCAGCCCCCTTCGCCCCCTTTTAGCCCTTTAAACCCTGAGGGCCAGCCCTCTAAAAAGGGGCAAGGTCTTGGGTTTTCTGCCCACAGTGAGTAATTGATCGCCGATGCCGTACGGTATGGACGTGGTCAAGCGAACCCGCGCTCCTTGCAGTGCAGTGTTTCAAAGTTAGTTTAATAAGAAAGACAGTACATCTCTTACTTTAGCAGGCAATTAAAGGAAAAACCTGCTCCCCCTTTATTTTCCATAGTAAGATAGCGGGCTTTTTGGCTATGCCTTTTTAAAACCCGCCCAAAAATCAAACCCTTCTGCTTTACTTCATCGGGAAAATGGGCAAGGAAGCAAAAGTACTAGGTCAGTTTTTTCTTTTGCTAGGGGAGTGGACGGCATGGGGCGCTGTGGCGTTTTCAGATTACTTTTGACTCTACTGAGAGTGACACTGACGCCAGGAAAACCCAACAAAGAACGATCTGTGCGTTAGTGTAAAACAAAGTGTCTCATAAAACACAATAAACACTTAAGAGAAGTGTGATCAGCTTCTTTAGTGATAAGACTGTGAACAATAAAGAAAAATCTTGTGGAACATAGTGTACCAGTGTGCGTATTCCTAGACTGTGGAAGACGTGGACATCCAAGGACACTTCAGCTTCTATCAAGTCACCGATATCTGTCGAAGGTGTGAAGAACACCATAGCTCACGCTACAAGAGCAAGGTAGGTTACGAATTTCTTGTGGTACGGGGGACTGCGCAGTTCTTGAGTTGCAAGGAGTTTGTAATCAGCCTATAGTCGGCAGCAAGGGGCGGACTTTTGAGTCCAAACAAGTAAGTTTGTCAGCCATCAGTGAATGAAATATGCTGACATAACACCCCCTAGGGGTAATTTATAATCTTACAAATTATAAATCTTTACAGCCCGTTGAGAGATGACTTCGACAGCTTCTAGACCTCGTCTGCAGGGGCGGCTGTGCAGGCGATGAGTTGTCTTTAAGTTAAGTTTTCACTGTTTAAACTTAACTGGTAATGCCATTTCTCAACAGAAGTAGTGGAGGATGGGGACTGCAAGAGTGTGATATATAATGTCTCAGTGAACTTCGTCTTGCTCGTGTTTTATGGCCTATGATCAGCTTTGGTAAGACTTTAAATATACTAAAGCAATCACAGCTGTGTTGACCCTCTTTAAGATCTCTGGCATTCACTCTTCATTATATATATTTTTATATATTATATAATTATATAATTTTAAAATATATATATATATATATATTTATATATTTATTTATATATATATATATATTATATATATATTATATATTTTATATATATATATATAAAATATATAATATATATATATATATATATATATATATAAAATATATATATATATTATTATATTATATAATATATATATATATTTTATATATATATATATATATTATATATATATATATATAAAATATATAACATATATATATTTATTTATTTTATTATCACACTGGCCGATTCCCACCAAGGCAGGGTGGCCCGAAAAAGAAAAAATTTCACCATCATTCACTCCATCACTGTCTTGCCAGAAGGGTGCTTTACACTACAGTTTTTAACTGTAACATTAACACCCTCCTTCAGGTGCGGCACTGTACTTCCCATCTCCAGGACTCAAGTCCGGCTGCCGGTTTCCCTGAATCCCTTCATAATTTTTACTTTGCTCACACTCCAACAGCACGTCAAGTATTAAAAACCATTTGTCTCCATTCATCCTATCAAACACCTCATGCATGCCTCCTGGAAGTCCAAGCCCCTCGCACACAAAACCTCCTTTATCCCCTCCCTGCAACCTTTCCTGGGCCCGACCCCTACCCCGCCTTCCTTCCACAAACAGATGATACACTCTTTGAAGTCATTCTGTTTCGCTCCATTCTCTCTACATGTCCGAACCACCTCAACAACCCTTCCTCAGCCCTCTGGACAACAGTTTTGGTAATCCCGCACCTCCTCCTAACTTCCAAACTACGAATTCTCTGCATTATATTCACACCACACTTTTGCCCTCAGACATGACATCTCCACTGCTCCAGCCTTCTCCTCGCTGCAACATTCATCACCCACGCTTCACACCCATTATAAGAGCGTTGGTAAAAACTATACTCTCATACATTCCCCTCTTTGGCCTCCAAGGACAAAGTTCTTTGTCTCCACAGACTCCTAAGTGCACCATCACTCTTTTTCCCTCATCAATTCTATGATTCACCTCATCTTTCATAGACCCATCCGCTGACACGTTTCCCCTCCCAAATATCTGAATACGTTCGCCTCCTCGATACTCTCTCCCTCCAATCTGATATTCAATCTTTCATCACCTAATCTTTTTGTTATCCCCCATAACCCTTTTCTCTTTTCCCGTATTCACCTTTAAATTTTCTTCTTTGCACACCCTACCAAATTCATCCACCAATCTCTGCAACTTCTCTTCAGAATCTCCAAGAGCACAGTGTCATCAGCAAAGAGCAGCTGTGACAACTCCCACTTTGTGTGGTTTCCCTTTATCTTTTAACTCCACGCCTCTTGCCAAGCCCCTCGCATTTATTTCTCTTACAACCCCTTTCTATAAATATATTAAACAACCACGGTGACATCACACATCCTTGTCTAAGGCCTACTTTTACTGGGAAAAAATTTCCCTCTTTCCTACATACTCTAACTTGAGCCTCACTATCCTCGTAAAACTCTTCACTGCTTTCAGTAACCTACCTCCTACACCATACACTTGCAACATCTGCCACATTGCCCCCCTATCCACCCTGTTCAACGCCTTTTCCAAATCCATAAATGCCACAAAGACCTCTTTAGCCTTATCTAAATACTGTTCACTTATATGTTTCACTGTAAACACGGGGTCCCCCACCCCCCCTTTACCTTTCCTAAAGCCTCCTTGTTCATCTGCTATCCTATTCTCCGTCTTACTCTTAATTTTTTCCCAATTATAACTCTCCCAAATACATTTTTACCAGGTACACTAACAGACTTATCCCCCTATTAATTTTTGCACTCCTTTTTATCCCTTTTGCCTTTATACAAAGGAACTTGCATGCTCATGCCAATTTCCCTAGGAAACCTTACCCTTTTCCATTTCATTTATTAAAATAATTGCACCAACCACTCCAAAACTATATCCCCCCCTGCTTTTAACATTTTTCTATCTTTATCCCATCAATCCCGGCTGCCTTACCCCCTTTCATTTGGCTACTGCCTCACGAACTTCCCCCACACTCACAACTGGCTCTTCCTCACTCCTACAAGATGTTATTCCTCCTTGCCCTATACACGAAATCACAGCTTCCCTATCTTCATCACATTTAACAATTCTTCAAAATATTCCCTCCATCTTCCCAATACCTCTAACTCTCCATTTAATAACTCTCCTCTCCTATTTTTAACAGACAAATCCATTTGTTCTCTAGGCTTTCTTAACTTGTTAATCTCACTCCAAAACTTTTTCTTATTTTCAACAAAATTTGTTGATAACATCTCACCCACTCTCTCATTTGCTCTCTTTTTACATTGCTTCACCACTCTCTTTAAACTCTCTCTTTTTCTCCATATACTCTTCCCTCCTTGCATCACTTCTACTTTGTAAAAACTTCTCATATGCTAACTTTTTCTCCCTTACTACTCTCTTTACATCATCATTCCACCAATCGCTCCTCTTCCCTCCTGCACCCACTTTCCTGTAAACCACAAACTTCTGCTGAACACTCTAACACTACATTTTTAATCCTACCCCATACCTCTTCGACCCCATTGCCTATGCTCTCATTTGCCCATCTATCCTCCAATAGCTGTTTATATCTTACCCTAACTGCCTCCTCTTTTAGTTTATAAACCTTCACCTCTCTCTTCCCTGATGCTTCTATTCTCCTTGTATCCCATCTACCTTTTACTCTCATGTAGCTACAACTAGAAAGTGATCTGATATATCTGTGGCCCCTCTATAAACATGTACATCCTGAAGTCTACTCAGCAGTCTTTTATCTACCAATACATAATCCAACAAACTACTGTCATTTCGCCCTACATCATATCTTGTATACTTATTTATCCTCTTTTTCTTAAAATATGTATTACCTATAACTAAACCCCTTTCTACACAAAGTTCAATCAAAGGGCTCCCATTATCATTTACACCTGGCACCCAAAACTTACCTACCACACCCTCTCTAAAAGTTTCTCCTACTTTAGCATTCAGGTCCCCTACCACAATTACTCTCTCACTTGGTTCAAAGGCTCCTATACATTCACTTAACATCTCCCAAAATCTCTCTCTCTCCTCTGCATTCCTCTCTTCTCCAGGTGCATACACGCTTATTATGACCCACTTCTCGCACCCAACCTTTACTTTAATCCACATAATTCTTGAATTTACACATTCATATTCTCTTTTCTCCTTCCATAACTGATCATTTAACATTACTGCTCCCCCTTCCTTTGCTCTAACTCTCTCAGATACTCCAGATTTAATCCCATTTATTTCCCCCCACTGAAACTCTCTCCCCCTTCAGTTTTGTTTCGCTTAGAACCAGGACATCCACTTCTTTTCATTCATAACATCAGCAATCACCCTTTTTCTTGTCATCCGCACTACATCCACCCCACATTTAAGCAACCCAGTTTTTAAGTTTTTCTTTTCTTTTTTTAGTAAATTTTATACAGGAGAAGGGTTACTAGCCCATTGCTCCCGGCATTTTAAGTCACCTCATACGACACGCATGGCTTACGGAGGAAAGATTCTTTTCCACTTCCCCATGGACAATAGAAGAAATAAAAAGGCAAGAGCTATTTAGAAAAGGGAGAAAAACCTAGATGTATGTATATTTTAATATGCATGTGCGTGTCTGTGAAGTGTGACCAAAAGTGTAAGTAGGAGTACAAGATATCCCTGTTATCTAGCGTGTTTATGAGACAGAAAAGAAACCAGCAATCCTACCATCATGCAAAACAGTTACAGGTTTTTGTTTCACAGTCATCTGGCAGGACGGTAGTACTTCCCTGGGGGGTTGCTGTCTACCAACCTACTACCTATAATATATATATATATATATATATATAATATATATATATATATATATATATATATATATAATATTTTATATATATATATATATATATATAATATTCTTTTTTTCAAAAAAAAAGGATGGGTCCACCTCTGGTGTAAATTGTGGGACCCATCATAGCCTCGGAGAAGTGGATAAAAAGGCTTCAAGGAAGAATATTTGGATTTCTTCCTGAAGCCGTTTGAATATTCCACTTTCCCTACCACCCCCATCTTTTAAACTATTTTTTTTTTACCAATAGGAATATTTTTTTTACATAATATGGCACAGAAGATTGAAGAGATACATTGTTGATATAAAGGTGGCATATATGGTACATGTTGTTACGTGTGTATCACCGATTATAAGGCGAAAATCTCATCCAGCTCCTCAGAGCTGGGGCGTGTTTCCCAAAATGCAGCATGCATTACCCCTTTTAACAGCCGCGCTGAGCCGCTGGAACAGAAAAAAAAAGCTGCCCTGGGATCCCTAGTTACCCTGATGAGTCTTTTTCCCAGCTCCTTAAGGAAATTAGATGCACTCTTTCCCCATGAGCCAGGGTCTCTGAGCCTATGGGAATTTAAAAATATAATGATGGGCAAGTTCTCCTATTTTCTAGACTTTTGGGACTCCCTAAAGCTGGCAGCTGCCCCCCCTTCCTCCCTGGTGTATTGGAGATAGGTTAAAACAGCCAAGGGAGATGCACATGTATAGTCCCAAAACCCCCTGCTTCCATCTGCCAGGCTTGAAGGGTGATACCATCTGACGCTTCTGGCTGCCATCAATCTGCATAGTTGGGGTGGCTCCCTTACTGCTGGCATCCAGCTGTTGTGAGGCTCCTCCCGATAATGTTATTAACCTCCTCATGTCTTGCAATCTTTCCCTCGGATTTACGGCACAAAGACCCTGGTACCCAATCGGGCTGCTGCTTCACTGCCACAATACCCTGTGTTCGGCGAGAATAGGGGGGGCAAGTCGAAGGGCAAACCGATGCGGAGGTCTGTGGTGGGCGCGTGCCAAGGCTGGAGTTGGGAAAACCCAACAAAAAGCCCCCAGCTGAGGCTCTCACTCCACAGGCGGGCTCTACCTTCCCCGACCACTCTGAAGAATGTTGAGGCAATTTTCCCCTATTGGACCATCCCATGCGATTGTTTTTTTAGTTGTGGGGGGGGAGGTCTGGGTTTTTGAGCCGAAATTATCCCAGATCATTGTCCGTCAATGAATTTTTGGCCGGGCTCCAATCTTGTCCCAAGAGTTCGGGAGAAACGCTTTTCTACAAGCTCCTGGGTGCAATACACAGGGCAGAAAAGCAGGTAAAGCAACTGTGATGACTTTCGGAACCCAAGCCCCCAGTTGACTGGAAGTGAGGCTTGGTTCCACTGCCCTTCTTCTAGAGAAAGTTAAGTACTTTCGTAAAATCTGCCTCAGAATACTGAAAAATTTTTTTCGTGCGTATAGGGTTATCTATAAAAGGTGCACATCTTAGGAAATAGTAAACCCGGCAGACTCAAGCACTTTGTGAGAAGGTACAGGCCGTGGGTGTCCAGATTGCCTATTCGTTGTCATTCCCCTTAAACTTTTCCCAAATTTTCTTCCTGAAATTGTGTCAATGGCATTGTTTCCCCCAAGGTGCTCCTAGCAAAAACACAATTTTGGGGGGGAAAATGACTGCGCTCCTGGTGTTTTGATCTCACGCATTTATCACTTGTTGACTGATGAGATGATTTCACATTTGGAGGGATTCAGGATGAGCCCCATTTCCTGCCCCCCCCCCCGTGCCTTACCTGTTTTAAGGTCAGTAGGGGGACTCCTTTGTACCTGCAGTGTTCCATCATCAGAACCAGATGTTTAGCCGTGGCAGTCGCTGTGTTCCCCCAAACTGAAATCAAAGAGAAATGGGCAAGAGGTCCCTTGTTGGACACCCTCGTTATGTAATTTTAGTCTCCAAAGAGAACATTGATTCCTTGGTTTACCCAGCTGAAAACAAAAGGAAGGGGCCCAGGGAAATGTTCTTGTACTGTGCAAAACCACGTCTTTTTTCAGGAGATTGAAGCATTCTTGAAAAACTAATTTTTAAAACTGCATTGTCCTCAGGCAGGTTGTTTGGGTATACCCTTTTTGCATGAACCGCTGCTTCATTCCGAGAGACCCCAAAGCAAGCTGGTTTTTGGGTTTAAACTCCCTGGCTGCCTTTTCAGAATACTTGGGGCAGCAGCTTTGGTCTGGTGGCGTAACGTGTTGCCCCTGAATTGCCCAATTCCTACATCCTTCTTTATATATTATTAATATTAATATTATTATTTATATTATTTATATATATTATAATATAATATATATTATATATATAGAATTTTAAAAGTTATATATATAATATATATAATATATATTTTTTTATATATATATATATATAATTATATAATATATATATTTTATATTAAAAATATATATATTATATTTATATATATATATATATATATATATAAATATATAAATATATATATATATATATTATATATATATATATATATAATTTTTATATATATATATTATGCAATAAGATCACAGTAAAAAGGTTAAAGAAATTTCCCCCCAAAAAGTGTGGGGGTGCTATAAGATTCCTTTAAAATTTGCGATAAAGTTTTTTACGGTCAAACTGGTAAAAATCTCGAACTAAGATTAAAAAAACATAAATATAGCATTAGAATGGACAAGATTCCAATGCTCTATTTATTCATGGTAAGAGATTTTAACCATCCAATTGATTTTCAAAAAGTGAGAAAGTAGTATCAAGCAAGCCCATGGTGACAGGAATATAATCGAATCTTGTTTCATAAAAAGCAGTTTTGACAATAATATGAATATTTCCTTTGGTTTATATAAATTAGATCCATTTATAATTAATAGAATTTGGGAAGAATTTAATAATACACTGGACAAATAATTTTTTTAAATTTTTTTTGGTAGAATAGCTTGGGGTGAGTTGTGCCAAAGGACCTATCCAAGTTGGCTCGCCGCGCGTCACGTGTTTAACCGTTGTGGGACCTGTAGTGAGGTGCTGGCCGGACCCTTATATAGCTTCCTTGGATGTTCACTTTCATATTCCTTGATAATGTGAGTAGTCACGAAAGCGCTTGGAATTTCTCTATTCTTTCAGAGTGGTTGTTTTGCATATTATTATTAATTATTTATTAACACACTGGCCGATTCCCACCAAGGCAGGGTGGCTCGAAAAAGAAAAAACTTTCACCATCATTCACTCCATCACTGTCTTGCCAGAAGGGTGCTTTACACTACAGTTTTTAAACTGCAACATTAACACCCCTCCTTCAGAGGGCAGGCACTGTACTTCCCATCTCCAGGACTCAAGTCCGGCCTGCCTGTTTCCCTGAATCCCTTCATAAATGTTACTTTGCTCACACTCCAACAGCACGTCAAGTATTAAAAACCATTTGTCTCCATTCACTCCTATCAAACACGCTCACGCATGCCTGCTGGAAGTCCAAGCACCTCGCACACAAAACCTCCTTTACCCCCTCCCTCCAACCCTTCCTAGGCCGACCCCTACCCCCCTTTCCTTCCACTACAGACTGATACACTTTTAAAGTCATTCTGTTTCGCTCCATTCTCTCTACATGTCCGAACCACCTCAACAACCCTTCCTCAGCCCTCTGGACAACGTTTTGGTAATCCCGCACTCCTCCTAACTTCCAAACTACGAATTCTCTGCATTATTCACACCACACTGCCCTCAGACATGACATCCCCACTGCCTCCAGCCTTCCTCGCTGCAACTTTTCATCACCCACGCTTCACACCCATATAAGAGCGTTGGTAAAACTATTACTCTCTACATTCCCCTTTTTGCCTCCAAGGACAAAGTTCTTTGTCTCCCACAGACTCCTAAGTGCACCACTCACTCTTTTTCCCTCATCAATTCTGTGATTCACCTCATCTTTCATAGCCCCATCCGCTGACACATCCACCCCCCAAATATCTGAATACGTTCACCCCCTCCATACTCTCTCCCTCCAATCTGATATTCAATCTTTCATCACCTAATCTTTTTGTTATCCTCATAACCTTACTCTTTCCTGTATTCACCTTTAATTTTCTTCTTTTGCACACCCTCCCAAATTTATCCACCAATCTCTGCAGCTTCTCTTCAGAATCTCCCAAGAGCACAGTGTCATCAGCAAGAGCAGCTGTGACAACTCCCACTTTGTGTGTGATTCTTTATCTTTTAACTCCATGCCTCTTGCCAAGACCCTCGCATTTACTCTCTTACAACTCCATCTATAAATATATTAAACAACCACGGTGACATCACAACATCCTTGTCTAAGGCCTACTTTTACTGGGAAAAAATTTCCCCCTTTCCTACATACTCTAACTTGAGCCTCCCCTATCCTGTAAAAACTCTTCACTGCTTTCAGTAAAACCCACCTCCTACACCATACACTTGCAACATCTGCCACATTGCCCCCCCTAAACCACCCTGTCATACGCCTTTTCCCAAAACCATAAATGCCACAAAGACCCTCTTTAGCCTTTGCATATATATATATATATATATATATATATATATATATATATATATATATATATTTATATATATATATTTTAATATATATATATATATATATATATATATATATATAATATATATATATATATATAATTATATATATAATATATTTTATATAATAATATATATTAAAATATTATATAATATAATATAGTCACGGCTGATATTTGTATATCGTTATACTTGTATTAATTAATCTCCATGATCAAAAATGGGATGTCCTCACCCTTTATGAACGTAGTGCGGAACCCCCACGATCTTACATATATCTGTCATAGTTTCTAGAAATCTTATGGGTTTCTTATTGAGATTCCGGTTTGTTGTGTTGGTTCCATTTTTTGTTCTTAGGGGGAGGGGGCAGTGAGCTGCACAAGGCGATTGTTTCTAAATGTGTTCCAGCCTCGCAAGATAGGTTGCAGCATTCAGTACACAGAAAAAACCCCAATACCCTTCACTTTGTTTTTGTCATGTCTAAGTTTCTCGATTTTTCATTCGCGCTGGTTTATTACATCCTGAATACTTTCAGTGGGTAATTACCCACATTTAATACCTTCGCTAGTTCTTGCATGAAAAATCCTCGACAACGATTTGAAAGTTGATGATACGTTTCACATGCACAACGTACATAAACTTTCAAAAAAGCTGTGAATTCTGGGTCAGAATCAAATTTCTGCAACAAAGCATAGTGGAGAAAATTTTTCTAACATTTTCCAATTGTGGCGTGAGTGAGGCTATAACACAGCAAAAAATCCCTTTTATCAACGCATGCATTATTTTTGGAGAAATGGCGTTTAATAAAAATCTTTACAAACAACCCTTTTTGTACTTTATATATTTATCAGTTCCAAACCCTTTTATAGACCCATTTTTTGTTTAATACAATGTCTCATGGAAATATTTATTTGATTTCGGTCCCCACTTAATACACTTTTTAAACTAACCTTTTTGTGTAAATACAATGTTTTTCCAAACTTTTTTTTAAAAACCCATTTGTTAGTTAGTTAAAGATTGCCGGTACTCCCGGCCCGGGCCTTTTCCAAGTGGTGGCCCGGGCCTTGGTCCCTCTTTAGGGAGTGTCTGAGACCTAAGTCTCCCATGGGAGGCCAAGTACCTTCCTCATCTTTGGGACCAACTGTCCCAAGGCCTAGCCACAAGCTAGCCCTCTGGTCTGCCATCCCCGCCCCAAGGGGGCTAATGGGAATGGAGTCTTAGAGCTAAAGGCTCGGGCTCAGGCACCTACCCTACCCTAGAAGGCTTAGGCTGGTATCGAGGGAAAAAACCCATTTGTTAACGAAACCTGCACAAGCATAAAATAATAATAATAAAAATACATCTTTCATATAAATATTATATTAGGGATGAAGGGAAGTAGATTGCTACCATTACCAGGCAAAGTGTTTAATAATCTGTTATTTACATATTATCCTCACCAACCTACAGAAAATATACCTTCAACCCTTCCTATATCTCTTACAAAATATCATATCCATAAATCTGATGTGGAAATCCCTAACATCACGATCATTCTTACTTTCACTCGTTCGTCGCCGTTACAGTGAGGCGCCACAATCAACCTTCAGTGAAGCAAATGATAATTTTTATAGGAATTTGCTCAAGCCTCGTCATTATTTTGAATATTTTCCGGGGAAAAATTAATACATAAGCAGTATAATGTGATCCTTTAAATTTACAACGTTTCGCTCACACAGTGGGCTTTATGACGTCACTTTATAAAGCCCACTGTGTGGGCGAAAAGTTATCAAATAAATGATGACATTATACTGCTTATGTGTTTTATTTTTCAACAGTGTCGGTATTTCATACCATTTACTTTCATTGAATCCTTTCCTATAGCGACACATAACTGTTCAATAACAAGACATGTCACTTATTGTAAAAATTCATGAAGATCTTCTCAGAGTGACTTATCTGTGTATAATGACTGCTCTACAGTCAAGCACGAGTGTTTGACACACACGAACCCCACATGGAGAAAATTAGTGTTGAGAAATGGATTTACCAACTAAAATATAATTTATAAAAAAAAAATATAGGGAACACTTAGCTGATAAAAGACAGCAAATCGTCTACACAGCCGCCCCTGCAGACGAGGTCTTGAATTTTTGTCATGATCATCTCTCAACGGGCTGTAATGAGTTATAAATTTTTAAGATTATAAATTACCCCTAGGGGGTGTTATGTCAGATATTTCATTCACTGATGGCTGACAAACTTATTTGTGTGGACTCAAAAGTCTGCCCCTTTACGCCGACTATAGGTTGATTACAAATCCTTGCGACTCAAAAACTGCCCCCAGCCCCCGTACACAAGAAATTTACCCTTTTCCTTCTCTTTTTGGGGGTTTGGTGTTTCTTCCATCCCTTTCGACATTCGGGACTTGATAGAAGCTGAAGTGCCTTGGTTTCCCCACGTCTTCCATAGTCTAGGAATACGCACACTGAACACTATTTTTTCCACAAATTTGTCTTCATTGTTCACAATCTTACACTAAAGAACTGATCACACTTCCTGTAAGTTTTTATTGTTTTTTTTTGTGGGAAAATTTTTTGTTTCACTAACGCACAGGCTTCTTTTTTTTGGTTATCCTGGCACAGTGTCACTCTCAGTAGAGCCCCAAAAGTAATCGAAGCCCCCAAAAACCCCCCCACCCGTCCTGCCCCCCACAAAGGAAAAGCTGCCCTAGTACTTTTGCTTCCTTGCCACTTCCTCATGAAGCAAAGCAGAATGTTTTTTTTCTTGCTGTTTTTTAAGCATAACAACAAGCCACTATCTTTACTATGGTAATAAAGTGGAGCGGGTTTTTACATTAATTGCCCCTGCTAAGGTAAGAGAGTACTCCCCCCCCCTTATTAAAAATACACTCGCAACACGGACCGACGGAGCGGGGTTGCTTGAACCCAAAAACTCTTTTCTGGTACGCATCGGGGGATCAATTACTTGCAGAGCAGTAAAAAAGATATTTCCCCCCTTCTGAGAGGGCGGGGCCCCCCTCAGGGCTAAAAAGGGGGGCTTGAAGGGCTAAAGGGGGGGCTGAAGGGGGCTGACGGGGGCTAAAACCCCCCCCCCGGGAGAAAAATTTCTCCCACGGGGGGGGGCGGCGGGGTTCGCTGCGGTGAACTATTCCCCTTTTAACTTTTAATTTTGGGATTTTTTTCACTCGCCCCACTGCTGCTTTTTTCCCCCTTTTTCTAAACAGCTTTAATCTGTGTGGTTTCGGGAGAATCACTAATTTTGTTTTCCCAACACGGGTGAAAAATTCTAAGGCATATTTATTTATTGCCCCGCTTATTACTACCCCTTTTTGCTTAAAACATAAACGTCCTGATGATTTCATTTGCATCGGGATAAAATGGCAAAATTTTTTTTCCAAGCGGCCATTGGGACCTCGGACCATCATTGTCAATATCACTGCACCAGTTTTTAAAGGACTTTTGATTTTAGGAACATCAGCTCCAAAAATGTTCTCTCAATGAGGTGGTAGTCTTCTCGCCAAATTTTTTCCCCAACGTTCAATCACTTTTTTAAAGGTGTTTGAATTTACTTTTGATTTTGCTCAGGTTCGAAATAAAAAGGATCCCTCTATGATTCCCCTTTATCATTCATGGGGGGAACGGGTTTTTCGACCCTTTCTGCATGGGAAAAATAAAAGATGGACTTAACACTTCTAAATTGTCCAGATCATCGGTAACATAATTTTAGGGGGCTGTTGTTGACTCGTTTTTTCTATTTCCAGTCAAAAATTTAAAACGGAATTCCCCGAGAAGAGTTTTCCCTTTTAAACAACGTTTTAAATTCCCGATCATTCTTTCTAAAATTCGCCGTGCCGGGGTTTTGGGAGGAAGTATCCCCCAACGAAAACTGCGTTGATTCAGCTCTGTTTTTTCTCGGTTGATCAAAGATCTTTTTTATATAAGCACACCAGAAAACAAATTTTCGTGCAAAACGAAGTCACAGTCGGGCGTGCCCTTCTGGCTGAAAACCTTCTGAAAAATCGAAAAAGGTTTCAGCAGACAGTCAGTGGCTACTTTTTAAATTTGTCTATTGTAGCACAATGAACAAACAGATGTACACCTTGTGGGAACTTTGTAAATTGTTTTGGTTAAAATTATTGGTGCAGCGTAATCTACCCATGTCCCTAAATGGGTGATATGAAAAAACTCTTTCAGAGGGATTGGAGGTGGACCTGGATCGCATACTCGCATATGTAGTGACGAAAAGTAAAACGTCCCTTATTTGTTTTTTCACACTTTTCGACCTTGGGTACCATAGGATTTCGTACATGACAAAGTGTGCCCAGCTACCCCACCATGTAAACTTACTGGGGGCTTTTTGCACAATCTTTTTTTTAGCCAATGATTCTTGGGGGATCAATATTGGTGTATGGCTTTTTAGGTAAGAAAAATTATGAATTCTTCCTCACTCTATAATTTTTTCTGAGTCGATATAAAGCCCCAAAGAATTAATCATGCAGTTGTTTAAACCCCCTGGATTTTCACCCCATGCTTGATCTTTTCTAGAGGCAAGTTCTATCCCCCCAATTTTGAGTTTCCCATGCATCTTGCTAAGCTTTTTACCTTTATGGTAAGGGGTAGACATCCAAAGGGGTAAAAACTTGTGATACCTCTGACAGTAAACTACGTTTTGATGTACGCAGATTTATTTTTTTATTTTTTTTGAGACCAAAGTATCTCCTGTGTTTTCCAATTAGCCCACAATTGTTGCAATCAGGAATTTCGTTTCAGGGAATCTTCCTTGATAAGTTCCCTTAATTGCATTGAATTTGTTTTCCACACCTTAAGGATATTTGTTCTTTCTTTCCCTTTTAGCTTTCGTAAAGGATTTCAAATCCTCCTTTATTCACAACCTTGAAGATTGTCCACATAGAAATTTTTCTTTAAAATTTCTTTAAAGGGGACTTTCAATTTCTTAAAATGTGATTCAGATACTTCTAGTAAAATGGAGAGGATTTTGCACCAAAAATACTGATTTGAAATGAAATTTTTTCCCAAGGACTTTGGGATCATTGGATTTTCAGGCCCAAAAATCGAGTATAATCTCTATCTATTTCTTGTAGTCCTACTCTTAAAAAGCCTTGGGAAATATCAGCAGTGTAGGTGGGGGTTTTGTGCAAAATTTTTTAAAACCCCCGGGCTCCAAGCTTCTCATTTATGAGGGTCCGGTCATCAGACAATCATTAAGACTTGCTACATCTTTATTTGCACTGCCTGCAATTATATACAACCGTAGTGGAGGGGGTCTCGAATCTTTTCTGACTCCATGGTGCGGAAGAAAAATGGTTCGTTTCAACTTATCTTCGACTATTTCCTCATGAATTTATTGTCCAACTTTCTTGTATAATTTACATAGACAGTCAGTATCGGGTTTTCTTTTTGACTAAAGTTTTTGTTTTCTCTACCCGAAAGCCGGATAATTGCTAGCAGATGTGGGTTTAATTTCCTGGAACCCAAAACCCAATTGTAAAATCTTCATATTTGAGTGCCCAAATATTGGTTTAAAATCTAAATCTTGGGGGCTTGGTTTTTTTACATAAATACCTATCGCATCTAAATCCCAAAACTTACAACGGCTCTTTCCCTTCTTCCAGTAATGAAAATTTTTGCTGTTACAACAGCGGTTATTTCGTAACTAGTACTTTTCCACTGAATCAATATCAGCTTCTTTCCCATTTTGAGGGGGAAAGGGACCACATATCAGTGGCCCCTGCTGTTTTCAGCAAGTAAAACATCATGTTACTTACTAAAATTTTGCACAAAACAGTGTAAAAATCACTTCCAATGTTTAAATAAATTGGGACAAATTGTTTTCCGTCTGTAGTCAGGACAGGCTAATTTGACCTTAGCTGTTTTCATGTGCAATGTTTCTTTTAACCCTGGATCTGCACAGACTTAGGAAAAACATCTACTACCACATTTCTTTTCGTTTTTTTCCTATTTCCTAGACCAATAGTGATTTTGGCAGGGCTAAATCGTTTACCCCGAATTGTGGAAAAAACCGCTATACCCAACTTATTTTGGGCATAGGGGTTTATTTAGTTTCTCAAATGTTTTCTTTTAGGGCCCTTTTTACCTTGATCAAATAAGTTACTATGGTTTAGGTAATTTATTTGATAACTCAACTGGACTATCGGGGACAGTTGCTTTTAAAAATTATCCTCACATTTAAAGCGTTGCTTGTGACTTCCCGATTCGTGGAAGTCTGCTGCTGTTTTACAAAAGTAAAGGGGGAAAGTGCATGAGCATACCAATTTAAAAAAATTTTTCATGAGCATTTTTCCCCCCTTGTTCCCCTAAACATTGTGCATCTTTTCAGCTGATAACCGTTGTTTTCGTGCCTCCCTTGATGTGTATTGACTACAATATTTCCCCAAGTGGGTTTCCCTCCAAATACACATTTTGGAGTACGTTATTTACAGTTTGTTTCTGTTCTGTTTTTTTCACAGCTTGAAAAATGCCCATATGGGATTTCCCTACGTGGTTTAGGGAGTAGGTTACTCTTTTTTTACTGAGAAAGGTTTTTTATCCACGGGATTTTTGGATTTTTCTCTTGTCTCGTTGCTTGATCATGAAAATATTGTCTTAAACCATTGCAATTTTCCCCACAATGAAATACGTTTATTGAACATAAATTTTAAACGTTTAAAAGTTTGGTGACAATTTCTTTCAATACCACGAAAACCCCAAACACATTGCCTTAGGTCATTTTCATCTAGAGATCTGGAAATATTTTCTAAAGTGATTCTAAAAAGCCTGCAAGTCTGAAAAAAAGTTTGGGGGCTTCAACTTGATATTAAGACTGCATTCTAACTCTAGCCTTGTCAGGTCAAAGTAATTGCCTGCTAGACACGTAGGCATTTGAAATTACCTTTAACCCCCGGAAATGACTTAATCGTTCATAGGGTTCTCCCCTTCACAAGACATTTTAAGATAATTGAACTTTGCAATCGATCTATGTCAGTTCGTGAATTTACAATTGAAAACCATAATGAATTCTTTTATATTTTGACCTTGGGAAAAAAAAGGGAATGACAATGTAGGTAACTTTGGAATAGGACCTTTGTTGTTTTTTACCGGGGTAACAGGGGTTTGACCACTAGTTAAGTAGGTCTCTGGCAGGTTTGCGGCAGATAGCCTTACTTCCTTCCCCCTTAAATTTTTTGATTATAAAAGATCCAAAAAAATTTTTAATTTTATCCTAAATGGGTCGATTTAAAAATTTCCCTTTTTATATCTGTTAGTCGAATTAATTTTTTTCATACTTTTTTAAATAAACCAAAATTGACCTCAAGATCTCAAAATCTTGTTTGTATCTTGAGATAACCTATACAGACTGAAATTAGATTTTTAAAATTTTGAAAATTTTTTCTTAAAGACTGAAAATGAGTTTTCAAACAAGCCCTTTAAAGGTAACAAAAAATTCAGCACCCACTTAGAGTGTTTAAAAAAAAATGTACTGCTAAAACAGCTGAGTTTTTGTTATGCTTAAGCAGCAATAAAAACAGACACACTGACCTACAAACTTAACCTCGGGCAAAGCCATGAAGGTACACAGTACATATGGCTGGTGTTTATGGCTTGATTTTCTGTTCAGCCCGCCACGATGATTAATCGTAAATAACGATGTTATACCTTCATCACTATACCTATAAAAGTCACTGTAAAAAAAGTAAATCACACGTGAATATTTCTTACACATAAATTAAAAGTCACTGTTAAATATAATATAATATATGAAAACTTTAAAATTTTATATAATTCCCTTTAAAATAAAAGGGGATATCTATAAAAACAAACTTTAACACAATCTTTTCTCTTTAAATTTTTGTCTATAAACTTATAAACACTATGTTATTCAACCCAAAAAACTGAAATCAGTTGGGTTTTGTTGTTTAATCAGCACTTTTTCGAGTTAAGCGGGGATGCCCGGGGGCCATCCCCCGTTTTCTTGTTTAGTGATCACCCAGCTCCAGTTTTCTTTTGGTGAACGCTGGGGGAGCGCCCCTTTTCTTTTTGGGGGGAACGCTGGGTGAGCGCCCTTTTTCTTTTGGGCCCCTTCTCTGTGTTGATCTGGGGGGACTCATTTATACTGATATATTGTAAAAACTAGTTTTTAAAAATTTTTTCAAAAGGGCCCTTTGGGCCGTAGGTTTTTTGTACACTGCGTACAACAATTTGGACCCCGGGGCCTTTATCCGGTTCGAAGGCCAAATGTTGAAAAATGGTTTACCAAAATAAGAAAAATTTAAAATATAAATTAGGGAACCTTGCTGATAAAAAGACGTTAAACACTGCCCCCGCGACGAGGTCTTTACTGTTTCATGTCATCTCTCAAAGGGCTGCAAAGGTTATAATTTGTAAGATTTAAAATTCCCCAGGGGGTTTATGTCAGAATATTCATTCACTGTGGGTGACAAACTTACTTGTTGGATCAAAAGTCTGCACGTAACTGCCAACTATAGGTTGATTTCAAACCCTTGGACCCAAAAACTGTGCAGTCCCCCGTACCACAAGAAATTTTAACCTACCTTGCCTTGTAGCGTGGCTATAGTTTCTTTTACACCCTTCAAAAAGGTTTCGGTGACTTGATAGAAGCTGAAGTGTCCCTTTGGGTGTCCACGTCTTCCATATCTAGGAATACGCAACTGGTACCTAGTTCCCCAAAATTTTTTTATTGTTTGCAATCTTTTTCACTTAAAAAGCTATCACACTTCTCTGTAATGTTTATTGTTTTGGAGACACTTTGTTACACTAAGCCCAAAAATCATTCTTTGTTGGTTTCCTGGCTCTTCATCTCATAAGTCCCAAAAAAATAATCTAAGACGCCACAATCCCCCCCGCCGTCACTGCCCCCCCAACAAAGGAAAAACTGACCAGAAATTTTGCTTTCCTTTCCACTTCCCATGAAACAAAGCAAATTTTGTTTTTTGCTGTCTTAACATAGACAACAATGTCCACTACTTTACTATGGGGAAAAAAAGTGGGGCAGGATTTACCTTAAAATTTTCCTTAAGGAAGAGATGTACGTCTTTATTAAAATACACCTGCAACACTGGACCGCACAGAGGGTGGTCGCTTTACTACAGGTCATAACTGGTTTCCCCGCATCTGGGATCAATTACTCGCGTAGCGTAAACAAATATTTGCCCCTTTTAAAGGGCTGGGCCCCTCAGGGGTGAAAGGGGCTGAAAGGGGGTGAAGGGGGCTTAAGGGGCTGAACCCCCCTCCGGGGAAAATTTCTCCCCGATTAGACTGTAGAAAAAGGTAACTATTTATGTTACACTGAGATCCTCTTTTTTAAAATCGTACCCCAAAAGAAATATTCATATTCATCTTGACTTTTTTTTTTGAATTTTCGAAATTTTTATCAATTAAACATATTTATTTCACTTAATTGTTTGGGGAAATGTTTTTAAGTAAAAAGTATCTAGTTTTTTTTCTGGTAATGTCACAAAAAAGACAACTTGAGGCAAAAAAAAAAAAAAGAAAAGCAACAGTAGTCCACTGGAACAAAAACTAAAACTAAAATTTTAAATAACAGAAATTTTTGATTGTTCAGGTAATCTGGGGGCGTACGTATTATTAAGTCATGTTTAAAACAAAATTTTTGGGGCAGTGTGGGTTTTTGGGAGCCAGAAATCAGGGCACTTGCAGCATCAAAGTCTCTTGACTCAGTCTTACAGCAACAACCGGAGGAAATCTAACACGGAAAGTATGTATATTTTTTTGGGTTTTTTTATTTTAATATATTACTTTATACCCAAAATTTTCCTAAATTCTTCTTCTTCTTTTTCTTCTTCTTCTTTTGTCTTCTTTTTCTTCGTTTCTTTTTCTTCGTCTTCTTCTTCTTCGCTTCTTTTCTTTTCGTCTTCTTCTTCGTCTTTTTCTTCGTCTTCTTCTTCGTCTTTTTCTTCGTCTTCTTCTTCGCTTTTCTTCGTTTCTTCTTCGTCTTTTCTTGTCTTTTTCTTTGTCTTCTCTTCGTTTTCTTCTTCGTCCCTCTTTTTTTCTCTTCTTCTTCTTTTTCTTCTTCTTTCTTTTCTTTTTTCTTCTTTTCTTCTTTTCTTCCTTTCTTTTTATTATTTTTATTTTATTATTATTATTATTATTATTATTATTATTATTATTTTAATATTATTAATATATTATGCTACAGAAAAGGGTTTGGGTAAACCCCAAGGGCCCACAAACCCCGGTAATGGGAGTAAATATCGGAAGAGAGTGATGAATTAGACACATGTCACTTTTGGTTATTTTTTGGAAATGTTCCCAACCAAATTCCTCTTTAATACAGGAAAAGGGGTTGATGAGGGAAAGGACTTAAGGTATCGTCCTCACCCGGATTAATGTGATCATACATCATCTTGACACGAGTATAGCACATGTGGGGAGGAGGAACTTTATATACTGTAGACAAGTGAGGCGAATCAGTCGAACGAAGTGTCACCTTTACAAATCCACAAATGAAAGTAGGTCATGTCTATGGTTTAGACAAGCGTAAAATCTTTATATCAAGATCCCAGGACATTGTTGTGTCTGACAGGAGTGTAGATAAAGGGTTTTCACAAAACCCGACGGGATGATCAATTTAAATACTTGTACAGCACTTGGATCCTGTCGGTTCTGTGAACCGACCATTCCTGGAACATACAGTAGAGCTCTTCAACAACTTCAAGGCGCTCCTCTGAAGGCGAGACAAGGATGAAGAATTGAAAAAAATAAGATAACTCCGTTAAAAACATTACCATTACATAGGTCCTAATGAAAAAGAAATAGCTTTTACTTAATATAAAGAGACACTTAGATTCCTCTACAACAGTACTGGTAACCACTACTTGCCAGAAAAATTTCACTAACAGGATTTATCTTACTTGACTCTATGATCTTGAGTTAATTTGTGGTTAGAGATCCTCAGTGCTTTATTTACATACCTTTGATATACCTTGTTTGAGATTCGGGCCTTGGGTCAGGCTCGTCTGGTACTTGCATGATAAACCAGGCTGTTGCTACCAGTGGCCCGCTGACCCACATATATATCACAGCCTGATTGATCTGGCACCTGGTGAAGAAATTTGCCCAGTTTCCTCTTGAAGACTTCTACACTTGTCCCAGCAGTGTTTCTGATATCTTCGGGTAAAATGTTGAGTAGTCTGGGACGACGAATGTTGATACAGAGTTTCCTTTATGTGCCACTGCACCCCCATGCTTTTCACTGCATTAACTTTGCACATCCTCCCATATCTCTCACTGCAGTATTTTGGTATGGCAGTGTGCATGAAAAAAACAACAACAACAACAACAACAACAACAACAAAAAATAATAATAAAAATAATAAAAATAATAATGATAATAATAATTTTATTTCACATGATACACTTATTTTTTTCAGAGTGATTGGTATACCTGTTTAATGTGATCTTAATGCAACAGTGCTCATGATGTACGAGTTGGGCACCAACAGACTTGCACTCCCAGTGTTCTGATCTAGAAAACAACTGGTCCTCCAGGATGGCAACTTAATGACCAGGAAATGAGAAGCAGACCTGAACCGTGAGTAATCAGGTACACACGAGGCAGGAAGAAATTCACACAACCTGTCAAGGTGTCTCTACAAGTGTAGGTCGTACCACAACAGTGAGACTTACCAGTCAAAATTCAGTGCCCTCAAAATGGTCAGGGACTTGCACCAAATCCTCTGAAATCCCACTCCACACAGCTCTTCCATCTTTATGAAGAGAGAACTGTGTTAGATATTGGAGAGGTCCAAGGGACCACAAAGATAAATCTACTGAGCAGTTTAGTAAATAAATAGACAACACATAGAATCAAAAATACCCCATAAATTCCTGGACCTCTAATGTAAGTGAAGGATGTTACCCTCTGCCTTAACTCAATTATATATTCACTGATTCTTCCTACACAAAAACAGAAAGGTCAGTACAAAACAAAACATTATATACAAGCGTGCACCATGCATCTACATAAAACATTACAAGCGTGCACCATGCATCTACATAAAACATTACAAGCGTGCACCATGCATCTACATAAAACATTACAAGCGTGCACCATGCATCTACATAAAACATTACAAGAGTGCACCATGCATCTACATAAAACATTACAAGAGTGCACCATGCATCTACATAAAACATTACAAGAGTGCACCATGCATCTACATAAAACATTACAAGCGTGCACCATGCATCTACATAAAACATTACAAAGGGGCCCATGC
>NC_069441.1:36452868-36468226 GCF_026875155.1 Cherax quadricarinatus
ATTTTTGGAACTTGGGGACACCAAAGCCCCATGATTTGGAATGAGGCTTGGTTCCACTGCCCGTCTTCTAGAGTAAGGTTAAGTACTTTCGTAAAAATCTGCCTCAGAATACTGTCATATTCGTGCAGTAATAGGGTTATCATATGAAGGTGCACATCTTAGGAAATATGTCAACCTGGCAGACTCAAGCACTTTGTAGAAGGTACAAGGCATCGTGGGTGTCCAGATTGCCTATTCGTTGTTCCATTCTCCTTAACTCTTCCAATTTCTTCCTGAGAATTGTGTCAATGGCATTGCTTCCCAGAGGTGCTCCTAGCAAGACACTATTTGTGGGGGCAATGACTGCTGCTCCTGGTAGTTTTGATCTCACTGCATTTATCACTTGTTGACTGACTGAGATGATTTCACATTTGGATGGATTCAGGATGAGACCCATTTCCTGTCCCCGTGCCATTACCTGTGTAAGGTCATGTAGGAGGGACTCCTTTGTACCTGCTAGTGTTCCATCATCTAGGAACCAGATGTTTAGCTCGCTGGTCAGTCTGACTGTGATTTCCCTAACTGCAATACAGAAGAGAAATGGTGCAAGAGGATCTCCTTGTTGGACACCCTCTGATGATGTAATTTCATGCTCTCCAAAGAGAAGCATTGATTCCTTGGTATACCCAGCTGAAACAAAAGGGAAGAGACCAGGGAAATGTTCTTGTACTGCTGCTAATACCACGTCTCTTTTCAGGAGATTGAACGCATTCTTGAAATCTAATTTTAACACTGCATTGTCCTCAGGCAGGTTGTTGATATATGCCCTTGTTGCATGAACGCTGCTTCACTTCCTTGAGAGACCCCAAAGCAAGCTGGTTTGGTTGAAGCATCATGGCTGCCTGTGCACGAATACTTCGGACAGCAGCTTTGGATACTAGGTGGCGTAACGTGTTGCCTACTGCAATTGGCCGAATTCCTACATCCTTCTTTATATATATATATATATATATATTATATATATATATATATATATATATATTATATAATATATATATAATATATATATATATATATATATATGAATATTATGTATATATATATATATATATATATATATATATATTTATATATATATATATATATATATATATATATATATATATATTTTATATATATATATATATATATTATATATTATATATATATATATATATATATATATATATATATATATATATATATATATATATATATATATATATATATATATAATATATATATATATATATATGCAATAAGATCACAGTAAACAGTGATAAAGAATTCCCCCCAAAATGCTGATGGGTGTGTCTATAAGATTCCTTGTAAAATTTGCGATAAGTTTATTACGGTCAAACTGGTAAAAATCTCGAACTAAGATTAAAACAACATAAATATAGCATTAGAACTGGACAAGATTCCAATGCTCTATTTATTCATGTAAGAGATTTTAACCATCCAATTGATTTTCAAAAAGTTGAGAAAGTAGTATCAAGCAAGTCCATGGTCGACAGGAATATAATCGAATCTTGTTTCATAAAAAGCAGTTTTGACAATAATATAATATATTTCCTTTGGTTTATATAATTAGATCCATTTATAATTAATAGAATTTGGGAGAATTTAATAATACACTGGACAAATAATTTTTAAATTTTCTTGGGTAGAATAGCTTGGGGGTGAGTTGTGCAAAGGACCTATCCAAGTTGGCTCGCCGCGCGTCACGTGTTTAACCGTTGTGGGACCTGATAGTGAGGTGCTGGCCGGACCCCTTATATAGCTTCCTTGGATGCTTCACTTTCATAGTTCCTTGATAATGTGAGTAGTCACGAAAGCGCTTGGAATTTCTCTATTCTTTCAGAGTGGTTGTTTTGCATATTATTATTAATTATTTATTAACACACTGGCCGATTCCCACCAAGGCAGGGTGGCTCGAAAAAGAAAAAACTTTCACCATCATTCACTCCATCACTGTCTTGCCAGAAGGGTGCTTTACACTACAGTTTTTAAACTGCAACATTAACACCCCTCCTTCAGAGGGCAGCACTGTACTTCCCATCTCCAGGACTCAAGTCCGGCCTGCCTGTTTCCACTGAATCCCTTCATAAATGTTACTTTGCTCACACTCCAACAGCACGTCAAGTATTAAAAACCATTTGTCCTCCATTCACTCCTATCAAACACGCTCACGCATGCCTGCTGGAAGTCCAAGCACCTCGCACACAAAACCTCCTTTACCCCCTCCCTCCAACCCTTCCTAGGCCGACCCCTACCCCGCCTTCCTTCCACTACAGACTGATACACTCTTGAAGTCATTCTGTTTCGCTCCATTCTCTCTACATGTCCGAACCACCTCAACAACCCTTCCTCAGCCCTCTGGACAACAGTTTTGGTAATCCCGCACCTCCTCCTAACTTCAACTACGAATTCTCTGCATTATATTCACACCACACATTGCCTCAGACATGACATCTCCACTGCCTCCAGCCTTCTCCTCGCTGGCAACATTCATTCACCCACGCTTCACACCCATATAAGAGCGTTGGTAAAACTATACTCTCATACATTCCCCTCTTTGCCTCCAAGGACAAAGTTCTTTGTCTCCACAGACTCCTAAGTGCACCACTCACTCTTTTTCCCTCATCAATTCTGTGATTCACCACATCTTTCATAGACCCTCCGCTGACACATCCACTCCCAAATATCTGAATACGTTCACCTCCTCCATACTCTCTCCCTCCAATCTGATATTCAATCTTTCATCACCTAATCTTTTTGTTATCCTCATAACCTTACTCTTTCCTGTATTCACCTTTAATTTTCTTCTTTTGCACACCCTACCAAATTTATCCACCAATCTCTGCAGCTTCTCTTCAGAATCTCCCAAGAGCACAGTGTCATCAGCAAAGAGCAGCTGTGACAACTCCCACTTTGTGTGTGATTCTTTATCTTTTAACTCCATGCCTCTTGCCAAGACCCTCGCATTTACTTCTCTTACAACTCCATCTATAAATATATTAAACAACCACGGTGACATCACACATCCTTGTCTAAGGCCACTTTACGGGAAAAAATTTCCCTCTTTCCTACATACTCTAACTTGAGCCTCACTATCCTCGTAAAAACTCTTCACTGCTTTCAGTAACCTACCTCCTACACCATACACTTGCAACATCTGCCACATTGCCCCCCTATCCACCCTGTCATACGCCTTTTCCAAATCCATAAATGCCACAAAGACCTCTTTAGCCTTTGCAAAATATATATATATATATATAAAATATATATATATTATATATATATATATATATATATATATAATATAATATATATATATAATATATATATATATATATATATATATATATATATATATATATAATATATATATATATATATATATATATATATATATAATATATATATATAATATATAATATAGTCACGGCTGATATTTGTATATCAGTTTATACTTGTATTAATTAATCTCCATGATCAAATATGGGATCGTCTCACCTTCATGAACGCTAGTGCGGAACCCACACGATCTTACATATATCTGTCATAGTTTCTAGAAATCTTATCGGTTTCTTATTGAGATTCCTGGTTGTTGTGTTGGTTCCAGTTTTTGTTCTTACCGGGGAGGCTGGCAGTGAGCTGCAACAAGGCGATTGCTTTCTAAATGTAGTTCCAGCCTCTGCAAGATAGGTTGCAGACACTTCAGTATCTACAGATAAAACCAATGACCACTTCACGTTGTTTTTGTCATGGTCTAAGTTTCTCGACTTTTCATTCGCGCTGGTTTAGTCTACATCCCTGAATACTTTCAGTGGTGTAACTTACCCACTATTTAATACCTTCGCTAGTTCTTGCACTGCTAAATAGCCTCGACAACGACTTTGAAAGTTGATGATACGTTCTGCTACATGCACAACGTATCATCAACTTTCATAAAGCTGTGAATTCTCGGGTCAGAATCAAAGTTCTGCAACAAAGCATAGTGGAGAAAAATATTTCTAACATTTTCCAATTGTGGCGTGAGTGAGGCTACTAACACAGCAAAACAATCCATTTTATCAACGCATGCATTATTTTTCGGAGAAATGGCGTTTAATAACAATCTTTACAATACACCTTTTCAGTACTTTATATATTCTATCAGTTCCAGACCTTTCAGTAGACCTATTTTATATGTTTAATACAATGTCATCATGGTAAAATATTTATTTGATTTCGGTCCACCTACTTAATACATCTTTCAAACTAACCTTTAGTGTAAATACACATGTTTTCCAAACTTTATTTTAATAAACCCATTTAGTTAGTTAGTTAAAGATTAGCCGGTATGCTCCCGGCCCGGGCCTTTTCCAAGTGGTGGCCCGGCCTTGGCTCCCTCTTTAGGGAGTGTCTGAGACCTAAGTCTCCCATGGGAGGAGGCACAAGTACCTCCTCATCTTTGGGACCAACTGTCCCAAGGCCTAGCCACAAGCTAGGCCTCTCTGGTCTGCCATCCCCGCCCCAAGGGGGCTAATGGGAATGAGAGTCTTATGAGCTAAAGGCTCGGGCTCAGGCACCTACCCTACCCTAGAAGGCTTAGGCATGGTATCGATGAAAAAACCCATTTGTTAACGAAACCTGCACAAGCATAAATAATAATAATAATAATACATCTTTCATATAAATATTATATTACGCATGAAGGGAAGTAGATTGCTACCATTACCAGGCAAAGTGTTTCATAATCTGTTATTTACATATTATCCTCACCAACCTACAGAAAAATATACCTTCAACCCCTTCCTATATCTCTTACAAAATATCATATCCATAAATCTGATGTGGTAATCCCTAACATCACGATCATTCTTACGTTCACTCGTTCGTCGCCGTTACAGTGAGGCGCCACAATCAACCTTCAGTGAAGCAAATGATAATTTTTATAGGAATTTGCTCAAGCCTCGTCATTATTTTGAATACTTTCCTGGGAAAATTAATACATAAGCAGTATAATGTGATCCTTTATTGACAACGTTTCGCTCACACAGTGGGCTTTATGACGTCACTTGATAAAGCCCACTGTGTGGGCGAAACGTTATCAATAAATGATGACATTATACTGCTTATGTGTTTATTTTTCAACAGTGTCGGTATTTCATACCATTTACTTTCATTGAATCCTTTCCTATAGCGACACATAACTGTTCAATAACAAGACATGTCACTTATTGTAATAAATTCATGAAGATCTTCTCAGAGTGACTTATCTGTGTATAATGACTGCTCTACAGTCAAGACACGAGTGTTTGACACACACGAACACACATGGAGAAAATTAGTGTTGAGAAATGGATTTACCAACTAAGAT
The DNA here is from genome assembly GCF_026875155.1 of Cherax quadricarinatus. NCBI lineage: Eukaryota > Metazoa > Arthropoda > Malacostraca > Decapoda > Parastacidae > Cherax > Cherax quadricarinatus. The sequence continues at coordinate 36,458,255 of NC_069441.1, forward strand.
ATAATTTATAAATATAAATATAGGGAACACTTAGCTGATAAAAGACAGCAAATCGTCTACACAGCCGCCCCTGCAGACGAGGTCTTGAATTTTTGTCATGATCATCTCTCAACGGGCTGTAATGAGTTATAATTTGTAAGATTATAAATTACCCCTAGGGGGTGTTATGTCAGCATATTTCATTCACTGATGGCTGACAAACTTACTTGTGTGGACTCAAAAGTCTGCACCTTACTGCCGACTATAGGTTGATTACAAACTCCTTGCGACTCAAGAACTGCGCAGTCCCCCGTACTACAAGAAATTCGTAGCCTACCTTGCTCTTGTAGCGTGAGCTATGGTGTTCTTCATACCTTCGACAGGTATCGGTGACTTGATAGAAGCTGAAGTGTCCTTGGATGTCCACGTCTTCCATAGTCTAGGAATACGCACACTGATACACTATGTTCCACAAGATTTGTCTTCATTGTTCACAATCTTATCACTAAAGAAGCTGATCACACTTCTCTGTAAGTGTTTATTGTGTTTTGTGGGACACTTTGTTTACACTAACGCACAGGTCGTTCTTTGTTGGTTATCCTGGCATCAGTGTCACTCTCAGTAGAGTCAAAAGTAATCTGAAGACGCCACAACGCCCCACGCCGTCACTGCCCCCAGCACAAAGGAAAAGCTGACCTAGTACTTTTGCTTCCTTGCCACTTCCTCGATGAAGCAAAGCAGAATGTTTGTTTCTTGCTGTCTTAAGCATAGACAACAATGTCCACTATCTTTACTATGGTAATAAAGTGGGAGCAGGATTTACATTAATTGTCCTGCTAAGGTAAGAGATGTACTGTCTCTTATTAAAATACACTCTGCAACACTGGACCGCACGGAGCGGTGGTTGCTTGACCACACGTCGTATACTGGTACTGCATCTGGGATCAATTACTTGCTGTAGCAGTAAACAAGATATTTGCCCCTTCTGAGAGGGCTGGGTCCCTCAGGGCTGAAAGGGGCTGAAGGGGCTGAAGGGGGCTGAAGGGGGCTGACGGGGGCTGATACCCCCCTCCTGGAGAAAATTTCTCCACACTGGGGGGCGGCGGAGGTTCGCTGCAGGTGAACTATTCATCACTTAACATTAATTTGATCTTCTCACTCGCCACCACTGCTGCTTGTCTTTTCTGAACAGCTTTAATCTGTGTGGTTTCTGGAGAATCACTAATTTTGTTTCCAACACTGTGTAATTCTAATGGCACTAGTTTATTTATTGTCCGCTTATTCACTACACCTTTGCTTAAAACATCAACTGTCCTGATGATTTCATTTGCATCAGGATATATGGTCACAATTTTTCCAAGCGGCCATTGGGACCTCGGACCATCATTGTCAATAATCACTGTCACCAGTTCTTAAGGACTTATGATTTTCAGGAACATCAGCTCCATAGAAGTGTTCTCTCAATGAGGTGAGATAGTCTTCTCGCCAAATTTTCTCCCAACGTTCAATCACTTTATTAAGGTGTTTGAATTTACGTTTGAGTTGCTCAGGTTCGAAATAAGAAGGATCCTCTATGATTTCTTTATCATTCATGGGAGGAACAGGTTCGAGCCTTCTGCCATGGAGTAAATGAGATGGACTTAACACTTCTAAATTGTCCAGATCATCGGTAACATAAGTTAGAGGTCTGTTGTTGACTCGATTTTCTATTTCAGTCACAACTCTACGGAATTCTGACGATGAAGAGTCTTCCTTAAACAACGTTTTACATTGCCGATCATTCTTTCATAAAATTCGCCGTGCCATGGAGATTTAGGAGGAATGTATCTCCAACGACAACTGCGTTGATTCAGCATCTGTTGTACTTCTGGTTGATCAAAGATCTTGTTTATATAAGCAGCACCAGCAACAAAGTTCGTTGCATTAACTGAAGTCATCAGTCTGGGACGTGCCCTTCTGGCTGCAAACCTTCTGAAAAATCTGATAAAGGTTTCAGCAGACATGTCAGTGGCTACTTCTAGATGTACTGCTCTAGTTGTAGCACAAGTGAACAAACAGATGTACACCTTGATGGGAACTTTGTCAATTGTTTTGGTTAAAATTATTGGTGCAGCGTAATCTACACATGTCACCTCAAATGGAGTGATATGACAAACTCTTTCAGAGGGATATGGAGGTGGACCTGGATACTGACATACTCGCATATCGTAGTGACGACAAGTAATACAGTCCCTTATTTGTTTTTTCACACTTTGTCGACCTTGAGGTATCCAGTAGGATTGTCGTACATGACAAAGTGTGTCAGCTACCCCACCATGTAACACGTTACTGTGGGCGTTTTGCACAATCAGTTTTGTTAGCCAATGATTCTTGGGGATCAATATTGGATGTATGGCTTCTTTAGGTAATGAAGAATTATGAATTCTTCCTCGACATCTTATAATCTTTTCTGAGTCGATATAAAGTCCTAAAGAATTAATCATGACAGTTGCTTAAACTCCCTGGATATTTCATCCCATGCTTGACTCATTTCTAGAGGCAAGTTCTCATCCCATCCAATTTTGAGCTTCCATGCATCTTGCATAAGCATTTTACCCTTTATGGTAATTGGTGAGACGAGTCCTAGAGGATCAAAACATTGTGATACCTCTGACAGTAAACTACGTTTAGTGAGTGTACTGCATGATTTATTGTTTATCTTTTTGAGACTCAAAGTATCTTCCTGTGTGTTCCAATTAAGTCCCAGCATATTGTTGCAATCAGGAATTTCAGCTTCAGGGAAATCTTCCTTGATAAGTTCCCTTAATTGCATTGAATTTGTATTCCACATCCTTAGAGGCATATTTGCTTCTTTCATCTCCTTGTTAGCTTCTCTGTATAAGGATTTCAAATCCTCCTCTTTATTCACAGTACCTTGAAGATTGTCCACATAGAAACTTTTCTTTAAGATTTCTTTGAAGGGACTTTCAGATTTCTTCAAATGTGTATTCAGAGTAGCTTCTAGTAAGAATGGAGAGGATGTTGCACCAAATAATACTGATTTGAAATGATAAGTTTTCACAGGACTTTGAGGATCATGTGGATTTTCAGGCCACAAGAATCGAGTATAATCTCTATCTATTTCTTGTAGTCCTACTCTTAAGAAAGCCTTGGAAATATCAGCAGTGTAGGCATATGGGTTTGTGCGAAATTTCATAAGCACGTCTCCAAGCTTCTCAGTTAGTGAGGGTCCGGTCATCAGACAATCATTAAGACTTGCTACATCTTTATTTGCACGTGCGCTGCAATTATATACAACACGTAGTGGAGTGGTCTCAGAATCTTTTCTGACTCCATGGTGCGGAAGATAATGAGCTTCTGTCTTCAACTTATCTTCGACTATTTCCTCAATGAATTTATTGTCCAACTGTTCTTGTATGATATTATCATAGACAGTCAGTAGCTCTGGATTCTTCTTGAGCTCATGTATTTGTGCTTTCATCTATCCGAAAGCCATGCGATAATTGCTAGGCAGATGTGGTGGATTTAATTTCCATGGTAACCTAACCCAATACTGTCCATCTTCATATTTGAGTGTCCAAATATTGGTTATAAGTCTGAGACTCTTGTGGGCTTGGTTTATTTACATCAATACCTATCGCATCTAAATCCCACAACTTATCAACTGGCTCATTCATTTCTTCCAGTAATGATAATTTTTGCTGTGGTACATGATCAGCGGTTATTCTCGTAACTAGTACATTTTCCACTGAATCAATATCAGCTTCTTTCCCACTTGAGAGGGAATGGGACCACATATCATGTGGCCTCCTGCTGTTTTCAGCAAGTGAACATCATGTTTACTTACTATATTTTGCACAAAACAGTGATAATAATCACTTCCAATGATTAAATCAATTGGACTAATTGTGTCCGTCTGTATGTCAGGACAGGCTAACTTGACCTTAGCTGCTTTCAGTGCTGCAACTGTTTCTTTTAATCCCTGGATCTGCACAGACTTAGGCAAATCATCTACTACCACAGTTTCTACTGTTTTTTTCCTATTTCCTAGACCAATAGTGATTCTGGCTAGGTCATAAATCTGTTTACCAGAATTGTGGAAAAAACCAGCTATATCTAACTGTATTTTGGCATAGGGTTGTTTATTCAGTTTCTGCAACACTGTTCTTCTTATGAAGGACCTTTGTGAGCCTTGATCAAATAATGTTAGCATATTGGTTTAGTGTAATTTATTAGATAACTCAACTGGAGCTATCGGGAGAGCAGTTGCTTTAAACTTATCTCTCACATTTAATGCTGTTGCTTGTTGACTTCCTGATTCTGTGGAAGTCTGCTGCTGTTCAGCAAAAGTATTAGGGCATAATGCTGCATGATGCATACCATTATTTAAAACACTTCTTCAGTGAGCATTTTCCTCCCTTGTGTTCACCTAAACACTTGATGCATCTTTTCAGCTGATGAACACGTTGTTTACGTGCCTCCATTGATGTGTATTGACTACAATACTGTGCCCAATGTGTTCCATCACAAAGTACACATTTTGGAGTACGTTTATGTGTGACAGTTTGTTTACTGTCTGTTGTATTCACAGCTTGATAAATGCCTATATGGGATTTCCCATACTGTGGTTTAGTGGGAGTAGGTATACTCTTTTTATACTGAGTAGAAGGTTTATTATCCACGGGATTTGTGGATTTTTCATCTTGTCTCGTTGCTTGCATGCATGAAACTATTGTCTGTAAACCATTGCTAATTTCCTCACAAGTGAAATAGCGTTTATTGAACATAATATTTAATCGTTCAATAGTTTGTGGTGACAACTTATCTTGTACAATACCACTGATAAACCAATCACATTGCCTTAGGTCATATTTAGCATCTAGAGATCTGAGACTATTGTCTAATGTGATTCTAAATGCCTGCAAGTCTGAAAAACAATGTTTGGGTGGCTTCAAGCTTGATATTAAGACTGCATGTCTAACTCTAGCCTTGTCAGCGTCAAAGTAATTGCCTGCTAAGACACGTAAGGCTATTTGATAATTACCTTTAACCACCGGAAATGACTTAATCAGTTCATAGGGTTCTCCCTTCACAAGACATTTAAGATAATTGAACTTAGCAATCTGATCTATGTCAGTTCGTGAATTTACTATGGATTGAAAACCACTAATGAATTCTTCATAATTATGACCTTGGAAAATAGGTAATGACAATGTAGGTAAGCTTGGTAATAGGACACTTGTTGTTGTTACAGGTGTAACAGGTGTTTGACCACTAGTTACAGTAGGTCTCTGTGACAGAGTTTTGCGGCAGATAGCCTGTACTCCTGTCCACCTTAATTGTTGATTACTAAAAGTATCCAAAACATTTTTAATTTCATCCTAAGATGGGTCTGATTCAAGAAATTCCTTTTCATAATCTGTATAGTCTGAATTAATTATTTTCATACGTTGTGTAAATAATCCAAACTTGACCTCAAGATCATCAAAATCTATGTTTGTATCTTGAGATAATCCTATACAGACTGAAATTAGATTTTCTAATTGTGTAATCTTAGTCTGTAAAGACTGAAACTGAGTTCTCAAACAAGCCATTTTAATGGTATACTGAAAATTCTAGCACCACACTTAGAGTGTTTAAAAAACACTGTACTGCTATAAACAGCTGAGTTTTTGTTATGCTTAAGTCAGCAATAATCAGACACTACTGACCTACTAAGCTTAACCTCAGGGTCAATGACCATGAAGGGTACACAGTACATATGGCTGGTGTTTATGGCTTGAGTTTGCTGTGTCAGCCTGACCACGATGATTAATCGTAAATAACGATGTTATACACTTCATTCACTATACACTATAAATGTCACTGTATAACTGTAAATCACACGTGAATATTACTTACACATATATAAATGTCACTGTTAATATATATATATATATATATGAAAGCTTAAATTTATATATAAGTTCCTTTAATATAACAGGTATATCTATAAGAAACAAACTTTAACACAATCTTGTCTCTTAATTTCTGTCTATAAACATTATAAACACTATGTGTATATACACTCAGACAAACTGAACATCAGTTGGGTTGTTGTTGTCTTAATCAGCACTTCTTCGAGCTTGAAGCAGTGGATGCCGGGTGCCATCCCCCGTTTTCTTGTTGAGTGAGTCACCCAGCTCCAGTTTTCTTTGGGTGAACGCTGGGTGAGCGCCCGTTTTCTTTGGGTGAACGCTGGGTGAGCGCCCGTTTTCTTTTGGCTGCCCATTCTCTGTGATTGAGTCTGGAGGGACTCATTTATACTGATTATATTGTAAAACACTAGTTTTACAGATTTTTTCAAAGGACCTTGGCTCGTAGGTTATTTGTACACTGCAGTACAACATATTTGGACCACAGTGTGGCCTTTATCCGGTTCGAAGGACCAAAATGTTGAGAAATGGGTTTACCAACTAAGATATAATTTATAAATATAAATATAGGGAACACTTAGCTGATAAAAGACGTCTACACAGCTGCCCCTGCAGACGAGGTCTTGAACTGTTGTCATGATCATCTCTCAATGGGCTGCAATGAGTTATAATTTGTAAGATTATAAATTACCCCTAGGGGGTGTTATGTCAGAATATTTCATTCACTGATGGCTGACAAACTTACTTGTGTGGACTCAAAAGTCTGCACGTAACTGCCAACTATAGGTTGATTACAAACTCCTTGTGACTCAAGAACTGTGCAGTCCCCTGTACCACAAGAAATTCGTAACCTACCTTGCTCTTGTAGCGTGAGCTATAGTGTTCTTCACACCTTCGACAGGTATCGGTGACTTGATAGAAGCTGAAGTGTCCTTGGATGTCCACGTCTTCCATAGTCTAGGAATACGCACACTGGTACACTATGTTCCACAAGATTTGTCTTTATTGTTCGCAATCTTATCACTTAAGAAGCTGATCACACTTCTCTGTAAGTGTTTATTGTGTTTTGTGAGACACTTTGTTCACACTAACGCACAGATCATTCTTTGTTGGTTATCCTGGCATCAGTGTCACTCTCAGTAGAGTCAAAAGTAATCTGAAGACGCCACAATGCCCCACGCCGTCACTGCCCCCAGCACAAAGGAAAAGCTGACCTAGTACTTTTGCTTCCTTGCCACTTCCTCGATGAAGCAAAGCAGAATGTTTGTTTCTTGCTGTCTTAAGCATAGACAACAATGTCCACTATCTTTACTATGGTAATAAAGTGGGAGCAGGATTTACCTTAATTGTCCTGCTAAGGTAAGAGATGTACTGTCTCTTATTAAAATACACTCTGCAACACTGGACCGCACAGAGCGGTGGTCGCTTGACTACAGGTCATATACTGGTACTGCATCTGGGATCAATTACTCGCTGTAGCAGTAAACAAGATATTTGCCCCTTCTGAAAGGGCTGGGCCCCTCAGGGCTGAAAGGGGCTGAAGGGGCTGAAGGGGGCTGAAGGGGGCTGATACCCCCCTCCTGGAGAAAATTTCTCCACGATTAGACTGTAGATAAGGTAACTATTATATGTTATCACTGAGATCCTCATTTATAAACTCGGTACCAGACAGAAATATTCATAGTTCATCTTGACTTTTTTTATGAATTTTCGTATTTTATTATCAATTATCAGTATTTATTGCACTTAATTGTTTGGGTAAATGTTTTTAAGTAAAAAGTATCTAGTTTTATTCTGTAGTAATGTCAGCAACAAAGACAACTTGAGGCAAAACAAACAAAGAAAAAGCAACAGTAGTGCCAGCTGGAACAATAAACTATAACTAAATTATAAATAACAGAATTTATGATTGTTCAGGTAGCATGCTGGCGGCGCTACGTATTATTAAGTGCATGTTAGAGACAAATTTGTGCTGGCAGTGTGGTTTTGGGAGCCAGTAAATCAGGAACACTTGCTAGCATGACAACGATCTCTTGACTCAGTCTTAACTAGCAACATACCGGAGGAGAATCTAACACGGAAATGTATGTATATTTCTTGGATGTTTTTATTATAATATATTACTTTATACCCAAATATTTTCCTAAATTCTTCTTCTTCTTCTTCTTCTTCTTCTTCGTCTTCTTTTTCTTCGTCTTCTTCTTCTTCGTCTTCTTCTTCTTCGTCTTCTTCTTCTTCGTCTTCTTCTTCGTCTTCTTCTTCGTCTTCTTCTTCGTCTTCTTCTTCGTCTTCTTCTTCGTCTTCTTCTTCGTCTTCTTCTTCGTCTTCTTCTTCGTCTTCTTCTTCGTCTTCTTCTTCGTCTTCTTCTTCGTCGTCTTCTTCTTCGTCTTCTTCTTCGTCTTCTTCTTCTTCTTCTTCTTCTTCTTCTTCTTCTTCTTCTTCTTCTTCTTCTTATTATTATTATTATTATTATTATTATTATTATTATTATTATTATTATTATTATTATTAATATTATTAATACTATTATGACTACAGTAATGGAGAATTGGTAAACCCACAAGGGTCACACAACACCTGGTGAATGGGATGTAAATATGCAGGAAGAGAGTGATGAATTAGACACATGTGCAGCTTTTGGTTATCTTTGGAAATGTATCGCCAACCAGTGACTTCCTCAGTCTAATACAGAGAAGAACGGTTGATGATGAGAAGGACTTAAGGTAATCAGTCTCTCAGCCTGGAGTTAATGTGATCAGTACATCAATCTTGACACGAGTATAGCACATGTGTGGAGGAGGAACATATATACTGTAGACAAGTGAGGCGAATCAGTCGAACGAAGTGTCACCTTTACAAATCCACAAATGAAAGTAGGTCATGTCTATGGGTTTAGACAAGCGTAAAATTCCTTATATCAAGATCCCAGGACATTGTTGTGTCTGACAGGAGTGTAGATAAATGGTTCACAGAACCGACGGGATGATCAATTTGATACTTGTACAGCACTTGGATCCTGTCGGTTCTGTGAACCGACCATTCCTGGAACATACAGTAGAGCTCTTCAACAACTTCAAGGCGCTCCTCTGAAGGCGAGACAAGGATGAAGAATTGAGAAAATAGAGATAACTCCGTTAACAACATTACACATTACATAGGTCCTAATGAAGAAGAAATAGCTTATACTTAATATAAAGAGACACTTAGATTCCTCTACAACAGTACTGGTAACCACTACTTGCCAGTAAATTTCACTAACTAGGATTTATCTTACTTGACTCTATGATCTTGAGTTAATTTGTGGTTAGAGATCCTCAGTGCTTTATTTACATACCTTTGATATACCTTGGATGAGATTCGGGCCTTGGGTCAGGCTCGTCTGGTACTTGCATGATAAACCAGGCTGTTGCTACCAGTGGCCCGCTGACCCACATATATATCACAGCCTGATTGATCTGGCACCTGGTGAAGAAATTTGCCCAGTTTCCTCTTGAAGACTTCTACACTTGTCCCAGCAGTGTTTCTGATATCTTCTGGTAAAATGTTGAGTAGTCTGGGACGACGAATGTTGATACAGAGTTCCTTTATTGTGCCCACTGCACCCCATGCTTTTCACTGCATTAACTTTGCACATCCTCCCATATCTCTCACTGCAGTATTTTGGTATGGCAGTGTGCATGATAACAACAACAACAACAACAACAACAACAACAACAACAATAATAATAATAATAATAATAATAATAATGATAATAATAATTTTTATTTCACATGATACACTTATTTTTTTCAGAGTGATTGGTATACCTGTTTAATGTGATCTTAATGCAACAGTGCTCATGATGTACGAGTTGGGCACCAACAGACTTGCACTCCCAGTGTTCTGATCTAGAAAACAACTGGTCCTCCAGGATGGCAACTTAATGACCAGGAAATGAGAAGCAGACCTGAACCGTGAGTAATCAGGTACACACGAGGCAGGAAGAAATTCACACAACCTGTCAAGGTGTCTCTACAAGTGTAGGTCGTACCACAACAGTGAGACTTACCAGTCAAAATTCAGTGCCCTCAAATGTCA
>NC_069441.1:36468726-36500430 GCF_026875155.1 Cherax quadricarinatus
TTTTTTTTGAAAGAAAAAATGAAAAATGAATACAAAATGACATTGAATTCAACGCTAATATGTACAGTTAGGCTGGGGTGTCTGGTTGATGTTGACACCGCATATTGTAGAAATGGTAGCCATTTTTGATGATGTGGGGGGGGGGTCACAGCTGTTGAGTGACAACCCAACAACTAGTTTGTCACAGAGTCTCCAGCCTTGAACAATCCGTCAAGATGATAGGAACGCAGGTCTTTCACCACTGCAAAGATGAGGGTAGTTGCCTGGGGTTGACTACACTTATCAGGTACATAGATAAAAAGTGACGTACCAGAACTCATGTGAAGTTTGTCTCCTTCAACACTGTTTCTTTGGCTGCCAGATGACCCGAGCTGACATTCCAAGCTAGAAAGAGACAAAAAGTTACACACTCCATAAGAAATCACTCTCCATGATAAGTAAAGCATTTAAAAGTCCGGTGAAGATTGAAATGCAAAATCTGGAACTCAAGACAGAATGAACTACGTTCTTAGAATTGGTTAAAAGTGAAGCTTTTAACCAATATATCCATTAAAAACAGGAGCAGAGGCTTTTACTTATAGTTGTGTTGAGAGCTGTGAGTCAAGTGATTACCATTTGGTCAGAGCCCCACACGTCACCTTTCCCGGTGGAGAAAAGGAGGGGGATAGCGGGAGCTAGATTGACCCTACCTTAACAAGCAGACGGGCAATCAAACTATCGTCACCACATACTCGTTTGCTACTCCTGTCTATTGAACTTTTCCCTCACAGTCACTAATGTGTATAGTATGCAAAGTCATGGAGAAGATCATCAGGAGGAGAGTGGTGGAGCACCTGGAAAGAAACAAGCGTATAATCAACGACCAGCACGGTTTCAGGGAAGGAAAATCCTGTGTCACTAACCTACTGGAGTTTTATGACAAGATGACAGAAGTAAGACAAGAGAGAGAGGGGTGGATCGACTGCATTTTCTTGGACTGTAAGAAGGCCTTCGACACAGTTCCTCACAAGAGGTTACTGCAAAAGCTAGAGATTCAGGCACAAATAACAGATAAGGCACTGCAGTGGATCAGAGAATCCTTGACAGGGAGGCAACAACGAGTCATGGTACGTGACAAGGTGTCAGAGTGGGCACCTGTGACAAGCGGGGTTCCACAGGGGTCTGTCCTAGGACCTGTGCTGTTTTTGGTATATGTGAATGGCATAACGGAAGGGATAGACTCAGAAGTGTCCTTGTTTGCAGTTGATGTAAAGTTAACGAAGAGAATTAGATCGGTCGAGGATCAGGCAGGACTGCAGAGAGACCTGGACAAGCTACAAGCCTGGTCCAGCAACTTGCTCCTGGAATTTAACTCTGCCAAATGCAAAGTCATGAAGATCAGGGAAGGGCAAAGAAGACTGCAGACACAGTATGGTCTAGGTGGTCAAAGACTGCAAACTTCACTCAAGGAAAGAGATTTTTGGGTGAGTATAACACCGAGCACATCTGAGGCGCACATCAATCAGATAACTGCTGCAGCGTACGGGCGTCTGGCAAACCTAAGAATAGAATTCCGATACCTCATCAAGGAATCGTTCAAGACTCTGTACACCGTGTACGTCAGGCCCATATTGGAGTATGCAGCACCAGTTTTGTGCTGCATACTCCATACTGCATACTAAGTGACCTTGATACCTGAAAGGCAATGAGACCGGGCAACAATCTTCAACACATCCCTTGAAACTGGGCAACTACATGAGGTATGGAAGACCGCAAATGTAGTTCCCATTTTTAAAAAAGGAGACAGAAAAAAGGCACTAAATTACAGACAAGTGTCACTGACCTGTATAGTATGCAAAGTTATGGAGAAGATTATCAGGAGGAAAGTGGTGGAGCACCTAGAACAGAACAAGATTATGAACGATAACCAGCACGGATTCATGGAAGGCAAATCCTGTGTCACAAACCTTCTGGAGTTCTATGACAAAGTTACAGAAGTGCGACACGAGAGAGAGGGGTGGGCTGATTGCATTTTCTTGGACTGCAAGAAGGCCTTCGGCACAGTTCATCACAAGAGACTAGCGCAGAAACTAGTGGATCAGGCGCGTATAACAGGAAGGGCACTGCAATGTATCAGAGAATACCTAACAGGGAGGCAACAACGAGTCATGGTACGGGATGAGGTATCACAGTGGGCACCTGGGACGAGCGAGGTCCAACAGGGGTCGGTCCTAGGGCCAGTGCTATTTCTGGTATATGTGAATGACATGATGAAAGGGATAGACTCAGAAGTGTCCCTGTTCGCAGATGATGTGAAGTTAATGAGGAGAATTAAATCAGCTGAGGACCAAGCAGGACTTCAAAGAGACCTGGACAGGCTGGACAAGTGGTCCAGCAACTTGCTTCTTGAATTCAACCCTGCCAAGTGCAAAGTCATGAAGATCGGAGAAGGGCAAAGAAGACCGTAGATAGAGTATAGACTAGGTGGACAAGGACTGCAAACCTCGCTCAAGGAGAAAGATCTTGGGGTGACCATAACACCGAGCATGTCTCCGGAGGCACACATCAACCAGATAACTGCCGCAGCACACGGGGGCCTGGCAAACCTGAGAATAGCGTTCTGATACCTTAGTAAGGAATCGTTCAAGACACTGTACACTGTGTACATCAGGCCCATACTGGAGTATGCAGCTCCAGTTTGGAACCCACACTTGAGCAAACACGTCAAGAAATTAGAGAAAGTGCAAAGGTTTGCAACAAGGCTAGTTCCGGAGCTCGGAGGTATGTCCTACGAAGAAAGGTTGAGGGAAATCGGACAGACGACATTGGAGGACAGGCGAGTCAGGGGAGACATGTTAATGACACACAAAATACTGCGTGGAATAGATAAGGTAGACAGAGACAAGTTGTTGCTGAGAGGGGACACAGAAACAAGGGGTCACAATTGGAAGCTGAAGACTCAAACGAGTCAGAGGGATGCTAGGAAGTATTTCTTCAGTCATAGAGTCGTCAGGAAGTGGAATAGCCTAACAAGTGATGTAGTGGAGGCAGGAACCATACGTAGCTTTAAGACGAGGTATGACAAAGCTCTGGAGGCAGAGAGAGAGAGAGAGAGGACCTAGTAGCGATCATTGAAGAGGCGGGGCCAGGAGCTGTGTCTCGACCCCTGCAACTACAATTAGGTGAGTACACACTATGGTATGCGCCCCAGTACATTACGATTTGTTCGGAATTCACCACACAACCATTGGCATGCTCCTCAACTAACCAATAGACAGTTAAGATAGAGCAGGCTTTTTTGGTGTCGTATTCTTCTGTAGAACTGTTTCGATGAAATCAACCAAGAGCTTGAGCTCTTTCCCCCAGCCAAGTTGAGGCAAGGCTTTACCACCTTGCTGGGTGGCAGACATTCACTAATGCAGGTTGTATATTCGCAGGCTCCTCTAGTTTCATGTCTAGAACCAGACATTATGAGTAGCTGTTTGATCTCTTGTTCATTATTACTCCTCTGCTGATAATTTAACTCTGCCAATACTGTATATATATCTTGGTGATGGGAACAGACGGGTAATGAAAAAATTACCCCCTTTCTGATAGCTTTTGCCTTTAGTTGCCTGAATGATCCTAGTATGGAGACTTAAGTGACAGTCAGGAACAACAGGCCTTGGAATGGAGTACCTACATTCGTAATATGATGGACCTGTCCTGAATCAATTCTTTTGTTGCACTGCATTGCGCTGTACTGCATTGCGCTGTACTGCATTGCGCTGTACTGCATTGCGCTGTACTGCATTGCGCTGCTCTAATCCGGTATATTGTGCCTGCTTACTACATGTTGATGAGTAAGACATGTTCAACAGTTGAATATCTTTAATGTTGTAAATATTAACCATCAGGGATGAATGGGTTCCTTTTAAGATTTTCTATTTTATTCCTCTAATATTTTTTTTATTGTCTTGGACTATAAATCTTGTCAATGGGTAATGTGAGTACAAATTTCATGACATGTGATTTTTGGTAACCTCTATTTTCCTCATCCCGTAGGTTTGGAACCTGGGTCATCCCAATTTGTAGACCGAGAGGAGCTGTTTGCATGATAAGTCTGAGTATCAGTGCTTCTTGACCAGAGTTCCAACCTGATCGTGTTACGATTAGGATATTCTGGTGGACTGCCAGCCTCCATCTCACCTAGTTGGCTCTAGGGATATCGTATGAACATCTGTATTAACAAAGACTCCTTTCCAAGTGGATATCTACGATACGGTTATACTGGCCAACTCTACTGTTCCCATCACCTCAATAGTACAATGAAATCTGTCCAAAATATCTACAACTACGTCTTCTTCATCCTAAAAATTATCAATGGAGCCTCCAAGATACCAGGAAGTCATCTCTTGTTAGCTTTTGGTCATTGAAATTCATTTTTTCTCTTTCAATTTTTATTCAGTCTGGATTTTGACTTCATATTTTTTCTATTTATTTTTATAATAAGCTTAAAAATTACAAAAAAGAAAAAATACGTATCCTCGGTGATTATCAATTGAATTTATATACTTTTCAATATTTTTTCATAAATGAGGGAACTTAAGACAGCAACCTCATTCCTGAGTTCCATTCCTCACACCCATAATGTGGTAATGCGAACCCACTGCAAGGTCAACACTAACGACTAGGATGAAGGGTTACCTTTTCCCTTTTTTTTTTTTTTTTTTTTGCTGTGCAGGAAATAACTCACGAATTCCTCAGTTTCAGTCCTTTCGAACTCATCTATGGTCATCCAGTGATGGGACCAACGACCTTTCTCAAGATGCAAGTGAGATTTCCTCACTTTCACGGCTGGACCAGGAGAGATGGATGGTAGCTGATGACCTCCAGGCTAGCCAGAGTACGTTAAGCAGCGATACAATCTAAGAGCTGTTCCTTGTTTTTTCGGTGTTGGAGAGTCAGTTTCAGGACATGCCTTTTCTGCACGGTTTTATAGATCCTTTGTTATCACAGGCAGGTCTGGGCCCAATTATGTAAATAAGACACTCGAAAGGCGCAAATGAAAAAATACCACTCAATTTGCCGCCATTCAAATTGTGATGATAACTTAGATACTGTAAAATTTCCCGTGACAACAGACATGAGGCTGTGTAACTCAGCCATCTCGCAAAGTATCTTGGCACACCATGAAGAGACTCTGTGTATAGGGGTATGTGACTTGGTTCAGTCACTTCAAAAATTTCCAGCTTTATTTGGGGATGTACGTGGATAAAGTAAATTACCTCCCCTTGATGTGGATGACGGGGAAGCTGTTCCAATAAATTTAGCAAGCTCCCCACCACATGATCCCAATAATGTACTCCATTTCAGGTAACAAAAATTTCTTGCTAACTTCCAGCACCGTGTAAATACTGTCATAAGTGGGTTGGATGGTGTATGAGTCTCCTTGTATTGTAGTCTTTAGTAACCAGTGGACACCCACCTGGAAAGGTTACGGAAGTTGTTTAAACGTTTGGATCAAGCCCGGTTACCAATAAATCAGAACAAAAGGGAGTTTGACCAGGCCAATGTACAATTTTTAGGATATGTAGTTGGCCAGGGAAAGTTGCTCCAATTACTGCTAAAGTGGATGCCACTGTACTTTTCCCTAGGCACAGAAGCGGAAATCAGTGATGAGGTTCCTTGTCCCATCATCATGTCCCAGGTAACGTCACCACTGAAAGCCTTAACCAGTCCCAAAGTTAAATTTTCATGTAACAACAAGTATGTGAGGGATTTTGAGAATGTAGTTTTTACTAGCAAACGCCCTAATTTTAAAAGTTCTGAATTTGACCATCCCTTCTCCCTGCAAGTGGATGCTAGTGATGTAGGGGTGATGAGAGAGACAGCCTTAAGCCAATTTGTTACTACTCTGCCAGACTGTAAAAGCACCAGCGTGGTTTGCGACTGTGTAGACGGAAACTTTGGCCTTGGTGACAGCTGTGCAAGAATAGGAGTACTTCGTCCCATCCCACGTTAGTATATAGTAACTACAATCCTTTGCGATTTTTGCTAAGAATGAGAAACCACGTATCGAAGATTATTAAGACAGATTTTGTTCCTACAGCCCTATTATGATGTTTTATGTAGATGCATGGTGCACACTTGTATGTAATGTTTTATGTAGATGCATGGTGCACACTTGTATGTAATGTTTTATGTAGATGCATGGTGCACACTTGTGTGTAATGTTTTATGTAGATGCATGGTGCACGCTTGTAATGTTTTATGTAGATGCATGGTGCACGCTTGTAATGTTTTATGTAGATGCATGGTGCACGCTTGTAATGTTTTATGTAGATGCATGGTGCACGCTTGTAATGTTTTATGTAGATGCATGGTGCACGCTTGTAATGTTTTATGTAGATGCATGGTGCACACTTGTAATGTTTTATGTAGATGCATGGTGCACGGTTGTAATGTTTTATGTAGATGCATGGTGCACGCTTGTGTGTAATGTTTTATGTAGATGCATGGTGCACGCTTGTAATGTTTTATGTAGATGCATGGTGCACACTTGTGTGTAATGTTTTATGTAGATGCATGGTGCACACTTGTATGTAATGTTTTATGTAGATGCATGGTGCACACTTGTATGTAATGTTTTATGTAGATGCATGGTGCACACTTGTAATGTTTTATGTAGATGCATGGTGCACGCTTGTAATGTATTATGTAGATGCATGGTGCACGCTTGTAATGTTTTATGTAGACGCATGGTGCACGCTTGTAATGTTTTATGTAGATGCATGGTGCACGCTTGTAATGTTTTATGTAGATGCATGGTGCACACTTGTAATGTTTTATGTAGATGCATGGTGCACGCTTGTGTGTAATGTTTTATGTAGATGCATGGTGCACGCTTGTAATGTTTTATGTAAGATCATGGGGGCACGCTTGTAAGTTTTATATAGATGCATGGTGCCCCACTTGTATGTAATGTTTTATGTAGATGCATGGTGCACACTTGTATGTAATGTTTTATGTAGATGCATGGTGCACGCTTGTGTGTAATGTTTTATGTAGATGCATGGTGCACGCTTGTAATGTTTTATGTAGATGCATGGTGCACACTTGTAATGTTTTATGTAGATGCATGGTGCACACTTGTATGTAATGTTTTATGTAGATGCATGGTGCACACTTGTGTGTAATGTTTTATGTAGATGCATGGTGCACGCTTGTGTGTAATGTTTTATGTAGATGCATGGTGCACACTTGTGTGTAATGTTTTATGTAGATGCATGGTGCACACTTGTATGTAATGTTTTATGTAGATGCATGGTGCACGCTTGTGTGTAATGTTTTTATGTTTGATGCATGGTGCACGCTTGTATGTAATGTTTTTATAGTAGATGCATGGTGCACGCTTGTATGTAATGTTTTATGTAGATGCATGGTGCACACTTGTGTGTAATGTTTTATGTATATGCATGGTGCACGCTTGTAATGTTTTATGTAGATGCATGGTGCACACTTGTATGTAATGTTTTATGTAGACGCATGGTGCACACTTGTAAAGTTTTATGTAGATTTCATGGTGCACGCTTGTAATGGTTTATGTAGATTTCATGGTGCACACTTGTGTGTAATGTTTTATGTTTGATGCATGGTGCACATTGTATGTAATGTTTTATGTAGATGCATGGTGCACACTTGTGTGTAATGTTTTATGTAGATGCATGGTGCACACTTGTAATGTTTTATGTAGATGCATGGTGCACGCTTGTAATGTTTTATGTAGATGCATGGTGCACGCTTGTAATGTTTTATGTAGATGCATGGTGCACGCTTTGAATGTTTTATGTAGATGCATGGTGCACGCTTGTAATGTTTTATGTAGATGCATGGTGCACACTTGTAATGTTTTATGTAGATGCATGGTGCACACTTGTAATGTTTTATGTAGATGCATGGTGCACACTTGTGTGTAATGTTTTATGTAGATGCATGGTGCACACTTGTATGTAATGTTTTATGTAGATGCATGGTGCACGCTTGTAATGTTTTATGTAGATGCATGGTGCACTTGTGTTAATGTTTTAGGTAGATGCATGGGCACACTTGTAATGTTTTTGTAGATGCTGGTGCACCGCTTGTAATGTTTTATGTAGAGCATGGTCACGCTTTTAATGTTTTATGTAGATGCATGGTGCACACTTGTAATGTTTTATGTAGATGCATGGTGCACACTTGTAATGTTTTATGTAGATGCATGGTGCACGCTTGTAATGTTTTATGTAGATGCATGGTGCACACTTGTAATGTTTTATGTAGATGCATGGTGCACGCTTGTAATGTTTTATGTAGATGCATGGTGCACACTTGTAATGTTTTATGTAGATGCATGGTGCACACTTGTGTGTAATGTTTTATGTAGATGCATGGTGCACACTTGTAATGTTTTATGTAGATGCATGGTGCACACTTGTAATGTTTTATGTAGATGCATGGTGCACACTTGTGTGTAATGTTTTATGTAGATGCATGGTGCACACTTGTAATGTTTTATGTAGATGCATGGTGCACGCTTGTAATGTTTTATGTAGATGCATGGTGCACGCTTTAATGTATTATGTGATGCATGGTGCACACTTAATGTTTTATGTAGATGCATGGTGCACACTTGTAATGTTTTATGTAGATGCATGGTGCACACTTGTAATGTTTTTATGTAGGATGCATGGTGCACACTTGTAATGTTTTTATGTAGATGCATGGTGCACGCTTGTAATGTTTTTTGTAGATGCATGGTGCACACTTGTATTTTTTTTATGTAGATGCATGGTGCAACTTGTGTGTAATGTTTTATGTAGATGCATGGTGCACACTTGTAATGTTTTATGTAGATGCATGGTGCACGCTTGTAATGTTTTATGTAGATGCATGGTGCACGCTTGTAATGTTTTATTTAGATGCTGGTGCACACTTGTAATGTTTTATGTAGATGCATGGTGCAAAACTTGTAATGTTTTATGTAGATGCATGGTGCACGCTTGTAATGTTTTATGTAGATGCATGGTGCACACTTGTAATGTTTTATGTAGATGCATGGTGCACGCTTGTAATGTTTTATGTAGATGCATGGTGCAAAACTTGTAATGTTTTATGTAGATGCATGGTGCACACTTTGTGTTAATGTTTTATGTAGATGCATGGAGCACACTTGTAATGTTTTATGGGAGATGCATGGTGCACACTTGTAATGTTTTATGTTTGATGCATGGTGCACACTTGTAATGTTTTTTTGTAGATGCATGGTGCACGTTGTAATGTTTTATGTAGATGCATGGTGCACGCTTGTAATGTTTTTTGTAATGCATGGTGCACCTTGTAATGTTTTATGTAGATGCATGGTGCACACCTTGTAATGTTTTATGTAGATGCATGGTGCAACTTGTAATGTTTTATGTAGATGCATGGTGCACGCTTTGGTTTTAAAGTTTTATGTAGATGCATGGGGCACGCTTGTAATGTTTTATGTAGATGCATGGTGCACGCTTTGTTGTTATGTTTTATGTAGATGCATGGTGCACGCTTTGTGTAATTTTTTATGTTGATGCATGGTGCACGCTTGTGTGTAATGTTTTATGTAGATGCATGGTGCCACTTGTGTGTAATGTTTTTGTAGATGCATGGTTTCACGCTTGTAATGTTTTATGAGATGCATGGTGCACGTTGTAATGTTTTATGTAGATGCATGGTGCACGCTTGTAATGTTTTATGTAGATGCATGGTGCACACTTGTGTGTAATGTTTTATGTAGATGCATGGTGCACGCTTGTAATGTTTTATGTAGATGCATGGTGCACGCTTGTAATGTTTTATGTAGATGCATGGTGCACGCTTGTAATGTTTTATGTAGATGCATGGTGCACGCTTGTAATGTTTATGTAGATGCATGGTGCACATTGTAATTTTTATGTAGATGCATGGTGCACGCTTGTAATGTTTTATGTAGATGCATGGTGCACGCTTGTAATGTTTTATGTAGATGCATGGTGCACGCTTGTAATGTTTTATGTAGATGCTGGTTTCACACTTGTAATGTTTTATGCAGATGCATGGTGCACCTTGGTGAATGTTTTATGTAGATGCATGGTGCACACTGTTGTAATGTTTTATGTAGATGCATGGTGCACGCTTGTATGTAATGTTTTATGTAGATGCATGGTGCACGCTTGTAATGTTTTATGTAGATGCATGGTGCACACTTGTATGTAATGTTTTATGTAGATGCATGGTGCACACTTGTATGTAATGTTTTATGTAGATGCATGGTGCACACTTGTAATGTTTTATGTAGATGCATGGTGCACACTTGTAATGTTTTATGTAGATGCATGGTGCACGCTTGTGTGTAATGTTTTATGTAGATGCATGGTGCACACTTGTAATGTTTTTTTGTAGATGCATGTGCACACTTGTGTGTAATGTTTTATGTAGATGCATGGTGCACACTTGTAATGTTTTTTTGTAGATGCATGGGCACGCTTGTAATGTTTTATGTAGATGCATGGTGCACGCTTGTAATGTTTTATGTAGATGCATGGTGCACGCTTGTAATGTTTTATGTAGATGCATGGTGCACACTTGTAATGTTTTATGTAGATGCATGGTGCACGCTTGTAATGTTTTATGTAGATGCATGGTGCACGCTTGTAATGTTTTATGTAGATGCATGGTGCCCCTTGTAATGTTTTATTAGATGCATGGTGCACGCTTGTAATGTTTTATGTAGATGCATGGTGCACGCTTGTAATGTTTTATGTAGATGCATGGTGCACACTTGTAATGTTTTATGTAGATGCATGGTGGGACGCTTGTAATGTTTTATGTAGATGCATGGTGCACACTTGTAATGTTTTATGTAGATGCATGGTGCACGCTTGTAATGTTTTATGTAGATGCATGGTGCACACTTGTAATGTTTTATGTAGATGCATGGTGCACGCTTGTAATGTTTTATGTAGATGCATGGTGCACGCTTGTGTGTAATGTTTTATGTAGATGCATGGTGCACGCTTGTAATGTTTTATGAGTGCATGGTTGCACACTTGGTGTTATGTTTTTTATGTAGATGCATGGTGCACACTTGTGTGTAATGTTTTTATGTAGATGCTTTGGGGCACACTTGTAATGTTTTAGTAGATGCATGGTGCACGCTTGTATGTAATGTTTTATGTAGATGCATGGTGCACACTTGTGTGTAATGTTTTATGTAGATGCATGGTGCACACTTGAATGTAATGTTTTATGTAGATGCATGGTGCACACTTGTAATGTTTTATGTAGATGCATGGTGCACGCTGTAAAAGTTTTATGTAGATGCATGGTGCACGCTTGTAATGTTTTATGTAGATGCATGGTGCACACTTGTAATGTTTTATGTAGATTCATGGTGCACACTTGTATGTAATGTTTTATGTAGATGCATGGTGCACACTTGTATGTAATGTTTTATGTAGATGCATGGTGCACACTTGTATGTAATGTTTTATGTAGATGCATGGTGCACACTTGTGTGTAATGTTTTATGTAGATGCATGGTGCACACTTGTAATGTTTTTTTGTAGATGCATGGTTGCACACTTGTGTGTAATGTTTTATGTAGATGCATGGTGCACACTTGTAATGTTTTATGTAGATGCATGGTGCACACTTGTATGTAATGTTTTATGTAGATGCATGGTGCACACTTGTAATGTTTTATGTAGATGCATGGTGCACACTTGTAATGTTTTATGTAGATGCATGGTGCACACTTGTAATGTTTTATGTAGATGCATGGTGCACACTTGTAATGTTTTATGTAGATGCATGGTGCACGCTTGTAATGTTTTATGTAGATGCATGGTGCACACTTGTGTGTAATGTTTTATGTAGATGCATGGTGCACACTTGTAATGTTTTATGTAGATGCATGGTGCACACTTGTATGTAATGTTTTATGTAGATGCATGGTGCACGCTTGTAATGTTTTATGTAGATGCATGGTGCACGCTTGTATGTAATGTTTTATGTAGATGCATGGTGCACACTTGTAATGTTTTATGTAGATGCATGGTGCACACTTGTATGTAATGTTTTATGTAGATGCATGGTGCACACTTGTATGTAATGTTTTATGTAGATGCATGGTGCACGCTGTAATTTTTATGTAGATGCTGGTGCACGCTTGTTTAATGTTTTATGTAGATGCATGGTGCACACTTGTAATGTTTTATGTAGATGCATGGTGCACACTTTTATGTAATGTTTTATTTTAGAGGGATGGTGCACGTTGTAATGTTTTTGTAGATGCATGGTGCACACTTGTGTGTAAAAGTTTTATGTAGATTTCATGGGCACACTTGTGTGTAATGTTTTATGTAGATGCATGGTGCACACTTGTAATGTTTTATGTAGATGCATGGTGCACGCTTGTAATGTTTTATGTAGATGCATGGTGCACGCTTGTATGTAATGTTTTATGTAGATGCATGGTGCACACTTGTAATGTTTTATGTAGATGCATGGTGCACACTTGTATGTAATGTTTTATGTAGATGCATGGTGCACACTTGTAATGTTTTATGTAGATGCATGGTGCACGCTTGTATGTAATGTTTTATGTAGATGCATGGTGCACACTTGTAATGTTTTATGTAGATGCATGGTGCACACTTGTAATGTTTTATGTAGATGCATGGTGCACACTTGTAATGTTTTATGTAGATGCATGGTTGCACACTTGTAATGTTTTAAAGTAGATACATGGTGCAACGCTTGTATGTAATGTTTTTGTAGATGCATGGTGCACACTTGTAATGTTTATGTAGATGCATGGTGCAAAGCTTGTAATGTTTTATGTAGAAGCATGGTGCACGCTTGTATGTAATGTTTTATGTAGATGCATGGTGCACTCTTGTGTGTAATGTTTTATGTAGATGCATGGTGCACACTTGTAACGTTTTATGTAGATGCATGGTGCACACTTGTAATGTTTTATGTAGATGCATGGTGCACACTTGTAATGTTTTATGTAGATGCATGGTGCACACTTGTAATGTTTTATGTAGATGCATGGTGGGACACTTGTAATGTTTATGTAGAGCATGGTGCCCCAAATTGTAATGTTTTATGTAGATGCATGGTGCACGCTTGTAATGTTTTATGTAGATGCATGGTGCACACTTGTAATGTTTTATGTAGATGCATGGTGCACACTTGTCATGTTTTATGTAGATGCATGGTGCACGCTTGTAATGTTTTATGTAGATGAATGGTGCACTTGTAATGTTTATGTAGTGCATATCACGCTTGTAGTTTTATGTAGATGCATGGTGCACACTTGTATGTAATGTTTTATGTAGATGCATGGTGCACACTTGTAATGTTTTATGTAGATGCATGGTGCACGCTTGTATGTAATGTTTTATGTAGATGCATGGTGCACACTTGTGTGTAATGTTTTATGTAGATGCATGGTGCACACTTGTAATGTTTTATGTAGATGCATGGTGCACACTTGTAATGTTTTATGTAGATGCATGGTGCACACTTGTAATGTTTTATGTAGATGCATGGTGCACGCTTGTATGTAATGTTTTATGTAGATGCATGGTGCACACTTGTAATGTTTTATGTAGATGCATGGTGCACGCTTGTAATGTTTTATGTAGATGCATGGTGCACGCTTGTATGTAATGTTTTATGTAGATGCATGGTGCACACTTGTGTGTAATGTTTTATGTAGATGCATGGTGCACACTTGTATGTAATGTTTTATGTAGATGCATGGTGCACACTTGTAATGTTTTATGTAGATGCATGGTGCACGCTTGTAATGTTTTATGTAGGTTCATGGTTGCACACTTGTAATGTTTTTATGTAGATGCATGGTGCACGCTTTTTAATGTTTTATGTAGATGCATGGTTTCACACTTGTATGTAATGTTTTATGTAGATGCATGGTGCACACTTGTAATGTTTTATGTAGATGCATGGTGCACGCTTGTAATGTTTTATGTAGATGCATGGTGCACACTTGTAATGTTTTATGTAGATGCATGGTGCACACTTGTAATGTTTTATGTAGATGCATGGTGCACGCTTATATGTAATGTTTTATGTAGATGCATGGTGCACACTTGTGTGTAATGTTTTATGTAGATGCATGGTGCACACTTGTAATGTTTTATGTAGATGCATGTTGCACACTTGTAATGTTTTATGTAGATGCATGGTGCACGCTTGTAATGTTTTATGTAGATGCATGGTGCACACTTGTAATGTTTTATGTAGATGCATGGTGCACACTTGTAATGTTTTATGTAGATGCATGGTGCACGCTTGTATGTAATGTTTTATGTAGATGCATGGTGCACACTTGTAATGTTTTATGTAGATGCATGGTGCACGCTTGTAATGTTTTATTGTAGATGCATGGTGCACGCTTGTAGTAATGTTTTATGTAGATGCATAGTGCACACTTGTGTGTAAATGGGTTTTTTGTAGATGCATGGTGCACACTTGTAATGTTTTATGTAGATGCATGGTGCACACTTGTATGTAATGTTTTATGTAGATGCATGGTGCACTTGTAATGTTTTATGTAGATGCCCTGTGCACACTTGTAATGTTTTATGTAGATGCATGGTGCACACTTGTAATGTTTTATGTAGATGCATGGTGCACACTTGTAATGTTTTATGTAGATGCATGGTGCACGCTTGTAATGTTTTATGTAGATGCATGGTGCACGCTTGTAAGTTTTATGTAGATGCATGGTGCACACTTGTAATGTTTTATGTAGATGCATGGTGCACACTTGTAATGTTTTATGTAGATGCATGGTGCACACTTGTATGTAATGTTTTATGTAGATGCATGGTGCACACTTTGTAAAAGTTTTATGGTTTGATGCATGGGTGCACGCTTGTAATGTTTTATGTAGATGTATGGTGCACACTTGTGTGTAATGTTTTATGTAGATGCATGGTGCACACTTGTAATGTTTTATGTAGATGCATGGTGCACACTTGTATGTAATGTTTTATGTAGATGCATGGTGCACACTTGTAATGTTTTATGTAGATGCATGGTTTCACACTTGTAATGTTTCATGTAGATGATGGGGGCACCTTGTAATGTTTTATGTAGATGCAAGGTGCACACTTGTGTGTAATGTTTTATGTAGATGCATGGTGCACACTTGTATGTAATGTTTTATGTAGATGCATGGTGCACACTTGTAATGTTTTATGTAGATGCATGGTGCACACTTGTAATGTTTTATGTAGATGCATGGTGCACACTTGTTTTGTAATGTTTTATGTAGATGCATGGTGCACACTTGTAATGTTTTATGTAGATGCATGGTGCACACTTGTATGTAATGTTTTATGTAGATGCATGGTGCACACTTGTATTAATGTTTTATGTAGATGCATGGTGCACGCTTGTAATGTTTTATGTAGATGCAAAGGTGCACACTTGTGTTTTAATGTTTTATGTAGATGCATGGTGCACGCTTGTAATGTTTTATGTAGATGCATGGTGCACACTTGTAATGTTTTATGTAGATGCATGGTGCACGCTTGTAATGTTTTATGTAGATGCATGGTGCACACTTGTAATGTTTTATGTAGATGCATGGTGCACGCTTGTATGTAATGTTTTATGTAGATGCGTGGTGCACGCTTGTAATGTTTTATGTAGATGCATGGTGCACACTTGTAATGTTTTATGTAGATGCATGGTGCACGCTTGTAATGTTTTATGTAGATGCATGGTGCACACTTGTGTGTAATGTTTTATGTAGATGCATGGTGCACGCTTGTAATGTTTTATGTAGATGCATGGTGCACGCTTGTAATGTTTTATGTAGATGCATGGTGCACACTTGTAATGTTTAAAGTAGATGATGGTCACGCTTGTAATTTTATGTAATCATGGTGCACCTTGTAATGTTTTATGTAGATGCATGGTGCACGCTTGTATGTAATGTTTTATGTAGATGCATGGTGCACACTTGTAATGTTTTATGTAGATGCATGGTGCACACTTGTGTGTAATGTTTTATGTAGATGCATGGTGCACACTTGTAATGTTTTATGTAGATGCATGGTGCACGCTTGTAATGTTTTATGTAGATGCATGGTGCACACTTGTAATGTTTTTTTGTAGATGCATTGTGCACGCTTGTAATGTTTTTGTAGATGCATGGTGCACACTTGTAATGTTTATGTAGATGCTGGTGCACACTTGTAATGTTTTATGTAGATGCATGGTGCACACTTGTAATGTTTTATGTAGATGCATGGTGCACACTTGTAATGTTTTATGTAGATGTATGGTGCACACTTGCAATGTTTTATGTAGATGCATGGTGCACCTTGTAATTTTTTTTATGTAGAATGCATGGTGCACACTTGTGTGTAATGTTTTATGTAGATGCATGGTGCACACTTGTAATGTTTTATGTAGATGAATGGTGCACACTTGTGTGTAATGTTTTATGTAGATGCATGGTGCACACTTGTAATGTTTTATGTAGATGCATGGTGCACGCTTGTAATGTTTTATGTAGATGCATGGTGCACGCTTGTAATGTTTTATGTAGATGCATGGTGCACACTTGTAATGTTTTATGTAGATGCATGGTGCACACTTGTAATGTTTTATGTAGATGCATGGTGCACACTTGTATGTAATGTTTTATGTAGATGCATGGTGCACACTTGTATGTAATGTTTTATGTAGATGCATGGTGCACACTTGTAATGTTTTATGTAGATGCATGGTGCACGCTTGTAATGTTTTAAGTAGATGTATGGTGCACACTTGAATTTTTATGTAGATGCATGGTGCACACTTGTAATGTTTTATGTAGATGCATGGTGCACACTTGTAATGTTTTATGTAGATGCATGGTGCACACTTGTAATGTTTTATGTAGATGCATGGTGCACAAATTGTAATGTTTTATGTAGATGCATGGTGCACACTTGTAATGTTTTTTGTAGATGATGGTGCACACTTGTTGTAATGTTTTATGTAGATGCATGGTGCACACTTGTAATGTTTTATGTAGATGCATGGTGACCTTGTAATGTTTTATGTAGATGCATGGTGCACACTTGGTGAATGTTTTATGTAGATGCATGGTGCACGCTTGTAATGTTTTATGTAGAGCATGGTGCACACTTGTAATGTTTTATTTTGATGCATTGTGCACGCTTGTAATGTTTTATTAGATGTGGTGCACACTTGTAATTTTTTATGTAGATGCATGGTGCACGCTTGTAATGTTTTATGTAGATGGGGTGGTGCACGCTTTAATGTTTTGATGTAGATGCATGGTGCCCCACTTGTAATGTTTTATGTAGATGCATGGTGCACGCTTGTAAAAGTTTTAAAGTAGATGCATGGTGCACACTTGTGGTAATGTTTTATGTAGATGCATGGTGCACGCTTGTAATGTTTTTATGTAATGCATGGTGCACGCTTGTAATGTTTTTTTGTAGTGCATGGTGCACACTTGTAATGTTTTATGTAGATGCATGGTGACGCTTGTAATGTTTTATGGAGATGCATGGTGCACACTTGTAATGTTTTATGTAGATGCATGGTGCACGCTTGTATGTAATGTTTTATGTAGATGCATGGTGCACACTTGTAATGTTTTATGTAGATGCATGGTGCACACTTGTGTGATGTTTTATGTAGATGCATGGTGCACCTTGTAATGTTTTATGTAGATGCATGTGTCCCCGCTTGTAATGTTTTATGAGATGCATGGTGCCAACTTGTAATGTTTTATGTAGATGCATGGTGCACGCTTGTAAAGTTTTATGTAGATGCATGGTGCACACTTGTAATGTTTTATGAGGTGCATTGGGGACACCCCTTGTAATGTTTTATGTAGATGCATGGTGCACACTTGTAATGTTTTATGTAGATGCATGGTGCACGCTTGTAATGTTTTATGTAGATGCATGGTGCACGCTTGTAATGTTTTATGTAGATGCATGGTGCACACTTGTAATGTTTTATGTAGATGCATGGTGCACGCTTGTAATGTTTTATGTAGATGCATGGTGCACACTTGTAATGTTTTATGGGAGATGCATGGTGCACGTTTGTAATGGTTTATGTAGATGCATGGGCACGCTTTTAATGTTTTATGTAGATGCATGGTGCACACTTGTGTGTAATGTTTTATGTAGATGCATGGCGCACGCTTGTAATGTTTTATGTAGATGCATGGTGCACACTTGTGTGTAATATTTTATGTAGATGCATGGCGCACGCTTGTAATGTTTTATGTAGATGCATGGTGCACACTTGTATGTAATGTTTTATGTAGATGCATGGTGCACGCCTGTAATGTTTTATGTAGATGCATGGTGCACGCCTGTAATGTTTTTTGTAGAGCATGGTGCACCTTGTGGTAATGTTTTATGTAGATGCATGGTGCACTCTTGTAATGTTTTATGTAGATGCATGGTGCACGCTTGTAATGTTTTATGTAGATGCATGGTGCACACTTGTGTGTAATGTTTTATGTAGATGCATGGTGCACGCTTGTAATGTTTTATGTAGATGCATGGTGCACACTTGTGTGTAATGTTTTATGTAGATGCATGGTGCACGCTTGTAATGTTTTATGTAGATGCATGGTGCACACTTGTGTGTAATGTTTTATGTAGATGCATGGTGCAAAGCTTTTAATGTTTTATGTAGATGCATGGTGCACATTGTGTGTAATGTTTTATGTAGATGCATGGTGCACGCTTGTAATGTTTTATGTAGATGCATGGTGCACACTTGTGTGTAATGTTTTATGTAGATGCATGGTGCACGCTTGTAATGTTTTATGTAGATGCATGGTGCACACTTGTGTGTAATGTTTTATGTAGATGCATGGTGCACGCTTGTAATGTTTTATGTAGATGCATGGTGCACGCTTGTAATGTTTTATGTAGATGCATGGTGCACGCTTGTAATGTTTTATGTAGATGCATGGTGCACACTTGTTAAAAGTTTTATGTAGATGCATGGTGCACGCTTGTAATGTTTTATGTAGATGCATGGTTTCACGCTTGTAATGTTTTATGTAGATGCATTTGGTGCACACTTGTGTGTAATGTTTTATGTAGATGATGGTGCACGCTTGTAATGTTTTTATGTAGATGCATGGTGCACATTGTATGTAATGTTTTATGTAGTTGCAGGTGCACACTTGATGTAATGTTTTATGTAGATGCATGGTGCACGCTTGTAATGTTTTATGTAGATGCATGGTGCACACTTGTGTGTAATGTTTTATGTAGATGCATGGTGCACGCTTGTAATGTTTTATGTAGATGCATGGTGCACACTTGTAATGTTTTATGTAGATGCATGGTGCACACTTGTGTGTAATGTTTTATGTAGATGCATGGTGCACGCTTTTTAATGTTTTATGTAGATGCATGGTGCCCCGCATGTAATTTTTTTATGTAGATGCATGGTGCACGCTTGTAATGTTTTATGTAGATGCTGGGCAAGCTTGATGTTTTATGTAGATGCATGGGGCACGCTTGTAATGTTTTATGTAGTGCATGGTGCACACTTGTAAGTTTTATGTGATGCATGGGCACGCTTGTTGTAATGTTTTATGAATGCTGGTGCACACTTGTATGTAATGTTTTATGTAGATGCATGGTGCACACTTGTAATGTTTTATGTAGATGCATGGTGCACACTTGTAATGTTTTATGTAGATGCATGGTGCACACTTGTAATGTTTTATGTAGATGCATGGTGCACACTTGTAATGTTTTATGTAGATGCATGGTGCACACTTGTAATGTTTTATGTAGATGCATGGTGCACACTTGTAATGTTTTATGTAGATGCATGGTGCACACTTGTAATCCATACCCCCGGCCGGGATTGAACCCGCGGTCATAGAGTCTCAAAACTCCAGCCCGTCGCGCTAGCCACTAGACCAGCTAGCCACAATAAGATTCATCCAACTAGGTATATTTCTACACCATAGGAAAGTTAGCACAGGCACCTCTGTGACCACAAATGCAAGTTTTTACAGACGAATCTCCAGCTAGCGTGGCCGTGACGAACTCTAGCTCAAGTCCCTTCACTTTCCGTCAACATGACTTAAGAAATCGTAAATGACACGATTGCAAATAAACCATACCCCCGGCCGGGATTGAACCCGCGGTCATAGAGTCTCAAAACTCCAGCCCGTCGCGCTAGCCACTAGACCAGCTAGCCACAATAAGATTCATCCAACTAGGTATATTTCTACACCATAGGAAAGTTAGCACAGCACCTCTGTGACCACAAATGCAAGTTTTTACAGACGAATCTCCAGCTAGCGTGGCCGTGACGAACTCTAGCTCAAGTCCCTTCACTGCCGTCAACATGACTTAAGAAATCGTAATGACACGATTGCAAATAAAAACCCTACCCCCGGCCGGGATTGAACCCGCGGTCATAGAGTCTCAAAACTCCAGCCCGTCGCGCTAGCCACTAGACCAGCTAGCCACAATAAGATTCATCCAACTAGGTATATTTCTACACCATAGGAAAGTTAGCACAGGCACCTCTGTGACCACAAATGCAAGTTTTTACAGACGAATCTCCAGCTAGCGGGGGCCGTGACGAACTCTAGCTCAAGTCCCTTCACTGCCGTCAACATGACTTAAGAAATCGTAATGACACGATTGCAAATAAACCATACCCCCGGCCGGGATTGAACCCGCGGTCATAGAGTCTCAAAACTCCAGCCCGTCGCGCTAGCCACTAGACCAGCTAGCCACAATAAGATTCATCCAACTAGGTATATTTCTACACCATAGGAAAGTTAGCACAGGCACCTCTGTGACCACAAATGCAAGTTTTTACAGACGAATCTCCAGCTAGCGTGGCCGTGACGAACTCTAGCTCAAGTCCCTTCACTGCCGTCAACATGACTTAAGAAATCGTAATGACACGATTGCAAATAAACCATACCCCCGGACGGGCTGGAGTTTTGAGACTCTATGACCGCGGGTTCAATCCCGGCCGGGGGTATGGTTTATTTGCAATCGTGTCATTACGATTTCTTAAGTCATGTTGACGGCAGTGAAGGGACTTGAGCTAGAGTTCGTCACAGCCACGCTAGCTGGAGATTCGTCTGTAAAAACTTGCATTTGTGGTCACAGAGGTGCCTGTGCTAACTTTCCTATGGTGTAGAAATATACCTAGTTGGATGAATCTTATTGTGGCTAGCTGGTCTAGTGGCTAGCGCGACGGGCTGGAGTTTTGAGACTCTATGACCGCGGGTTCAATCCCGGCCGGGGGTATGGTTTATTTGCAATCGTGTCATTACGATTTCTTAAGTCATGTTGACGGCAGTGAAGGGACTTGAGCTAGAGTTCGTCACGGCCACGCTAGCTGGAGATTCGTCTGTAAAAACTTGCATTTGTGGTCACAGAGGTGCCTGTGCTAACTTTCCTATGGTGTAGAAATATACCTAGTTGGATGAATCTTATTGTGGCTAGCTGGTCTAGTGGCTAGCGCGACGGGCTGGAGTTTTGAGACTCTATGACCGCGGGTTCAATCCCGGCCGGGGGTATGGTTTATTTGCAATCGTGTCATTACGATTTCTTAAGTCATGTTGACGGCAGTGAAGGGACTTGAGCTAGAGTTCGTCACGGCCACGCTAGCTGGAGATTCGTCTGTAAAAACTTGCATTTGTGGTCACAGAGGTGCCTGTGCTAACTTTCCTATGGTGTAGAAATATACCTAGTTGGATGAATCTTATTGTGGCTAGCTGGTCTAGTGGCTAGCGCGACGGGCTGGAGTTTTGAGACTCTATGACCGCGGGTTCAATCCCGGCCGGGGGTATGGTTTATTTGCAATCGTGTCATTACGATTTCTTAAGTCATGTTGACGGCAGTGAAGGGACTTGAGGTAGAGTTCGTCACGGCCACGCTAGCTGGAGATTCGTCTGTAAAAACTTGCATTTGTGGTCACAGAGGTGCCTGTGCTAACTTTCCTATGGTGTAGAAATATACCTAGTTGGATGAATCTTATTGTGGCTAGCTGGTCTAGTGGCTAGCGCGACGGGCTGGAGTTTTGAGACTCTATGACCGCGGGTTCAATCCCGGCCGGGGGTATGGTTTATTTGCAATCGTGTCATTACGATTTCTTAAGTCACACTTGTAATGTTTTATGTAGATGCATGGTGCACACTTGTAATGTTTTATGTAGATGCATGGTGCACACTTGTGTGTAATGTTTTTTGTAGAAAGCATGGTGCACGCTTGTAATGTTTTTTTGAGAGCAAAGGTGGGACACTTTTTATTAAAGTTTTTAAAGTAGATGCATGGTTTCACACTTGTAATGTTTTAAAGTTGATGCATGGTGAAAACTTTTGTAATGTTTTTATGAGAATTTCATGGTGCACACTTGTGTGTAATGTTTTTTTGTAGATGCAAAGGGGGCACACTTTTTTTTTGTAATGTTTTATGTAATTTCATGGGGCAAAGTTGTTTAAAGGGGTTTTTTTTTGGGTGCATGGGGCACCTTGGTTTTTTGGTTGGGGGCCGCTTGGGGAAGGGGGGGTTTTTGAGGTTTTTGCACACTTTTAATTTTTTATGTAGTTGGGATGGTGCCGCTTTTTAAATGTTTTAGTAGAAGCCGGGGGTGGGACGCCCTTTTTAATTTTTTATGTAGGGTTCATGGTGCACCTTGTAATGTTTTATGAGATGCATGGTGCAAAGCTTGTAATGTTTTTTTGTAGATCATGGTGCCACTTGGTGTAATGTTTTATGTAGATTGCATGGTGCACGCTTTTAATGTTTTTTTGTAGATGCATGGGGGCACGCTTGTAATTTTTTATGTAGAGCATTGGGGCACATTTTAAAGTTTTATTTAGATGCATGGTTTCCCCGCTTTTTAAAAGTTTTATGTAATCCCTGGTGCCCCACTTGAATGTTTTTTTGTAATGCCCTGGTGGGACGCCCTTTTATGTAATGTTTTATGTAGATGCATGGTGCACACTTGTAAAGTTTTATGTAGATGCCCTGGTGCACACTTGTGGGGGTAATGTTTTTTTGTAGGCATGGTTTCACACTTGTAATGTTTTATGTAGATGCATGGGCACGCTTTTAAAGTTTTTTTTGTTTAAACATGGGGCACCCCTTGGTTTTTTATGTAATTTCATGGTAAAAACGCTTGTAAAGTTTTATGTAGTTATGGTGGTGGGGGACACTGGTAATGTTTTTTTGTAGGTGCCCTTGGGGGCACGCTTTTAATTTTTTTTGTAGATCATGGGGCCCCCACTTGTAAAGTTTTAAAGTAGATGCATGGTGCACCCCTTGTAATGTTTTAGTAATGCCGGGGCCCCCCTTGTAAAGTTTTAAAGTAAATGGGATGGGGCACACTTTTTAATGTTTTTTTGTAAAAACATGGTGCAGTTGTAAAGTTTTTTTTTGAAAATGCCCTGGTGGGACACTTGTAATGTTTTTTTTGTAGATTGGGATGGTGCAAAGCTTTTAATTTTTATGTAATGCATGGTGCACGGGTTGTTTAAAGTTTTTTGTAGAAAGCCCTGGTGCACAATTTGTAATATTTTATGTAGATGCAGGTGCACGCTTGTAATGTTTTTTTGTAGATGGCCCTGGTGCACACTTGGTTTTGTAATGTTTTATGTAGATGCATGGGGGCACCCCCTGTAAAGTTTTTTGTGATGCATGGTTTCAAAGCCCGTAATGTTTTTATGTAGATGCTGGTGCACATTGTGTGTAATGTTTTATGTAATGCATGGGTTTCACTCTTTTTAATGTTTTATGTAGATTTCATGGTGCCGCTTTAATGTTTTTTTGTAAATTTCATTTGCACGCTTGTAATGTTTTATGTAGATGCCCTGGTGCAAAGCTTGTAATGTTTTCTGTTATCGGTGCACCTTGTAAAAGTTTTTTGTAGATGCATGGGGCACGCTTTGTAATGTTTTATGTAGAAAGCATGGTGCACGCTTGTAATGTTTTGTTTTTAAAGCATGGTGCACACTTGTGTGTAATGTTTTATGTAGATGCATTTGGGGCACGCTTGTTTAAAGTTTTTTTTAGATTTAAAGGTGCACGCTTGGGGTGTAATGTTTAAAGTAAGGGAAGCATTGCACGCTTGGGAATGTTTTAAAGTAAAATGCATGGGGGGCACATTGTAATGGTTTTTTTGTAGATGCATGGTTTCACGCTTTTTAATGTTTTTTTGTAATGCAGGTGGGACGCTTGTAATTTTTTTTTATGTAGATCAGGTTTTTCACACTTTGGGGTGAATGTTTTTTTGTAGATCATGGTGGGACGCTTGTTTAAAGTTTTATGTAGATGGCATGGTCACACTTGTGTGTAATGTTTTAAAGTAGATGCATGGTGAAAGCTTGTAAAGGGTTTTTTGTAGAAGCATGGTGCACAACTTGGGGGTGTAATGTTTTAAAAGTTTGTGCATGGTTTCACGCTTTTAAAGTTTTATGTAGATGCATGGTGCACACTTGGTATAATGTTTTATGTAGATGCATGGTGCACGCTTGTAATGTTTTTGTAGATGGGATGGTGGAAACTTGTAATGTTTTTTGTAGATGCATGGTGGCCCCCTTTTAATGTTTTTAAAGTAGATGCATGGGTGCAAAGCTTTTTTTGTTTTATGTTAAAATGCATTTGGGGCACAAATTGTAAAGTTTTTTGTAGATGGCATGGTGCACGCTTGTAATTTTTATGTAATCATGGGGCACGCTTGTAAGTTTTATGTGGGTGCATGGTGCACACTTGTGTGTAATGTTTTATGTAGATGATGGTGCAACGCTTATTAATGTTTTATGTAGTGCCCTTTGGGGCACGCTTGTAATGTTTTTGTAGAAGCATTTGGGGCACCCCTTGTATGTAATGTTTTTTTTGTAGATTCATGGTGCCAAAGCTTGTAATTTTTTGGGAGATGCAAAGGTGCACATTGTGTGTAAAAATTTTTTTGTAAAATGCATGGTGCACGCTTTTTTATGTTTTTTTTAGATGAAAGGTGCAAAGCTTGAAATGTTTTATGGGAGATGGTGCACGCTTGTTGTTTATTTGATGCATGGTGCAAAGCTTGGGAATTTTTTTATGTAGATGCATGGTGCACACTTGTAATTTTTTTATGTGATGCATGGTGCACGCTTGTGTGTTTAAGTTTTTTTGTAAAATGCATGGTGCACATTGTAGTAATTTTTATTTTAGATGATGGTGCACGCCCTTTTAAAGTTTTTTTTGTAGATCATGGTGCAAAACTTTTAATGTTTTATGTAAATGCTGTGCACACTTGTAATGTTTTTTTTAGATGCATGGGGGCAAACTTGTAAAAATTAAAAAAAAAAAATTTTTTTAGTGATGGCCCTGGTTTCAAGCTTTTTAAAAGTTTTTTTTGTAGATGCATGGTTTTTAAAGTTGTAATGTTTTATGAAAAGCCCTTGGGGCCAAAGCTTGTAATGTTTTAGGGGATGCCTGGTGCCCCCTTGTAATGTTTTTATGTAATGCATGGTGCACGCTTGAAAGTTGTAAGTAGATTTCTGGGGCAAAGTTTTAATGTTTTATGGGAGAAGCATGGTGCCACTTGTGTGTAATTTTTTTTATGTAGATGATGGGCCGCTTTTTAATGTTTTATGTAGATGCATGGTGCAAAAACTTTAATGTTTTATGTAAAGCATGGTGCACGCTTGTATGTTTAAGTTTTATGTAAAATGGGATGGTTCACGGGTTGTAATTTTTATGTAGATGCATGGTGCACACTTTTTATGGGAATGTTTTATGTAGATGCATGGTTTCACGCTTGTTTAAAGTTTTATGTAGTGCCTGGTGCACACTTGTGTGTAATGTTTTTTTTGTAGTGCATGGTGACCTTGTAATGTTTTATGTAGATGCCCCTGGTCACGGGTTGTAAAGTTTTTGTAGATGCATGGGGCACGTTGTAATGTTTTTTGTAGATGCATGGGGGGCACGCTTGTAATGTTTTTTGTAGAGCATTGGCACGATTTTAAAGTTTT
Organism: Cherax quadricarinatus; assembly: GCF_026875155.1. Taxonomy (NCBI): domain Eukaryota; kingdom Metazoa; phylum Arthropoda; class Malacostraca; order Decapoda; family Parastacidae; genus Cherax; species Cherax quadricarinatus. The sequence goes on from NC_069441.1 coordinate 36,494,777, forward strand.
TTGTAGATCATGGTGCACACTTGTAATGTTTTATGTAGAAGCATGGTGCACGCTTGGTGTAAAGTTTTTTGTAGATTTCATGGGGCACACTTTATGTAATGTTTTATGTAGATGCATGGTGCCCCCGCTTTTTAAGTTTTATGTAGATGCATGGTGCAACTTTGTTTAAAGTTTTTTTGTAGATGCTGGTGCCCCTTGTTAAAGTTTTTTAAATTAAAGCCTGGTGCACAATTTTTTAGTAATGTTTTATGTAGATGCATGGGCAAAACTTGTAAGTTTTATGTAGATGCTGGTGCACACTTTTTATGTAATTTTTTTATTTTAGTGCATGGTGCACATTGTAATTTTTTATGTAGAAAGCCCTGGGGCTCGCTTGGTGTAATGTTTTTTTGTAGATGCATGGTGCACACTTTTATGTAATGTTTTTTGTAGATGCATGGTGCACGCTTGTAATGTTTTTATGTAGATGCATGGTGCACGCTTGTTGTAATGTTTTATGTAGATCATGGTGCAACACTTGTATGTATGTTTTATGTAGATGCATGGTGCACGCTTTTAATGTTTTATGTAGATGCAAAGGGCACACTTGTAATGTTTATGATCAGGTGCAACTTAATTTTATGTAGATGCATGGTGCACACTTGATGTAAAAGTTTTATGTAGATGCATAGTGCACGCTTGTAATGTTTTATGTAGATGCATGGTGCACGCTTGTAATGTTTTTGTAATGCATGGTGCAAGCTTGTAAGTTTTGTAGAGCATGGTGCAACTTTTAATGTTTTATGTAAATGCATGGTGCACGCTTGTAATGTTTTATGTAGATTGCATGTGCACACGTGTGTAATGTTTATGTAGATGATGTGCCGCTTGTATGGAATGTTTTATGTAGATGCATGGTGCACGCTTGTAAGTTTTATGTAATGCATGGTGCACACTTGTATGTTTAAAGTTTTATGTAGATGCATGGTGCACGCTTGTAATGTTTTATGTAGATGCATGGGGCACACTTTTGTGTAAAAGTTTTATGTAGATGCATGGTGCACGCCTGTATGTTTTAATGTAATGCATGGTGCACGCATGTAATGTTTTATGTAGATGCATGGTGCACGCTTGTAATGTTTTATGTAGATGCATGGTGCACACTTGTAATGTTTTATGTAGATGCATGGTGCACGCTTGTGTGTAATGTTTTATGTAGATGCATGGTGCACACTTGTATGTAATGTTTTATGTAGATGCATGGTGCACGCTTGTAATGTTTTATTTAATCATGGTGCCCTTGTAATGTTTATGTAATGCATGGTGCACACTTGTTGTAATGTTTTATGTAGATGGGATGTGCACACTTGTAATGTTTTATGTAGATGCATGGTGCACACTTGTATGTAATGTTTTATGTAGATGCATGGTGCACACTTGTAATGTTTTATGTAGATGCATGGTGCACACTTTGTAAAAGTTTTTTTGTAGATGCATGGTGCACACTTGTATGTAATGTTTTATGTAGATGCATGGTGCACACTTGTAATGTTTTATGTAGATGCATGGTGCACACTTGTATGTAATGTTTTATGTAGATGCATGGTGCACACTTGTGTGTAATGTTTTATGTAGATGCATGGGTCACACTTGTATGTAATGTTTTTATGTAGATGCATGGTGCACACTTGTAAAGTTTTATGTAGATGCATGGTGCACGCTTTAATGGGTTTTTTGTAGATGCATGGTGCACGCTTGTAAGTTTATGTAGATGCATGGTGCACCTTGGTGTAATTTATGAGATGCATGGTGCACCTTGTAATGTTTTAAAGTAGATGCATGGTGCACACTTGTGTGTAATGTTTTATGTAGATGCATGGGGCACCCCTTGTAATGTTTTTTTGTAGATGCATGGTGCACACTTGTGTGTAATGTTTTTGTAGATGCATGTGCACGCTTGGGAATGTTTTATGTAGATGCATGGTGCACACTTTGGGGTAATGTTTTATGTAGATGCATGGTGCACGCTTGTAATGTTTTATGTAGATGCATGGTGCACACTTGTAATGTTTTATGTAGATGCATGGTGCACGCTTGTAATGTTTTATGTAGATGCATGGTGCACGCTTGTAATGTTTTATTAATCATGGTGCACACTTGTAATGTTTTATGTAGATGCATGGTGCACGCTTGTTAATGTTTTATGTAGATGCAAAGGTGCACGCTTGTAATGTTTTATGTAGATGCATGGTGCACACTTTGGGGTAATGTTTTATGGAAATGATGGTGCACGCTTGTATGTAATGTTTTATGTAGATGCATGGTGCACGCTTGTAATGTTTTATGTAGATGCATGGTGCACACTTGTATGTAATGTTTTATGTAGATGCATGGTGCACGCTTGTAATGTTTTTTTGTAGATGCATGGTGCAACTTGTGTGTAATGTTTTATGTAGATTTCATGGGGCACGCTTTTAATGTTTTATGTAGATGCATGGTGCCCCGCTTGTAATGTTTTTATGTAAAATGCATGGTGCACGCTTGTAATGTTTTATGTAGATGCATGGTGCACGCTTGTAATGTTTTATGTAGATGCATGGTGCACACTTTGTAATGTTTTAATAGATGCATGGTGCACGCTTGTGTGAATGTTTTTTTGTAGATGCATGGTGCACACTTGTATGTAATGTTTTATGTAGATGCATGGTGCACGCTTGTAATGTTTTATGTAATGCATGGTGCAAAACTTGTAATTTTTATGTAGATGCATGGGGCACACTTGTAATTTTTATGTAGATGCATGGTGCACCTTGTAATGTTTTATGTAGATGCATGGTGCACGCTTGTAATGTTTGATGTAGATGCATGGTGCACGCTTGTAATGTTTTATGTAGATGCATGGTGCACACTTGTAATGTTTTATGTAGATGCATGGTGCACGCTTGTAATGTTTTATGTAGATGCATGGTGCACGCTTGTAATGTTTTATGTAGATGCATGGTGCACACTTGTGTGTAATGTTTTATGTAGATGATGGTGCACGCTTGTATGTAATGTTTTATGTAGATGCATGGTTCACGCTTGTAATGTTTTATGTAGATGCATGGTGCACACTTGTATGTAATGTTTTATGTAGATGCATGGTGCACGCTTGTATGTAATGTTTTATGTAGATGCATGGTGCACGCTTGTAATGTTTTATGTAGATGCATGGTGCACACTTGTGTGTAATGTTTTATGTAGATGCATGGTGCACGCTTGTAATGTTTTATGTAGATGCATGGTGCACGCTTGTAATGTTTTATGTAGATGCATGGTGCACGCTTGTAATGTTTTATGTAGATGCATGGTGCACGCTTGTTTTTGTTTTTATGTAGATGCTGGTGCACGCTTGTAATGTTTTATGTAGATATGGTGACGCTTGTAATGTTTTTAAGATGCATGGTGCAAAGTTGTAATGTTTTATGTAATGTTCATTGATTTATGTAAAGAGGAGTGTTGTTTGTTTTATGAGATTGTGACATTGTAATGTTTTGTAAATTGCAGCTTGTTAATGTTTTATGTGATGCATGGTGCACATTTTAATTTTTAGTAATTGGGGCAAATTTTTTTTGTTAATGTTTTATTGATGATGAAGCGTGAAGTTGTTATTTGTTTCATGGGGCACGTTGTATGTTTAAGCTGGACCCTTGTAATTTTTATGTATGCAGGTGGGACGTTGTAAATGTTTATTAGTAGTGCAATTTTATGTTTTTTATTAGGATGATGGTGGCCCCTTGGGAATGTTTTATGTTGCATGGTGCCCTTGTAATGTTTATGTAGATGCATGGGCAAGCTTGTATTTTTATTTAGATTGCAAGGAATGAAGTTTATTGTGCTGGGCACACTTTTGTAAGTTTTATGTGATGCATGGGCACCCTTGTAATGTTTAGAGAACAGGTGCACACTTGTAATGTTTTTTGTAATGCATGGTGCACGCTTGTAAAGTTTTTGTAATGCATGGTCCGCGTAAGTTTTTTGTAATGCAGGGGCACGCTGAAGTTTATGTAGAGCAGGTGCCATTGTAAGTTTTATGTGAGCTGGGGCAACCTTGTAATGTTTTTTTGAATCATGGTGCACTTGTAATGTTTTTGTAGAGCTGGGGCACCTTGTAAGTTTTTTGAATGATGGTGCAACTTTGTTTTTTAATGTTTTAATTTTAGTTTTTTTACATGGGCACGCTTGTAAGTTTTATGTAAGCAGGTGCAACGTTTAATGTTTTATGTAGATGCAGGGGAAAGCTTGTAATTTTTATGTAGAGCATGGTGCACCTTGTAATGTTTTATGAGATCATGGGGCAGCTTTTAAAGTTTTTTGAGATCATGGGCACCTTTGTAAGTTTTATTAGGCATGGGGCACCTTGTAATTTTTTATGAATGCTGGTGCACACTTGTTTAAGTTTTTTATGTAACGGGAAGGTTTTTGGGGGGCACGCTTGTAATGTTTTATGTGATCAGGGTGCACACTTTTATTAATGTTTTATGTAGATGCATGGTGCACCTTTTGTAATGTTTTTGTAGATGCATGGGGCAAAAACCTTTTTGTTTTTTATTAATGCATGGGGCACGCTTGTAAATTTGTTTTATGTAGAGCATGGGGCACCTTGTAATGTTTTAGTAGATGCAGGTGCACGCTTTTTTAAAGTTTTAGAGATGCATTGCACCTTGTAATGTTTTATGTAGATGCATGGGGCACCTTGAATGTTTTATGTAGATCATGGTGCACACTTTTTAAGTTTTATTTTAGAGCAGGGCCCTTGTAAAGTTTTATGTAGATGCGGCACCTTGTATTAATTTTTAGTAGATGCTGGGGCACCTTGAAGTTTTTGTAGATGCATGGGCAAACCTTTTTAATGTTTTTTATGAGATGCAGGTGCACCTTGTAATGTTTTGTAGATAGGTGCAACTTTTAAAAGTTTTTATGAGTGCATGGTCACACGTTGTAATGTTTTATGAGAGCATGGTGCACCTTGTTGAATGTTTTATGTGAGCATGGTGCACACTTTTAAGTTTTATGTAGATGCATGGTGCACACTTTTATTAATGTTTTTATGAGATCATGGTGACCTTGGGGGTTTTAAGTTTTTTGTAGATGCAGGTGCCACTTGTATGTAATGTTTATTAGATGCATGGGGCACACTTTAAGTTTTTAGATGCTGGTGCACACTTGTTGGGAATGTTTTTGTAGATGCATGGTGCCATTGTTTAATGTTTTATTAATGCATGTGCACAGTATTTGTTTAGTAGAAGCATGGGGACCTTGTAATGTTTTATGTAGATCATGGGGCCCTTTTGGGGAAAGTTTTATGTAGATGCATGGGGCCCCCTTGTAATGTTTTTTAGATGCAGGGGGACACTTGTAAGTTTTATGTAGATGCATGGTGCACACTTGAATGTTTATGTAATCATGGTGACACTTGAAAATTTTTTTTGTTGAGCAGGTGCACACGGTTTTAAGTTTTTTGAATGCTGTGCCCTTGTTAAAAATTTAGTAGAGATGGTGCCCTGAATTTTTTTGAAAATGCATGGTGCACCTTTAATTTTTAGTAGATGCAGGTGACCTTTGGGAATGTTTTTGAGAGCATGGTCACCTTGAGAAGTTTTTTTAGTGCATGGGCCATTTGGGTTTTATTGTTT
>NC_069441.1:36500930-36530819 GCF_026875155.1 Cherax quadricarinatus
TTGTTGGGTGGTTTGGGGGTTTTAACTTGGTTGGTGTTGGGTTTTATTACTGTGTTTGTTTTGGGTGTTTTTTTTTACGTTTTGGTTGGTTTTTTTTTTGGGGGGGTTTTTTTTTTACGTGTTGGTTTGTTGGTGCTTTTTTACTTGTTGTGTTGTATGGTTTTATTACTGTGTTGTTTTGTTTGGGTGTTTTATTACTCTGTTTTGTGACTGGTGTTTTAACATATATTACTGTTTTTGTGTTGTCTGTTTTTAAAACATATATTTACTGTGTTTGTTGTCTGGTTTTTATAAATTTTTTTTACTGTGCGGGTTGTGTCATGGTAAGTACGAGGTGTAGAGGGGGCGCTGGACAACGGGTTCCACAGGGGTCACCCGGGACCTGTGCTTTTCTTGGTATATGGAATGACATAACGGAAGGGAAGACTAAAAAGGTCCTTTTTTGCAGACGTGGAAGTTAATGAGAAGAATCAAATGGGAGGGGATCGGGGCAGGACAAAAAGAGTCGGGACGGAAAACAAGCCGGTCCAGCAACTGGCTCCTTGAGTTTAACCCTGCCAAAGCAAAGTCGAAGATTGGGGAAGGGCAAAGAAACCGCAACAAATAATTTTGATGGCCAAAGACTGCAAACCCTCACTAAAGGAAAAAGACTGGGGGTGAGTAAACACCGAGCTTCCCCTGAGGCGACATCAATCAATAACTGCTGCAGCATACGGGCGCCTGGCAAACCTAGGGGTAGCGTTCCGATACCTCGTAAAGGGGAAACGTTAAAAAACTCTGCATACCATTTCTCAGGCCCCCCTACTGGAGTATGCAGCCCCCGTTTTGGGAAACCACACCTATCCCAGACGCAAGAAAAAAAGAGAAAGTGCAAAGGTTTTCAACAAGACTAGTCCCAGGCTACGGGGGGTGTCCTCGAAAAAAGCTTGAGGGAAATCGGCCTACACCTGGAGGACAGGAGGGTCAGGGGGAACATGTAACGACATATGAATACTGAGCAAATAGACAAGGTGGGCAAAGATGGGATGTTCTAGAGATTGACACTAAAAAAGGTCACAATTGGGAATTGAAGACTCAAAAAATCAAAAAGGGTGTTTGGAAGTATTTCTTCAGTCTAATAGTCAACCGTGAATAGCCAGAAAGTGACTTTGTGGAGGCGGGACCAAAATAGTTTTAAGGCGGGGGTATGATAAAGTTTATGGAGAAAGGAGGAAGGCCTGTAGGATCATGAAGAGGCGGGGCCCAGGAGCTATGAATCACCCCGCAACCACAAAAAAGGTGATACATTCTAATGGAGTTCTAGAAAGGAAACAGAAGAAAGAGGAAGAGAGAGAGAAGGGTAGGTCATTTCTTGGATTGTAAAGGGTTTTCGACAAAGTACCCAGAAGAAGGGTTGAAAGCTGGAGGCAACATAATGGAGGGGAGTTGCGCAGTGGATCAAGAAATGCCTGACGGGAAGGCAACGATGATATATCATACGGGGTGTCTGAGTGGGGCATTGTAACCCGGGGGGTCCACAAGATCAGTTCTGGGCCCCGTGCTCTTTTATGATATTGATGGCATGGGGATGTGAAGAGCCAGAGGGCCCCGGAAAATTTCCGGATTACCTGGAGAGTTCCCGGGGGTCAACGCCCCCGCGGCCCGGGTCTTGACGGCCCCCTTAGGTCAGTGTCCCAGGATGCGCCCCAACCATCGACTAACACCCAGGACCCCTTTTACTGATGGGGAACTAGACAACGGTGGAAAAAAACACGCCAATATTTCTACTCTGGCTGGGAAAAGAACCCAGGCCCTCACCGGTGAAGCAGAGCGTTAACCCCAGGACCCGAGCCCGGTTGCAGAAAATGTGAAACTAATGAAATACAAGGGATGGGATCATAATGGACATTACACACCCTTTCAAACCTACTTTTACCCGGGGAAATATTCTCCCTTCTTCTAACACCCTAACCTGACCTCACTTCCCCCAAAAAAACTCTTTTTCAGCATTTAGTAACTTTTACCTTCCCTTACTTGCAACTCAGCAACATTGCTCCCCTTCCATCTATAAAAGTAAACCTTGATTTAACATCCCCCACCCCCTCTAAAACCTCCTTGCTCAAAACCCAACCTACATTCTGTCTTACCTCAATTCTTTTCTTGAAACCCTGCCCCTCCTATTCCGGAATACCATAAAATAATTCTCCACAGTTTTTTTTCAATCCTTTTCCCCCTTCCCTTTTTATAAAGGGGCTAACAACTCTCCCCCAATCCCAAGGGACCTTTCCCCCCTTTTTATAATTTTATTAAACAAAAAACCAACCACCCCACCAAAACCCGCCCCCGATTCCACTGCTTCCCCACTTGAACAATGCGTTTTCCTGTTTGCTTTTTACGGGAAAATTTTGTTTTAATTTCTATCATTTTTAAAAACACCTGTGTCGCTTCAAAACTTTGTTAAACATGTGTATTTTTTGCACCTGACTTATTTGACAGTTTTTTTCTTACAAGTTATCAAGGACTTACAGAAAAGTTTGGATTTAATTTTTCTTGTGTTTACCTGGGTTTTTCCTGGAAAGTTCCAGGGGGCAAAGCCCCCGCGGCCCTTCTGGACCAGGCCTCCTGGGGGATCAGAGCCCCGATCAACCAGGGTGTTGCTGGGGGCTGCACGCAAAACCAAGTACAGCCCAACCGGCGATCAGGAAAAATGACTTTTTGGGTGCTTGTCCGTGCCAGCTGATATGTGTAGTGCCAAATTTGGGTTTTTTTTGAAAGAACTGAAAAGTTAAATCTGTCCTTTTTGATTGACTTCCAGCTTTCAAACCAGTAAGTGAAATACAACTCTAAGGCTTAAGCTTTCAAAAACTATTCGTGAAATTACAATTTGAGAGGCTTAAGCTTCAATACCATAACGTGATAATAAACTTCTGAGAGCTTAAGTTTTTCCTACCATAACGGAAAATACAACTTCGAGAGGCTTAAGCTTTCAATACTATAAGGATAATACAATTTCAAAGGCTTAAGCTTCAATACCATAAGGGGATAAACAACTTCTGAAGGCTTAACTTTTCAATACTAGTAACTGAAAATAAAATTCTGAGAGGCTTCAAGTTTTTCAATCCCATAACGGATAAAAACTTCTGAAGGCTTTAACTTTCAATCTAGTAACTTATAATGCAACTTCTGGGGGGTTTTTGCTTTCAATACCATAACTTTGATAAACAACTTCTGACATTTCAAAAGCCGTTCAGTTGTTTTTATCGTTTTTCGGTTTTTTTTGACGGCTTACTCACCCCTGTAACAACTTCAGTCGTATTCCGGCTGGTCCCCCCAGGAAAATTTTGAATAAAAAAAAGAAAATAAAAGACAAACAAAAACATTTTATTATATAGAAAAATAAAATTAAAACCTTAAATTGAAATTTAATCTACAAAAAGAAAAGGGAAAAATAAAAAATAAAATGAAAACTGAATTCAACGCTAATATATATAAGGGGGTCTGGTGTTGGGGTGAATGTGTTGAATCGTCCGTTTTGCTGATGATGGGGGGGTCGCAGGGGGTTGGTTTCAACCCCGGTATTTCCAAGAAGCCGAGTATTCCTCCCATCGGAAAAGCGGGTTTCTTTACCGCTAAAAAGGAAAGGGGGTTACCCTGCAATTTCATCATGAAGGTAAATCCAAAAAGGGGGAATTCAACATCCATCCCAAAGGGCTTCCTTTTTTTGCAGGGAACTTCACCAATAAAAGATAAAACCCCATGCTTAAAAAATCACTTCTGTAATACAACCCAAAAAACTTTATTTCCGGCCAAGGGGGGGGGGGGGGGGGGGGGGAAAAAAAAAGCGGCGGGGTCTTAAATGTGCGGGGGGAGAGGGAAGGAAGAGTAATACCCGGGGGGGGGGGGGGGGGGGGGGAGGAGGGGGGATATGGGAGCTAGACTGCCCCTACCTTTAACAAGCAGCCACATCAAAACTATACTTTGGGGGGAGGGGGAAAAAGAGGGGAATAGGGGAGCTTGATTTACCCAACCTTTAAACAAGTACCCGGGCAATGAAACTTTTTTTAAAAATTACTCCCCGCTATCCATCTATTAAACTTTTCCCTCCATTCCCCCATACCAAGACTTAACGGTTAAAAAGAATGGCGGCAAAAATTTCTAACACGGGAATCGCGTAAGGAAACAAATCTTCTATGACTGTCAATTAACCAGTCAGAGAAATAATTGGATAAACCCCTTTGATTACACAATATGGAACTTAAAAGCCGGGAGTGCCAATGTCCACCTCAAAGGGGGCTGTTGGTTCCCTTAAAAATTTTCTAGATATATCAAATTTTGGGGCCCCGTTTCTAAATAAATTCCCTTTCCCAGCAAAAAAAATTTAAGTTTGGGGATACCCCACAAAGGGCCAAACATTCCTTTTCTATTGTGGAGTATCTTTTTTTCTGGGGGAAAGGTTTCCGGTTTAGGAAGCATACAGGGAAGGAGAAACCATCATGGATTGTAGTAAAACCGCACCAACCCAGTTTGGAAGGCATCATTTCTTAAAAAAAATGTTTTTAATTTTGGAATCTTAAGTATAGGGTCTTTCGAAAAGATGCTTTTAATCTCTTAAATTTTTTCCCAAGTTTCGTCGGAAAGTTCAAGGGGTTTTCCTTCACAGACTTTTTAAGGAAGTCGGAAAATGCCTGTAAGATCGTAAGTTTTAGGTTTAAACCTTTTGCAAAAAAATTTACAGAACCAAGAAAGTACGCATGAGCTTTTTGTTTTGGGGAATTTAAATTCTAATAAAGCTTTGTCTTACTTGGGGAGGCCCGCAGGGGGGTTTATTAAAAGTTCGCCCAAAGATATCAATCTTGTTATACCCAAGGAAGCTTTTTGGCTTGGCATTGAGGCCATGTGGCGTAACCTACGCAAAACTGTATAATTTTGGGATATGTTCGCCCACGTGGATGTCTTATAAATGTTATAAAAATAAACTGAAAATTTGGGCATATTACCCAAAACCTTTCCATCATCTCACGTGGCAGCACAGGCAGTTACCAAACCGGGGGCATATTCTAATGCATCAGTCCGGGTGTTGGGAAAAGGGGTACTGCTTAAAAAGGGGATCTAACAATTTGATGATATCCTTGCAATTAAAATCTCTGAAAAGAAGGAAGCGCATAAAATTTGGCGTAGATCGCTATCTATTAAGGGATAGGCTCAGCATCCACCCCCGAGTTTTAGCGTTGGGGCCTCTGAAAGTCAATACAAAGTCTATTGTTTTTCTCCTTCTAACCATGATCTTTTGGAACAATAAAAGAACTAAAGGGTTCAATGCTTTATTTTTAAATAATTTGTCTACCCCCGGGTCAAAGCACCCTTTTAAGGTGACCCGGGAACGGGGGATAATTTTCGTTTGGGGGAAATTGTCCGTCAATAAGTCAATCTTATGGACTACCGGGAGGTAACACCTGAAATCAGTAAAGACGTCTGAAAAGTTACTAACATTGAAAGTGTTCTGCCTCTTATGTCATCCAAAGTTTCAAAAAATTTTAATGTGGTTGCGCCCGAGTTGGTCAAGAGTCACCAAGTCATGTAGTTCTTCATCATAGTCAAAATTAGAGGTTCAATTACCACTTTTTTCATTCTTCAGTTGTTTTCAAGTTCTGGGGAAAAAAACAAAAATAAAAGTTATAAGGGTTTAACCAAATTTCTTGGGTAATTTTTTCTTAAGGATTTTGATATGTTTAAACTTAGGTTTCCCCTTGATTCTTGAGGTTTCAATTTCCCCAAAAATTTTTTAATTTTTTTATGGGGACCTTTTCCCCATTACAAAAATTTTATTTGACTTGATAGGCAAAAGTACCAAAATTTATCACCAAACTTAAAAACTTCCCCTGATTTTTGGGAAAAAAAATCGTTTTGTACGGGTCCATTGACAACTTAAGTTTTTCGAAACTATGCCCAGAGGTCTCCTAAATTTGGATCAAAGGTAAAGGAAAAAACTGGTAAGAAGATGAACCCACTTTTACCCCTCATTAGTCCTAATCATAAAGGGGTGAAAAATGGGCCTCTGCGTCTACCAAGAAATTCAAAATTGAAAACCCCAAAAGGGAGTACTGGGAGCTTCCCTCTGGCAAAAAAAACCCGGGGTAGGTAACGAGCCACCCCTTTGGGTTTTAAGGGGAAAAAGTTTCTTAAAAGGACTGAAAATCAATCCGGGCCCCTCACCTCCCATTACAGCTGGGATGTAGGGGTGGTGAAAGAGGGTTTCACTCCCAGAAGTTGGAGGATTTTTCATTAAGTCAATGTGAATTGTGTCCCACGGTCGAAAAATTTCTTGGGATCCCCCACCGGGAGAAATGGACAAAAGGGTTCACCCCACCTCTGTAGGGTTTATAGTTTTTAAAGGTAGGGTTCAGGGAAACTCGAAGCAAAAATAACTAAGTTAAAATACTATGTCCCCCAGATGAAAGTGGAGATAAAGGACCAACGATGTCAATAGCTACTTTTTAAAAAAGGTCCGAAAAGACTGGCATTTTGACCATAGTACTCGCCTGGTATTTTCGGAGGGGAAAGTTGGCAAAATTTTCACATCTACATAGGTAGTGATATCTGAGCTTTTTTTTGGGAAAAATGATTTCCCCAATTTTAATTTTAAAGGTTTTACGATGCGAGAAATGTTCCGGGGGCCCCGGGGAGGTCATGAAAATTTTTTGAAAAGTCTTCTGCATTGCTTGGGAAAAACTAAGATGGAATGTCTATCCATCTGAATTTAATTTAATACTGACGTACAATACCTTTTTTTAATTTTAAAAATTTTTAGAAAAGTTTTTTCCTTTGATAACTTGATTTTGTTTAGCGGCATTATGGGCAATTTTAAAGAAGGGCAATTACGTTGTAAATTACAAAGGCTTAAAATCAGGGGGAAAACAAAAAATGGACAGTAGGGGAAGCCTGGGGTTTGGGTTGGGCCCTAGTCAAGCATTAGGTATCAAGGGGGTATCTTCTTTCATCTAACAAATAAACCCGGGATCACTACCCCGCTTCGAGAGACATCACGGTTTTTAACCCACATGAAACCGCGAGAATTTTTCCCCAATGAACTTTCAAGGGGCTTCTCTGACTCACGGAAGAGGATCTGAAAGCTTATGTCCACTTTGGCGATGAAAAAGGGCAAAACCCCAAAGGAAGAATGGCACCTTTTACTTACCCATTTGACGTAGCAAGAATGATGGGGCTATACGGCTTCGACCAACCTGTGAACCATTAGACCCAATGTAAAAAACGGAGGTAGGAAAATGTCTGTACGGCCCAAGTATCTGAAAGTTTTAGCAGAGGGTGGGTTTTTTTTTGGTTAGGGAACAGTTTTCAGAAAAAGACTATACATGTGCATCCAGTGTCCGAAATGGTTGTACATTAAGTCCTTAACTGTTCCTGAACGAAGGGTCTTGGTCATTTCAGTTTTAAAACATCTTTAACTTTTTGGACCCTTTTTAAAGGACAATTGGACGTTTTTTTTCCCTTTCACCACAAAATGACAAACAGGGAAAAAAGAAGTCATTTTACTTTCCATTAGAGGCTTTGATTTCTTTAAAGGCTGATGAACCCTTGCCCTTTGGGTTTATCCTTTAGGTCTTTTTTAAGGAAATTTTGAGCCCAGCTACAGGTCAGCAGCCTCACAAATTCCCGCTTTTAATCGGTTACGTTCTCTGATAATGTTCGATTTGGGAGGGAAAGAGCTGTCAGGAAAATGGGCCACAAACCCTGAAGTCTCTAAGAGATTCATAACTGGATCAATTCCTGAACTCTCTATCCAAAAGCGAACAAACGAAAGAGTGTTACTTTTAACGCTGAAAATTCTGGCCCGGGTGTAAGGTGGCATACCTGAAATCTTCCTGGAAGAATTAGTGGGTTTTTTGATATGCTTTAAGATTTCCTTTTTTAGTAGGGTTTTAATTACATATATATCCTCGACAAAGTTACATAGATTTCAAAACTGTACCAAAAATAACATTCCTAACCTGGTAGCCCCGGTGTAGCAGGGCCCTTACAGAGGGTAGCGGTATTTTTCAACCCGAAATGTTGAAGTAATTTTCACCTTTTGTAAGGGGGGTAAATTAGGGTTTGGAAATTGCACTGATTCACGTTGTTCCATTACTCCTTTCCCCTAATTGTTGTTGTGTAAAAGTTTAAATTTTTTTTCTCTAAATTTAAGGCGAGATTTTTTTGAGCTCGCGACCTTTTCTTCTCTATTAACTTTAATTCCTGCTTTTCCTAACTTCTCTATCCTTTGCTCTTTCCTCAAATTCTCTTATTTTGCCTGTTCCTCATGTATTTTAGCCCGTTCCTCAGATTTTTGCCTGTTCCCCACGTTCTCTAGCTCTTCTTTTACTCAAGTCTATCACGCCCTTTTTTTTCTTCTCTTCTCTTTTAACTGTCTTTCTTGGATTTCCTCTCAAAATTTCTCTTCTCCTTTTTCTCCTGTCTTTCAAGGTTCTCTTTTTCCTTTTTCTCTTCTCTTCGATTCCTCTCCCTCCTTTTTCCTTTTTTCTTTCGATTCTCTCTCTCTCATTTTCTTTTTCTCTTTCCCTTTCTAAAAAGTCCTCTTCTCTTCAATTCTCTCTCTTTCAAGCCTTTCCGGATCTTTGCAAATAAATGAAAGATTCTAAATTTTCCCGTTATTCCCCTTTTCTTCCCGCGTTCATCCAAAACGGTATTCCCCCCCCTTCGCAAGAATAAATTAAACTATCGGGGGAAAAGAAACGGGTATTAAAAAAACGGAGGGTTTTTAATTCCGCTCCGTTCAAACTGTAATAACCAGAGGGCCGATCCCGCTTCAATAAACAATTGTATTTTTTTAAAACGAAGGGTTTTTATGCCCGGCTCCCAAAAACAGTAAGTAGAATGGGGGGCCCTTTTACCCCCAATCTCCACCCAAAAAATCAAAAGTGCCAACGACTTCCCTTGATTTAATAAAGAGCTCAATGAAACAAAATTTTCCTGGAAAATCTCGGTCCCTTGAGTTTTTAAACCTCCAAAGTGTTTCAAGCCACAAGAAAGGTGGGAGAATTTAAATATTTTCCTGCCCGACTTTACTTACAATAATTTAGACTAAACAATCACCAAATTTTAAAAACCTGACCGTAGTCCCCATAGGATTTATTTCCCTCTGGGTGGGGGTAACCGTCCCGTGGTATGCGGGGTTGAAGTTTTAATGGTAATTCCAATGGAAAAGAATTTGATTCTGTCGAGTTTTATCCTGGGAAGGCCCACTTTGAAGGCTTACTCGCCCCGTAATAACTTCAGCTGTATTCCAAGCTGGCTCCCCTCAGGGGAAAAATTTAAAGAATAAAAAAAGAAATTAAAAAAAGACAAACATAAACCTTTTTATATAGAAAATAAAAATAAAAACATTAAATATAAAAAATTAATCCCACTTAAAAAAAAATGAAAAATGAAAAATATAAATGATAACTAATTCAACACTAATATAATAGGGGTGTCCCGGTGTTTGGTGACACTGTTGTTTAAATCGTAGCATTGCTGAGATGGGGGGGGGGGGGTGAGGGGGTTGGGACCCCCTGGCGTTTTAAGGGGGCCGGTTTTCCTTGTGCAGGGGGAGGTTTTTTTTTCCCCTTTTAGTGGGGTTTACTTTCTGCAATTTTTACAGGTACGGTAATTAAATCCTATGGGAGCCCCGGCTTTTTCCGTTCTCCATAGTTTTCTTTCGTTATGGACAAAGGTACCCTCACTTGCCTCCCCAATTGAAAAAATGACACCCCCTGCTTAAAAAACACTCTCCGTGATAGTAAAAATACTAAAATTGGTGATTATTACAACGTCAACTTAGAGCAAGGGCTGAAAAGACTAATTTATTATTGGTAAAAATGAAACTTTAACCCCAAAATCCACTAGAATACAAGGCAGGCGTACTTTCAGTAGGCTGGGAGCTGTGAGTCTTGATTTGTTTTTGGACCAAGTCCCCCAAAGCACCTTTCGGCAGGGGGGGGGGGGGGGGGACGGGGAAGGGATAGCATGGGCTAGACTACCCCCACCTTAAAAAGCACCGGCAATCAAAATTCACTTTCGGGAGGGGGAAAAAAGGCGGGAAAAGCGGGGGCTTGACTTCCTACCTTAAAAAGTAGCCGGCAATGAAACTTTTGTTACTATTTACTCCCTCGTACTCCTACTATTGAACTTTTTCCCCCACACAAGTATTGAAAGCTTAAAAACCGTTAAATTGCTTTATACGTTTCGAGTACCGAAAACTTTAAAGCCCTTTTTAGTTGTTTTATTTACGTACGAGTATTGAAAGCTTAAAGGCCGTTTAATTTTTTTTTACACGTTACGAGTATTGAAAACTTTAAGCCGTTCATTTTTTTATCACGTTACGAGTATTGAAATTTAAAGCCTAAGTTTTTATTTTTAGGTAAAAAGCTTAAACCCCCTTCATTTTTAATCCTTTTACATATTGAAAGCAAAAAGGTTGTTGTTTACATTACAGTATTGAAGCAAAGCCGCGGGGAACAGAGGGGTTTTGGTTCCCGTGTTTTTAATTTTCCCTATTAAAGCAAAGCCGAAATTTTTTAAATCACTTTCGAATTGAAAAAAAAAAAAGGAAAAGGAAAAGAAAAAAAAAAAGCCCAGGAATTACGGGAAAAAGCTTAACTTCTTTTTACCGTTACAGTAGAAATTAAACCTTCTTTTTTTAAACTAATTTAAAACCCTTAAACCTTTCATTTGTTTTCCCCTTAGATTTGAAAGCTAAAGCCCTTTTATTTTGTTTATACGTTACGAGTAGAAAGTTTTAAAGCCGTTCATTGTTTATCACTTTTACGAATTGAAAGTTTAAAGCCTTTTCAGTTGTATTTCACTTACGAGTAAAAGTTTAAAGCCGTTCATTGTTTTATCACGTTACGAGTATTAAAAGCTTAAAGCCGTTCAGTTTTACACTTTTCAGTATTGAAAGCTTAAAGCCGTTCAGTTTATTATCACGTTACAGTATGAAAGTTTTAAAGCCTTTTCATTTTTTTAACGTTACGATTTAAAAGCTTAAAGCCGTTCAGTTTTTTAAATACGTTCGGTATTGAAAGCTTAAAGCCTTTTTCAGTTGTTTATCACGTTACGAGTATTGAAAGCTTAAAGCCGTTCAGTTGTTTTAAATCACGTTACGAGTACTGAAAGCTTAAAGCCGTTCAGTTGTTTTATCACGTTACGAGTACTGAATGCTTAAAGCCGTTCAGTTGTATTATCACGTTGCGAGTATTGAAAGCTTAAAGCCGTTCAGTTGTTTTATCACGTTACGAGTATTGAAAGCTTAAAAGCCGTTCAGTTGTATTATCACGTTACGAGTACTGAAAGCTTAAAGCCGTTCAGTTGTATTATCACGTTACGAGTATTGAAAGCTTAAAGCCGTTCAGTTGTTTTATCACGTTACGAGTACCGATAGCTTAAAGCCGTTCAGTTGTTTTATCACGTTACGACTATTGAAAGCTTAAAGCCGTTCAGTTGTATTATCACGTTACGACTATTGAAAGCTTAAAGCCGTTCATTTTGTATTATCACTTTACAACATTGAAAGCTTAAAAGCCGTTCGGGTTGTATTACACGTTACGAGTATTGAAAGCTTAAAAGCCGTTCAGTTGCATTATCACGTTACGAGTATTGAAAGCTTAAAGCCGTTCAGTTGTTTTATCACGTTACGAGTATTGAAAGCTTAAAGCCGTTCAGTTGTATTATCACGTTACGAGTATTGAAAGCTTAAAGCCGTTCAGTTGTTTTATCACGTTACGAGTATTGAAAGCTTAAAACCCGTTCGGGTTGTATATCACGTTACGAGTATTGAAAGCTTAAAGCCGTTCAGTTGTATTATCACGTTACGAGTATTGAAAGCTTAAAGCCGTTCAGTTGTATTATCACGTTACGAGTATTGAAAGCTTAAAGCCGTTCAGTTGTATTATCACGTTACGAGTATTGAAAGCTTAAAGCCGTTCAGTTGTATTATCACTTTTACGAGTACTGAAAAGCTTAAAAAGCCGTTCAGTTGTATTATCACGTTACGAGTACTGAAAGCTTAAGAGCCGTTCAGTTGTTTTAAATCACGTTACGAGTACTGAATGCTTAAAGCCGTTCAGTTGTATTATCACGTTACGAGTATTGAAAAGCTAAAGCCGTTCAGTTGTATTATCACGTTACGAGTATTTGAAAGCTTAAAAGCCGTTCGTTTTTTTATCACGTTACGAGTACCGATAGTTTAAAGCCGTTCAGTTGTTTTTATCACGTTCCGAAATTTGAAAGTTTAAAAAAGCCGTTCAGTTTATTATCAGGGTTTAAACGACTATTGAAAGCTTAAAGCCGTTCAGTTGTATTATCACGTTACACTATTGAAAGTTTAAAAGCCGTTCAGTTGTATTATCACGTTACGAGTATTGAAATCTTAAAAGCCGTTCAGTTGCATTATCACGTTACGAGTATTGAAAGCTTAAAGCCGTTCTTTTTGTTTTTATCACGTTACGAGTATTGAAAGCTTAAAGCCCGTTCAGTTGTATTATCACGTTACGAGTTTTGAAAGCTTAAAGCCGTTCGGTTGTATTATCACGTTACGAGTATTGAAAGCTTAAAGCCGTTCAGTTGTATTATCACGTTACGAGAAATTGAAAGCTTAAAGCCTTTTCAGTTGTATTATCACGTTACGAGTATTGAAAGCTTAAAGCCTTTTCAGTTGTATTATCACGTTACGAGTATAGAAAGCTTAAAGCCGTTCAGTTGTATTATCACGTTACGAGTATGAAAGCTTAAAGCCGTTCAGTTGTATTATCACGTTACGAGTACTGAAAGCTTAAAGCCGTTCAGTTTTATTATCACGTTACGAGTACTGAAAGTTTAAAAAAGCCGTTCAGTTGATTATCACGTTACGAGTATATGAAACCCTTAAAGCCGTTCAGTTGTATTATCACGTTACGAGTATTGAAAGCTTAAAGCCGTTCAGTTGTATTATCACGTTACGAGAAATGAAAGCTTAAAGCCGTTCATTTGTATTATCACGTTTACGAGTATTGAAAGCTTAAAGCCGTTCAGTTGTATTATCACGTTACGAGTATTGAAAGCTTAAAGCCGTTCAGTTGTATTATCACGTTACGAGTACTGAAAGCTTAAAGCCGTTCAGTTGTATTATCACGTTACGAGTATTGAAAGCTTAAAGCCGTTCAGTTGTTTTAAATCACGTTACGAGTACTGAAAGCTTAAAGCCGTTCAGTTGTATTATCACGTTACGAGTATTGAAAGCTTAAAGCCGTTCAATTTCTGACTTATTATTTTAGATTATAAATTTACAGTTATCACAGTAATATTTTTTTCAGTCTTGCAAATATTTAAATTATCCATTTCATATTTAACATAATTGGAAATTATTCAATCTTTTATTTTCGTAATTTCTTATTCTAATTGTGAGATAGAAATATATTTTTCTTTCAATTTTGAAGCCTCAGGGGAGAGGCTATAACTAAGTAATATTAATTAATTTCTTCTCCTGGAAATTAAGTTATTTAAAATTTAACTTGTCTCGGATATTTAATATCATTTTTGCATTAATTATTCCCGTATATTACGGGAGCAAGTCATTATAGTTTTAAAAATAAAACATTTAAGAAAAGAATTCGGTATCATGTCATGCAAAAAGTTGTCATCGGTGCTGAGATCAGCGTAAAAGTTGTCATCGGTGCTGAGATCACAGTAAAAGTTGTCATCGGTGCTGAGATCAGCAGTAAAAGTTGTCATGGGTGCTGAGATCAGCAGTAAAAGTTGTCACCCGGTGCTGAGATCACAGTAAAAGTTGTCATCGGTGCTGAGATCAGCAGTAAAAGTTGTCATCGGTGCTGAGATCAGCATAAAAGTTGTCATCGGTGCTGAGATCAGCAGTAAAAGTTGTCATGGGTGCTGAGATCAGCAGTAAAAGTTGTCATCGGTGCGAGATCAGCATAAAAGTTGTCATCGTTGCTGAGATCAGCAGTAAAAGTTGTCACGGTGCGAGATCAGCAGAAAAAGTTGTCATCGGTGCCTGAGATCACAGTAAAAGTTGCCAACGGTGCTGAGATCAGCAGTAAAAGTTGTCATCGGTGCTGAGATCAGCAGTAAAAGTTGCCAACGGTCTGAGATCAGCAGAAAAAGTTGTCATCGGTGCTGAGATCAGCAGTAAAAGTTGTCATCGCTGCTGAGATCAGCAGTAAAAGTTGACATCGGTGCTGAGATCAGAAGTAAAAGTTGTCATCGGTGCTGAGATCAGCAGTAAAAGTTGGCATCGGTGCTGAGATCAGCAGTAAAAGTTGTCATCGGTGCTGAGATCAGCAGTAAAAGTTGGCATCGGTGCGGGAGATCAGCAGTAAAAGTTGTCATCGGTGCTGGATCAGCAGTAAAAGGGTTGTCATCGGAGCTGAGATCAGCAGTAAAAGTTGTCATCGGTGCTGAGATCAGCAGTAAAAGTTGTCATCGCTGCTGAGATCAGCAGTAAAAGTTGTCATCGCTGCTGACATCAGCAGTAAAAGTTGTCATCGCTGCTGAGATCAGCAGTAAAAGTTGTCATCGCTGCTTAGATCAGCAGTAAAAGTTGCCACCCGGTGCTGAGATCAGCATAAAAGTTGTCCATCGGTGCTGAGATCAGCAGTAAAAAGTTGTTCATGGGTGCTGAGATCAGCAGTAAAAGTTGTCATCGCTGCTGAGATCAGCAGTAAAAGTTGTCATGGGTTTGCTGAGATCAGCGTAAAGTTGTCATCGGTGCTGAGATCAGCAGTAAAAGTTGTCATCGGTGCGGGAGATCAGCAGTAAAAGTTGTCATCGGTGCTGAGATCAGCAGTAAAAGTTGTCATCGGTGCTGAGATCAGCAGTAAAAATTGTCATCGGTGCTGAGATCAGCATTTAAAAGTTGTCATCGGTGCTGAGATCAGCAGTAAAAGTTGTCATCGCTGCTGAGATCAGCAGTAAAAGTTGTAAATCGCTGCTGAGATCAGCAGAAAAGTTGTCATCGCTGCTGAGATCAGCAGTAAAAGTTGTCATGGGTTCTGAGATCAGCAGTAAAAAGTTGTCATCGGTGCTGAGATCAGCAGTAAAAGTTGCCCATCGCTGCTGAGATCAGCATTTAAAAGTTGTCATCGTTGCTGAGATCAGCAGTAAAAGTTGTCATCGTGCTGAGATCAGCATAAAAGTTGTCATCAGTGCTGAATCAGCAAGTAAAATTTTGTCATCGCTGCTGAGATCAGCAGTAAAAGTTGTCATCGGTGTTTGAGATCAGCAGTAAAATTTTGTCATCGGTGCTGAAAATCAGCAGTAAAGTTGTCATCGGTGCTGAGATCAGCAGTAAAAGTTGTCATCGGTGCTGAGATCACGTAAAGTTGCCCATCGGTGCTGAGATCAGCAGTAAAAGTTGTCATCGGTGCTGAGATCAGCAGTAAAAGTTGTCATCGGTGCTGAGATCAGCAGTAAAAGTTGCCCATCGGTGCTGAGATCAGCATAAAAGTTGTCATCGCTGCTGAGATCGCAGTAAAAGTTGTCATCGGTGCTGAGACCCAGCAGTAAAAGTTGTCATCGCTGCTGAGATCAGGAGTAAAAGTTGTCACCCGCTGCTGACATCAGCAGTAAAAGTTGTCATCGCTGCTGATCAGCAGTAAAAGTTGCCATCGGTGCTGAGATCAGCAGTAAAAGTTGTCATCGGTGCGAGATCAGCAGCAAAAGTTGTCATGGGTGCTGAATCAGCAGTAAAAGTTGTCATCGGTGCTGAGATCAGCAGTAAAAGTTGTCATCGGTGCTGAGATCACAGTAAAGTTGTCATCGGTGCTGAGACAGCAGTAAAAGTTGTCATCGGTGCTGAGATCACAGTAAAAAGTTGTCATCGGTGCTGAGATCAGCAGTAAAAAGTTGTCAACGGTGCTGAGATCAGCAGTAAAAGTTGTCATCGGTGCTGAGATCAGCAGTAAAAGTTGTCATCGCTGCGAGATCAGCAGTAAAAGTTGTCATCGGTGCTGAGATCAGCAGTAAAAGTTGCCATCGCTGCTGAGATCAGCAGTAAAAGGTTGCCATCGCTGCTGAGATCAGCAGTAAAAGTTGTCATCGGTGCTGAGATCAGCAGTAAAAGTTGTCATCGGTGCTGAAAACAGCAGTAAACGTTGTCATCGGTGCTGAAAATCAGCAAAAAAAGTTGTCATCGGTGCTGAGATCAGCAGAAAAAAGTTGTCATCGCTGCTGAGATCAGAAGAAAAAAGTTGTCATCGCTGCTGAGATCAGCAGTAAAAGTTGCCATCGGTGCGAGATCAGCAGTAAAAAGTTGTCACCCGGTGTTGAGATCAGCAGTAAAAGTTGTCCATCGCTGCTGAGATCAGCAGTAAAAGTTTTCATCGCTGCTGAATCAGCAGTTAAAAGTTGTCATCGGTGCTGAGATCAGCATAAAAGTTGTCATCGGTGCTGAGATCAGCAGTAAAAGTTGTCATCGGTGCTGAGATCAGCAGTAAAAGTTGTCAACGGTGCTGAGATCAGCAGTAAAAAGTTGTCATCGGTGCTGAGATCAGCGTAAAAGTTGTCATCGCTGCTGAGATCAGCAGTAAAAGTTGTCATCGCTGCTGAGATCAGCAGTAAAAGTTGTCATCGCTGCTGAATCAGCAGTAAAAGTTGTCATCGGTTCTGAGATCAGCAGAAAAAAAGTTGTCATCGGTGCTGAGATCAGCAGTAAAAGTTTGTCATCGCTGCTGAATCAGCAGTAAAAGTTGTCATCGGTGCTGAGATCACAGTAAAAGTTGTCATCGGTGCTGAGATCAGCAGTAAAAGTTGTCATCAGTGCTGAGATCAGCAGTAAAAGTTTGTCATCGCTGCTGAGATCAGCAGTAAAAGTTTCATCGGGGCGAATCAGCAGTAAAAGTTGTCATCAGTGCTGAGATCAGCAGAAAAAAGTTGCCCATCGCGCTGAGATTAGCATAAAATTTTGTCATCAGTGCTGAGATCAGCAGTAAAAGTTGTCATCGCTGCTGAGATCAGCAGTAAAAAGTTGTCATCGGTGCTGAGATCAGCAGTAAAATTTGTCATCAGTGCTGAGATCGCAGTAAAAGTTGTCATCGGTGCTGAGATCAGCAGTAAAAGTTGTCATCGCTGCTGAGATCAGCAGAAAAAAGTTGTAAATCGGTGCTGAGATCAGCAGTAAAAGTTGTCATCGGTGCTGAGATCAGCAGTAAAAGTTTGTCATCAGCTGAGATCAGCAGTAAAAAGTTTTTCATCGCGCTGGATCAGCAGTAAAAGTTGTCATCGGTGCTGAGATCAGAAAGTAAAAGTTGTCATCAGTGCTGAGATCAGCAGTAAAAGTTGTCATCGCTGTTGAATCAGCAGTAAAAGTTGTCATCGGTGCTGAGATCAGCATAAAAGTTGTCATCGGTGCTGAGATCAGCATAAAAGTTGTCATGGGTGCTGAGATCAGCATAAAAGTTGTCCATCGCAGCTGAGATCAGCAGTAAAAGTTGTCATCGGTGCTGAGATCAGCAGTAAAAGTTGTCATCGGTGGCTGAGATCACAGTAAAAGTTGTTATCGCTGCTGAGATCAGCAGAAAAGTTGTCATCGGTGCTGAGATCAGCAGTAAAAGTTGTCATCGCTGCTGAGATCAGCGGTAGAAGTTGCCATTCCGGTGCTGAGATCAGCAGTAAAAGTTGTCATCGCGCTGAGATCAGCAGTAAACTGAAAACTCATTATCACCTGACCTGTTAGTACCACTTCCATTTTTAAATTTTAAAGAAGATATATCATATTGTAAAACTCCCCTATTCTCACCTAGTTGTGGTTGCAGGGGTAGAGTCACAGCTCCTGGTCCCGCGTCTTCACTGGCCTCTACTAGATCACTATTCTCGCTCCAGGAGCTTTATCATACCTCTTCTTAAAGCTATGTAAAGGATCCTGCCGCCCACTACATTTACTTCCCAGACTATTCCACTTCCTGACAACTCTGTGACTGAAGAAATGCTTCCTAACATCCCTGTGGTTCATCTGAGTCTTCAACTTCCAACTGTGACTCCTCGTTGCTGTGTCCCATCTCTGGAACATCCTGTCTATCCATCTTGTCTATACCTCTCAGTATTTTATATGGCATTATCGAATCCCCCTATCTCTCTTGTCTTCCAGTATCGTTAGGTTGATTTCCCTTAACTTCTCTTCGTAGGACTAGTCCTGTTGCAAACCTTTGCACTTTCTCTAATTTCCTCACATGCTTGGCTAGGTGAGGGTTCCAAAGTGGCACTGCGTACTCCAATATGGGCCTAACGTATACTGTTCACAGGTTCCTGAATGACTATTTATTTAGATATTGGAATGTTTTTCTTAGGTTTGCCAGGCGCCCGTATGCTGCAGCGGTTCATGTGCGCCTCAGGAGATGTGCTTGGTGTTTATACTCACCCAAGATCCTTTCTTCTGTGAGGAAAAGAATTGTACTCCGTCTGTGGTCTTCTTTGCCCTTCCCTAATTTTCATGACTTTGCATTTGGTGGAGTTGAACTCCAGTTGCTGGACCAGGTCTGCAGCCTGTCCAGATCCCTCTGTAGTTCTGCCAGGTCCTCGTCCGACTGAATTCTTCTCTTCAACTACACGTCATCTGCAAACAGGGACACTTCGGAATCTATTCCTTCCGTCATGTCGTTCACAAAAACCACAGCACCAGTCCCAAAGGGTTGATCCCTGTGACACCCTGCACATTAGAGGCGCCCACACTGACAAACCTCGCCACCTACCATGACTAGCTGTTGTCTTCCTTACAGGCAATCCCTGATCATTGTTTAAAGCCTGCCTGTTACCTCTGCCTAATTCCCCCAGCGTTTGCACTAATCTCTTGTGTGCAACTGCATCAATCGCCCCTTTTTACAGTCAAAGAAAATGCAGTCTACCCACCCCTCTCTCTCTCTCTTGTCCTTACTGCCGTACCCCCCGTCATGGAACTCCAGTAGGTTTGTGACGCAGGATTTCCCGTCTCTGAAACCGTGCTGGCTGTCTTTGATAAGCTCATTCCTTCCGATACTGTGACACTCGTCTGTATTTAATGCTTTGTTCTGTCTTCTTTTATAAAAACTGGGACAACATTTTCTGTCTTCCAACTTCTGGTAGTTGCCCTGTTTCGATAGTGTTGAAGATAGTTGTTAGTGGTACACAAAGCGCCTCTGCTCCCTCTCTCAGGACCCCCTGGAGAATGTTTTCCCGGGCCCCATTGCCTTTGAGGCATCAGCTACATTAGCAGCCTCTCATGTATTGTGTCCGACATTTGATGGTGTACCCCACCTCTCTGCCTTTCGGAGTCCCTTTTGTCTCCCTTTTTGAACACTTCTGAATGTCATGTTGTGCTCCTCACAAAACTTCACGGTCATTTTTTTTTTGACTTCCACTCCCCTCTTTCCTTAGCCGATTACCTAGTCCTTCACTGTTTTTTTTCCTCCTAATTTGGCTGAACAACAAGTTTTTGGGTCAGATTTGGCTTTTGTTGGGTATGTCATTCTCGTATTGTCCCTTTTGGGCCTCCCTTCCTACCTGAGCATATTCATTTCTGCGCTTTACGACCCGCCCTCCTTATTCCTCATGGTCCCTTTGCCTTCTGTACTTCTTCCATTCCCTAGCACAGTTGGTTTTGGCCTCCCTGCACCTTTTGGGCGATCCACGGGCTCATCATGGCTTTTCGTTATTTTTTGTTACCCTTGGATACAAACCTTGCGTATTGTTGTCACATAATTCCATCATCTCCTTTACTGATTTCCCTGCCAGTTCTCTGTCCCAATGCACCCTGTTTAGAAAGTTCTTCATGCCTGCGTAGCCCCCTTTCTTGTAGTTTGGCTTCATTCCCTATGGGGCCCCTTTCCCGCTTTCCCTTCGAAACTCAGAACCACATTTCAATGACCCCAAAGAATCTCTCACCCTGGGATGTCCTCAATATCTGCACTACTCAAGGTGAATACTAGGTTTCAGTCTCGCTGGTTCATCCTCTCCTCTCTCTCTGAAAATTTTCCTTACGTGTTGGTACATGAGGTTTCCAGTATCACCCCGTCATCTAACCCTCCACGTTTCTTGGGGCCCCCATGTGACTCCAAATTTTCCAATCGATTTCCTTGTGGTTTTAAGTCACCCATGATCAGTAGCTTTGCATGAGCCCTTCTGGCCACCTCACCATGTGTCAACCATCGCTCTATTACTCTCATCATACTCTTGCTCTGACCTCCTGCTGTTCTGTGGTGGGTTATGCATAACCTTGAGGCCCACAGACTGAAGTGTTCCCATTTTGTAATCTCTTGCTTCTCCTCTGTCTCCCCCTCTCCAACTCATCAAAATCCCATCAGTTTCTAATCAACAGTTTCCAGTCCCCCACCCCTCTGTTCCCTCTGTCTTTCCTCAGGATCTGATATCCTGCTGGAAAGATGGCATCTGTTATCATTCCTGTGAGCTTGGTTTCTGTGAGAGCTCTGATTCCCCTTTTACTCTCTCGTGCCACTCCTTCCAAAATTTTTTCGTTATTCCATTAGCGTTGGTGTCCATACCTTCAGTTCCCTCTCCTACACTGTGTTTTGGGGGGTCTGTGGGGATGAGTGCCTGGCAGTGTGCTGTGAGGTTCTACAGTGTAGTGTGGGGTGGGGCCTGTGATTGTTGGTTGTTGTCCCCTGTTGGGATAGTGTTTTTGGGTTTTTGGGGTTCTGGGGATGGCTCTGTGTATGCTTCCTCTTGTTGCTCTGCTCTGCTCTATTTGTCCCTCTGCTGCTTTTGTCCTTGTCTCTCTATCCCTTTGCCCCTTTCTCTTTTGTGTCCTCTCCCTCACTGATGTCATTCTGTTATTGTTCTGTCTCGGTCTAGGAACTCCCTCTTGCATGCTGACGATTCCTGCAATCTTGGTTTTCTTGTAGGATCCTGTTCTGCACTGTTTCTGCTCTGAAAATCAGCTTGATCGGCTGTTTTCTCTCCTTCAAATACCCCTGAAAATTTGCAATCTCAGACATGTCCTCTTACCCTATGTCTCTATGATGTTCTCAATCTCCTGTCCTTTCTTTCTGCCATGTTTCATTGTGTGTCCTTCCCTCACTCTTTAGAAGCCCATGAATAAACACTGACTTTGACCTCTTCTCCTCCCATTGCCTTTCCCTTTGTATCTCTGGCTCCCATTTATACATGTTTATTTTCTCCCTTATTTTTTCCTGTAGCTCTGCGTGGCATGGTTGTGCCTCTGCTTTTGACCTATCCCCGTATGCACCTTCACCCCCGGCCCCCACCACCATCCCCTGCTTGGTGGGCTGATAGAGCCTTAGCAAAAGTTATGTCTCCCTCCTTACCGATAGGCCCCTCATTCAGTAGGTGTTTACCGTTCAGATGCTGTGTATCCTCTGGTCAATTTCCCCCATAACTCGTTCACCTATTTATCTCATATTCTAGGCCCCCTTATCCTGGCTACTGCAGCTTCGTCTTGTGACTCCCAATTCTTCTCCTCCTCCAACCTCTTTTCCAACTTCACAGAAAGCTTTGTCTCCATCCTTTTCTCCATTTTAGCAGAAACCTCTCCTAGTTTGCTCTCCCACTCTTGTTTCATCCTTTTGCATTGCTCTTCTAACCATTCTTCCTTGTGTGTTTGTGTACTCATCTAATTGCATTTGCAGGGATCGAGTCATAGCTCCTAGCCCCACCCCTTCACTGCTCGCTACTAGTTCACTCCCTTCTTGCTCCTTGAACTTTATCATACCTCTTCTTAAAACTATATATAGATCCTGCATCCACCACCTCCCTTTCCAGGCTATTCCACTTCCTGACAACTCTATGAGAAAAGAAATACTTCTTAACATCCCTGTGACTCATCTGAGTCACATTCCTGTGGCTCAGATGAGTCACAGGAATGTGACTCAGATGAGTCACAGGGATGTTAAGAAGTATTTCTTAACATTCCTGTTAGCTCTGGGACTAGTCTCGTTGCAAATCTTTGCACTTTCTCTAATTTCTTGACGAACTTGGCCAGGTGTGGGTTTCAAATTGGTGCTGCATACTCCAATATGGGTCTTATGTACATGGCTTACCAAATCCTGAACGACTAGTTAATGAGATGTCAGAATGCTATTCTTTGGTTTTCTAGTCGCTCGTATACCACAGCAGTTATTTGGGTGACGTGCGCCTCAGGAGATGTGTTTGGCGTTATACTCACCCCAAAGATCCTTTCCTTGAGTGAGATCTGTAGTCTTTGGCCGCCTAGGCTGTAGTCTGTATTCCATCTTCTTTAAATAACAAAAACAGGCACAATACCGTGACTGGAACGATACACAAATAACCCGCACATAGAAGAGAGGAGCTTACGACGACGTTTCGGTCCGACTTGGACCATTTACAAAGTCACACTCAGTGTGACTTTGTAAATGGTCCGTCTTCTTTACAATTCCCCGATCTTCATGACTTTGCACTTAGGGGAGTTGAATTCCAGGTGCCATTTGCTGGACCAGGCCTGTAGCCGGTAGAACTGTCTGCTCCTCCTCCAATTAAATTCTCGTCATTAACTTGTCGTCTGCAGAGACACTTCTGAGTCTATTCTTTCCATCATGTCATTGACATCATACACAGAAACAGCCTAGCCTAGGAACTATCTCATGTGCGAAATTGCTTAGTCAAGGCACCCACTCTGGCACTTGTCACTTACCATACTCGTGATGCCTTTCTGTCAGTATTCTCTGATCCATTTGCAGTGTCGTCCCTGTTATATCTGCTTGGTCCTACAGCTTTGCAGCAATCTCATGTGTGGAACTGTGTCAAAAGCCTTCTTAAAGTCCAAGAAAATGCAATCTACGCATCCCTCTTTCATTTGACTTATTGCTGTCACCTTGCCATAGAACTCCAGTAGGTCTGTGACACAGGATTTCCCGTACCTTAATCCGTGCTGGTCGTTGTTGATCAGCTCATTCTTCTCTAGGTGCTCTCCACCAACTGTGTTTGTGTTTGTGTGTGTGTTCACTCACCTATTCGTACTCACCTATTTGTGGTTGCAGGGGTCGAATCATAGCTCCTGGCCCCGAATCTTCACCGTTTGCTACTAGGTCCTCTCTCTCCCTGCTCCATGAGCTTTATCAAACCTCGCCTTGAAACTATGTACGTCATCTTCTAGGCTATTCCACTGCCTGACAGCTCCATGACTGATAAATACTTCAGGAACGCTGAAGGAACTTAGCACTAAGAGCTCAGCAAATCTTTAAGATTTCTTCCTCCCTTTTCTTTATTACTTGGCATCATCTACTTCCTTCCTCTCTTTTTCTTACATCACCTGCCGTCCCTCCCCCCCCCCTCTTCCGTCCTTTACTCACCTGTTACGTCGTCCTTCCCCATCTCTTCATCCCTACCCACACTTCCTCTCTCACTTCCTTACAACACTCTTTTACAATATCTACCCCCTATCCTCATTAATAATCAACTGTTTTTCTCCAACAGTTTTAGTTATTTATAATACATGGTATGAGAGAGAGTGAGTAGAGAGAGAGTGAGAGAGATGAGAGAGTGAGAGAGAGAGAGAGAGAGGGAGAGGAGACAGAGGAGTGAGAGGACTGGAAGATGATGTGAGGAGAGAGAGATGTGAGTGAGAAGGAAGGTGAAGAGAGAGAGAGAGTGAGAGATGTGATGAGAGAGAGAGAGGTGAGAGAGAAGAGTTTGAGAGAGAGAGTGAGAGAGAGAGAGAGAGAGTGTGAGAGGACTTGTGAGAGAGAGAGAAGTGGAGAGATGTGTGAGAGAGAGAGAGAGAGAGAGTGTGAGTAGAGAGAGAGAGAGAGGGATTAGAGTGAGTGGAGAGAGAGTGAGAGAGATCCTGTGAGAGAGTGAGACGAGATGGAGGAGAGAGAGAGAGAGAGACCAGTGAGTGAGAGATGAGAGAGAGAGAGAGAGAGAGAGAGAGAGAGAAGATGAGAGGAGAGATGGAGGACGAGTGAGAGAGGTGAATAAAGAGAGTAGAGACTGAGAGAGAGAGAGAGAGAGAGAGAGAGAAGAGAGGAGAGACGAGGAGAGAGAGTGAGATAGAGAGTAGAAGAGAGAGAGAGAGAGGAAAGAGAGAGAGAGTGAGAGCTTGAGAGAAGGAGATAGAGGAGAGAGAGTAGTGCGAGAGAAGGAGAGAGGAGAGAGAGAGGAGGAGAGAGAGAGAGAGAGAGAGAGAGTCAGAGAGAGAGAGAGTGAGAGAGAGGGAAGAGAGAGAGAGAGAGAGAGAGAGGACTGAGAGAGGAAGAGAGAGAGAGAGAGAGAAGAGAGTGAGAGACTGAGAGAGTATGAGAGAGAGAGAGGGAGAGAGTGTGAGAGGAGAGAGAGAGAGAAGAGAGAGAAGAGAGAGAGAGAGAGAACGAGAGAGAGAGAGAGAGAGAGATGGCGACACTATTGACAAAGATGAAAGTCCACACTGAGGCTTAAATCTGGGCGGGGTATACTCTCGTGGATTCTGTCAATCGCTAGGTCCACAGAACTGACAGAGTTCAAAAACAATACCATTGGGAATTCTAACACAATTCCTTGTCATCAAAGAGGCGAACAAATCCTCTTCCCAGCAAGTGGGAAGCCTTGAATCTGTTATTTCCTTTACACCGAATCTCTGCTTCAGCCACTGCCAGTCTATTGACGTGCACTACATCTCTGATCCTACACTGTCAGCACACCTGCCCCGATACTATTCTAGAATTGGTAGTAGTGATTCGACGCAAGAAACTCTGAGCCAGGAGTTTCTCCACAGAGAACGGTGCAGTCGTGATCAGGGAACTATCACTGCTCCTGATCACCTGCTGCGCAAGTACGAAACAGCAGGGACACATCTGTCAGAACTGGTAGGAGGGCGGGGTAGAGGACGTGGAGGAGGACTTGGTGGAGGAAGAACATATACTGCCGTTAACCCTCACTAAACACAGTTCCAGCGGCAGAATCGAGGACAAATCTGCGAACACAGGAGGTACACAAATCCTGTCACCATCACAGGCACCTAGGCTGTGCTCTCGCTCTGTCACCGGAAGGGGGCCATCTGCCAACAACTGCCTGCGAGTACCAGGTGTAACTACTGCTACAAGAAAAGGATAAGGAGGACCAGTGTCGGAAGAAAAGGAACTTTGAAGACAGGGCCACCTGTTTAGAGGCCGTTCTAAGAACAAACCAGCAGGTTCTATGAATTGGTAAACACTCTCACAGTTCATCACTCAGTAATACTCCTATCCCAGCCCAGAGGTGGGATTGGGCCTTATACAAGACCACAGACCTTCATCCTGCAGCTGCCTCAGTACCCTACCTCTCTCAAGGGCAGGCACCTTACATTCCCTACACACCCACCAACTCGAGTGACCACTTCATCATGAGGAGCCTGTCTATCAGCATCCTGTCGACCAACATTAGAGGTTTCATTACTAATGTTTGAGAGCTCACACATAGCTTTGTGTGACATCGATCCGACATGATAGCTCGTAGTTGAAACACAAACTTTTTTGGATGACAGGACTCCAGAATTTTGCAAGAATTGTGGCTAACACCTCATGAATGAGAAGGACAGGCCAAGGGCAAGGAGGTGGTGTTTGCTGTGTGCTTCTCTAAAAGTGTTCATGACCAGACATATGATGTTGCACACCCCTCACATCTTGAAAATGATGTGTTCATTCTGCTCTGTATAAACACTAGTACCTCTGTATAGCATGTGCAATGTACAGACCTCAGTGGCAACTTGCAGACCCTATCAACTTCCTAATGGAAAATATTGAATCCCTTCTGCTACAACACAAACTGGTCAAAATATTATAATTGTTGGTGACCTCAACCAGCACCTTATACAGAGGGACTTTGATGACCTTCTTGCAGTGTTTGACATGAGAAACTTTGTTGATTTCCCTATATATCTCTGGGCTTCCTCCCGTGACCCAGTAGTGATGTGATCTGGGCAGAAGGCAATAGTCACTTGTCAACCTCGGGGTACGTTGGTTCGTCTGACCACAAGGCTGTTTTTACCACACTTGGATACCAACCAGAACCGAGGGGAGGATTCCACACGCACAACTGGCTATGGGAAAGAGGTAATTGGCCAGCCATTAGCTCTGAGCTCGACACCACGACTGGAATGCTCTTCTCACATGGTGGGATGTTGACAACAAGTGAAAGCATTCACTGGGACACATCTTAATCTGCAACAAGAAACACATTCCTCACCGGCAATATGTGACAAAAGCTACAGATCAGCCTTGGTTTGGCTTTCGTTTGTAGAGAGGCTGCTACTGCTAAGTACAAAGCATGGCGAAGGTTATCAGAGACATCCTAACACTATACAGAACTTGCACATGCAAGCCTGTAGGCATATGGGTTGGATGTATCATATGTGGCCATTGCTAAATGGGAGTTGGACACTAAAAGAAAGTTAGATCAGTAGGTAGGCTCCAAACCCTGGTGGTCCCTGGTCAAGGACAGACAAGGTTTCTGCCTGATGAACTTATTCACCTCTAAATCGACTGGATGGGACCACCTCTACTAGTAGTCAGAGAAAGGCGGACCTCTTTGCCTGAACACTTTGCTACCAAAATTGCAAGTTCCTATCCAGCAAGGGACCTCCTATGCTCGCTGTCAAGAACTGTATTCAAAACTGTCAGGGGGACAATAAGGCAGGAGGAGGTGCATTTCCTTCTTTATCACTTGACCAAGAAAAGGCTGTGGGCCCAGACAAGTTGAGCCCAAGATTGTTGAGATGTGTGTGACAGCTAGCATCACCTCTAAACTCGCTTCTTTCAGCATGCCTAGTACAGTGTGCAAAATGGACCCTCTCATGGAAAGAGGCACATATGTAGTCCCTGTTCACAAAAAGAGGAGCAGAGCAGAAAATCAGCATCTACAGACAGTGTCACTCCTGTCATTCACTGGTTAAGATCCTTTGAGACAATAATCTCAAGACCAAATTTGGACAGATTTTTTTGACTTCCACTCACTACTTTGTGATCGTTCATTATGGCTTCAGGAAAGGTTAATCTGCTGCTGATCTGTTGTTAAACTCTCCACTAAGTGGCCACCAGTAACCCCCCCCCCCCCCCCCCCCCCCCCCAGGATGAATCCAAAGTCAGCTGTGTGGTGCACTGGACTTTGCTGGCGCTTTCGACGGTGTGGCACCAAGGGCATCTTAGCAAAACTTCAAGCACTGCGGTAATTGCTGTCTCTACGCATTGTCTCCTCAGTGATACCTCTGGTAGATCTCTAAGTGTAGTCCTCAATGGAACGGAAATCAGCAGACATCCTATTGGGGAAGCGTTCACAAGGAAATAAACATATTGGGGTGTGCTGGTACACTGTTATGGAATGTCTACTTCACGACACCTTACTTCATCTATTCCACGATTCACATGATTTGCAGAGACTGTACACTGACATTCACTTATCCAAGAGAAGAAATGCCAGCTGCTCTAAGGGGGGGGGGCTTTAAAACAATTTTTTTTTTACAATCACCAGCTGAGGAGCTGATCAGCTTGGGGAAATAGATGGCAAGTAACATTTGCCACCTGAGAAAACGCAAATGATGCATCGTCTCTTGGCACCAATGATGTAATGCTGTGTGCAGTAGTAAGGATTGAATGGAGGATGTGTGGCACCTGGAGAAGAAGTTGATATCCTTGGGTAAAAATTTGACTCCAAACTAACCCATGAAGAACCCATGTTGTATAATCTTGCAAACCAGGCAGCCAGGAAGCTTACAAGCCACTGCCGTATCTCGCATACTGCATTGAAACAGCTAGGGGTTGCATGATAAGATACTGTACGAGGGCAACAAGTACGCTCACACCTTGAGTATGCTCCACTTTCTTGGTTTGCCTGTGATGCGGCCCCCTGCCATACTAGTCGGTTAAATAGGTAACCTGCGGCCGGCAGTACCACTGGTACGTCATCCAATCCAAATGTGGGGGCTGCTGAGCCGGCCTTAGAAGCAGTAAGAGCCTGTGTGCCTCACGGTGCACACCTAAGCAGTAGGTACCTGACCAAACGATGGGTACACGTCTACGGGCTTTAGTAACAGTATGTACCCAGTGCGCCTCGCTGTACACACCTATAAGCAGTAGGTCCTGACACGAGGGTACACGTCTCTAATGGCTTTAGTAACAGTATGTACCAGAAGCGCCTCGCTGTAAACACTAAGCAGTAGGTACGGACCACCGAAGGGTACTCGTCTACTGCTTTAGAAAATATTATGTACCTGAGGCTCGCTGTACACACCTAGCAGTAGGTACCTGACCACCGAAGGGTTACACGTCTACGGCTTCAACATTAAGTACCTGAACTCCTAGGGTACAGTCTATGCAGTAGGTACCTGGACCACCGAATCGTACCTATCTACTGGCGTTAGAAGAACCGCTCACCGC
The DNA here is from genome assembly GCF_026875155.1 of Cherax quadricarinatus. NCBI lineage: Eukaryota > Metazoa > Arthropoda > Malacostraca > Decapoda > Parastacidae > Cherax > Cherax quadricarinatus. The sequence goes on from NC_069441.1 coordinate 36,529,244, forward strand.
AGCTCACTGAGTCTGTTGCCTCAGTTACTTGACGGGGCCGCATTCAGTAGCTTGCAGCATGGTGTTCGGCTAGCGGTGTGTCAACCGCCTTTGGAGAGGATTTACTGGACTACCGGTGATGTCTGTGGACTCACCGTCTACGTTGATCAACTGTGGGCCGGAGTCGTCAGATGCTGTTTAGTGGGACATTACATGAAGAAAAGGTTGGAGTGTTACACTGAACTGGGCCAGGACCGTAGTGTGACACTGAGGGACGTACGATGGAGTGGAACACTGAGATATGCACAGGACCGTAGTGGAACACTGAGATGAAAAGGGTGTCGTGGGACACTGAAGATGGCCTGGTTGTAGTGTACACTGAACAGTGTCGTGTGACTGACTTCGTGTCGTGAGAGGCAGTTGATTGTAATTTATTATTATAAAAATGTTATTTATAATTTATTGTTTTAGCATAGAGATATATATATATAGTGACAGTAGTGTCAAGAGTTGTACCCTGTGTAGGGTTATTAATTATATTTTAGTAAAATGCTGATTATAATTTATTATAGTAACATGTACATATTATTATTATATCATAGTTCAAATACCTCTAGACCAAAGATAGTTGATTTTTATATATTAAAGATTAATTTATATTAATGTGTGTATTTATGTATCCCGAACTCTTTATTACAAAAGAAGTAAATCTTAATACCATCTTCTCTTAAAAATTACTTTTTTGTAATAGCCTGTCCCCCCTCTCATCTGCGACTGCTTGACAGAGTAGAGAACAGAGCAAGACGTCTCATCTCTCGCCTGGACCCATCCTGGATGGATCTGTCATTTCAGCAGAGCCTTCAACATAGGAGGGATGTGGGTGGCCTTACTGTTATGTACAAGGCCAATATTGTCAAAATACCACACTTGGATCCACTTCGAGGACAGCGCGAAACAAGCTTTTATGCCACAAGACGGGCAGAAAGCAGCAACTTCACTCTGGCTGTACCCTTCTCCAGAACATCACTCCATCTGAGATCATACATACCCAGGATGACTCGAGTATGGAACACATTCGTTCAGCATAATGATGTCAACGAGATAACGTCAGTTGATCAAATGAAAATGCTGGCCCACAGATGGCTCCAACTTCATCCTGTTCCCTACTTGTATGTCTCATAACAATAAAAATGCTTTCAAATGAGCTGATGTAGGTAACAGCTCTTAGCTTGTCAATAAAGTTAGGAATCCTTAACCTGTAAATAGCTTGTCAATAAAGCTAGGGATCCTTAACCTTGTCAAACCATGTGTAAAAAAAAAAAAAAAAAAAAAAAAAAAAAAAAAAGAGAGTGAGAGAGAGAGAGAGAGAGAGAGAGAGAGAGAGAGAGAGAGAGAGAGAGAGAGAGAGAGAGAGAGAGAGAGGAGAGAGGAGAGAGAGAGGAGAGAGGAAGAGATGAGAGAGAGATAGAGATGAGAGAGAGAGAGAGAGAGAGAGAGAGGAGAGAGAGGAGAGAGAGAGAGAGAGAGAGAGAGAGAGGGAGAGAGGGAGACGAGGAGAGAGGGAGGGAGAGAGAGAGAGAGAGAGAGAGAGAGAAAG